>JBAFXK010000025.1:0-381697 GCA_037113605.1 Calophaca sinica
CTTCTTGTGGCTCGCCTCCTTCTACCTCGACACATCGATCAATCAGCTCTTGGAGATTTCTACGATCCTCAGCGACCTGCCCGATTTACGGATGTCGAATCTACAATCCCGTTGGAATCTTCACTCGACCATCTACGGTCAACTCGGTCCTGAAATGGACTGAAATACCTCGCCAACGATTCGAACTTTGGCGCATACTCGGACACCGCCGAAGTTGCCTTCTTTGCTGATTGAAGAAATTCTTGCTCCTTCTCGGCTCGTCGTGCGATCCAGAAGTACTTGTCCCAAAACCTTTCACTAAAAGCTCCCGTGTCATCTCGCGATGTTACGCTATAAACGCTTGCTTCACTCCTCTCCACCAATACTCTGCGTCTCTAGCGGTAAGTAGGTGGCATAGTCGAACCTTCACGTTGTCCGCAATGAAGTGCCTCAAAGATCTTCTCGATCTCTTGCATCCAAAGATCGCCTTTATCCTGGATTTGGCTCACCGTAGAACTTGCGGTGGATCATGCTTCTGAAGTCCGCCAATCCTCTCGCTTCAAAGATTTCGTTACGCTCGTTCGTTATTCGCGGGATTCTGGCGGAGTTAGCTGCCGTCTGTTGAGCCATCAGCGTTAGCTGTTGAGTTCATGGTAATGATTGTTGAGCCATGGCTGCGCCATCTCGGTCATAGCTTGAATAGCTCGTTCCATGTCGGCGTTCTCGGTTCTGCGGATGTCGTATTCCTACGAGGTGGCATTAGATTCCACAAAGTTCAAAACCCTGTCGAATCTCACAACAAGGATGTGTTAAAACACCTTTGCTTCAATCAAGAAACAGTTCAAACAATTTCTCAAGCAATAAGTGCTTCACTTAATCAAGCGACAATCAACACAATACAACTAGGTACCCAACACACATAACCCGACATAGTGACCAGGCCAAATTCCTATGTACATTTCGGTCGAATCGAATCAGCGCTCACGATACCAAACAATGTAACGACTGCTTCTGGACGCTACAGAGCTCAATATACCGAACTCGAGTTCTGAGAGCTCAACACACCAAGCTCAACATAAACCTATATGAGATGTGTTTTAAAAACAAAACTCTTATTCAGGCCTTTAAAAATACGATATATTTTTTTTTATAAAACCAACTCGTGCACATCAGAGTAATTACAGCTTTTTGAAACATGGTGCAACTAAGACACAAGACTTAAATTCAAATAAAACATACATGCATAACATACATATATATATATCACCCGAATAATAATGTATACAAATACAGAGTAGCAAATGTGCAAAGAAAATACACCTAAGGTACGACAACTTCAAAAGAGCCATCATACCACAGGGTACTTAGGCAGACTCCCACAGCGGTTGCTCCAAAAGTAAGACCACCCGGTCTGCACAGTAACAACAACACAACACTGCCCAAAGCGGTCACGACCTCGAACACAAAAGAAAACAGTGCAGTCCTCGGAAAAACAAACATCCAACAAATAAACAATCACGGCGGATAGAGGTCGTCACACTTTCGGGTCCTCGTCGAGTTCCTCCTCCTAAGATCGTCTCATCGGCCGAGTTACTCAAGCGCTTCGACACCAATTCCTGGGTAATCAGCCATGGATTGAAGGCACCACGGGGAAAGGGTCAACTTCTCAACAATTCAAGATAAGCTCGACATAAAAATATAAGCAAGCGACCAAAGTATAACAATCACCGACGTGACTCGACCATCTCACTCTAAACTCGACACAACTCACAAATCCATTTTCTCTCGACTGACAATTTTTCCGGAATGCACACGCCGTATCAGATATGTCGGAAAAGTCCAGCCAAAGCCTTGGGATCCTCGCTCTCCCTAGGGCGGTCGACTCGAGGTCCCGTGGCGTGGCGACGTCTGGTCAATCTCCTCAGAACAACAAAAGGGGACCCTAGCACCCTCGATTATCAGGGTCACGGCTCAAAAGCGTCATACGACTCACCTAGCTCGCTCACTTTCGATGAACAATTAAGCGCATCACGATATTCAAAGAGTTAAACACAAGATATTCAACCGCATGTCAAATAAAAGAGCAAGCTCGACATGAAGAAAGCGCAATTCAACATGCAATACACAATTCACGACATATATTCAATCACATATTAAATACATGCAAAAACTCAATCATATCACAACATTTCAGCTCGACACAAATCAGGAAAATCCATACACAATAACATAACCACGTAGAATATGAAATGCCCTTACGCTATCATACTACGAAAATATTAATGTGAAGCGCCCTTACCGAACTCCAAGTTAATGCTGCTCGACAACGACCTCGACACAGCTGTCTTCTAAGAGCTCGACAACGACTTCTCTTACTCGATCTCGACACGGCTGTCTTCAACGAACTCGACAACGACTTCGACACGTACCGTCCTCAATCTGGATTCTGCTGCTTCCGCGTCCTTGGATTCGCTTTCCCGTACACCTTGATTCGGAATCACTCGATCTCGAGAAATAGACTTCCTAAAACAAACACAACTCAGATCGATCTATGGGTTCTAATACATCTAGCTCTCTCTTCCCCAAACTCAACCACAACCCAGAAAAATATAAAACTCAAGAACTGAAAGATATTTTTCCTCTAACACAAAGTTAGGGATTTCGATCAAAATTTCATGAAAAAGTTATCTGATGCTTCAACAGAAAGATCGACAACAACAATAATCAGAAGCAACGAATGAAAAACAAGAAATCAAAGCAGACCAAAAATGGAGGTTTTACGAGGCCTTTGCCGATTGCAGAAAAAGCAGAGGAAGAAATTTGTTTTACAAGCCCAATTAATCGGTTAAAAAGATAGGTAATATCGTGAATAAGAAAACCCATCAATTTGACATGATTTGGAAGCATAAAGCTGTTAAAAATGGAAGAAGAATTAGCGCTAAGCGATGCTTACGAAGAAGATAAAAATACATTCTTCATACCTCAACGGTGATGGTCGATCAGGACGAGATATGGGTCGAGAAGTTGATGATGAACAAAATTGATGAAGAAAGCATGCGAGAATCTCGATGGAACTCACGGTTTAGTCGATGGAAATTTTGAAGAAAACAATCGAAACACAGAGGCGGAAAGGAAGGAAGAAAGAAGAAGAAGAGAAATGAGTGTGAGGAATCGTGGTCGGTGGTATCTGGTGGCGAGAAAGGGGTATAAACGTAACTCCAGCTATAAGATGCCAATCCCATCAATCATCTACCCGTTAACTCGTTCCTCTCATAATTACCCTCTACTCTGTCGGTCAACGGCAAGCCGACAATGTAATAATTACAAACAATATAATAATAACGCTGAGTAACGTTCGAAAGAATACGAGGTATCATCTCGACACGATGTCGACAAGAGTGCTCGTGCAAACGTACAAGGTTCTAACACGAGTTCGTAAACGCGGTCTCCTCAGCTCGACTTGCGTCCTCATCAGCTCGGTACACGACTTCATCAACTCGACACGCGACCTCCTCGATTCGGCCGGTGGTGCACGTGGTCTCATCAGCTCGACAAATGATCTCGGCAAACGATCTAGTCACGGGATCTCGACACAAGGTCTTGGTCGAGGTCTCGATACGTCGTCCTAATACGATGTCGATCTCGTCCTCAGGTGTTACAATTTAGCTCATGAAGCGGGGAGGATTTTGATCACTAACACCACGATCTTGTAGTGTCCCCACTTAATCCCCACAAAAGGAAGCCTCGAAATGCATCTCTCTAGTTGATGTGCATAGGAAGGAGGCACAGAAAAACAAGACTGTCACACTTGGGATTGGGGCTCAGAGCTTGTATTCTTACGCGCTCCCATTCATTCGTTTTGTTGCCCCAGTGGACCTCATACATTGTGAGCCCGTTTCCTTTATATTTATTTAAATCATTAGTTAATTAAATAATCTGATTCCGATTAAACCATTCAATCGTGTGACCCTATAGGTTCCCACTAAATTTACAATAATAAAATTTATAAAAATAATAATATTAATTATTAAATTAACATTAAATGCTATAAACAATGAGCGGCATCGCGATGCATCATTGTTACCCAATTAATTGAAAATTAGTGATCCGATTTTAACCCTACCGCCACCAAGATTACTCAGAAGTCGAGTCCCTTCGTCCATGTGACCTTATTTAAACCGAGACTTAAATGTATCATCCTCGTTAAGTCCAATCATATGTTCTTCGATACCAGAGTGAACGTGTAAGCACAAACGGGCCAAATATCACATATTGGCCCATTTCTACAATCGTGATAAGCTTTCCAATTCACAAACAATTTACAATTTAAAAATCAATTTTCCAATTCATTAATTCAATGTTACGCATATGAACAATACCTTTCGGGAAAACGAATCGTCCAATGACTCAAAACAACATGTTCTCTGTTTCAATACCAAATCATAATGTGCATGAACAGTTGCTAGAAAACAATTGAATCGTAAAAAGGGTGTGATCACCACAAGATCATTGGTTGAACAATTGATTACAGCAACAATGGGCATACCAACACGTTTTTTTTGAAAAACAAGAGCTCTCTGTCATAGGCGCAAAATCAAATTATTTTATAGGTTCACGATTAATACGAGTCGAAACATTATGAAGAAAACAAACAACAATCACACATATATACATCGTTTGAATCATATTCAAATCATGTTGTTAAATAAGGCAAAAGCATAGGATTCAAGGCAATAACGACCAATGCTCTGATACAACAGTTGGGGATTTGAGAGACCGACATTTTAAAATATATTTCAAAAGCTCTTTCAAGGGAAAAGATCACCGTAAACGTGGATCACGTGTAGCTCGTGAATCACAAATATGATTAATGTTTGTACCATTTAGCTCATGAAGCGGGGAGGATTTTGATCACTAACACCACGATCTTGTAGTGTCCCCACTTAATCCCCACAAAAGGAAGCCTCGAAATGCATCTCTCTAGTTGATGTGCATAGGAAGGAGGCACAGAAAAACAAGCCTGTCACCCTTGGGATTGGGGCCCAGAGCTTGTATTCTTCCGCGCTCCCATTCATTCGTTTTGTTGCCCCAGTGGACCTCATACATTGTGAGCCCGTTTCCTTTATATTTATTTAAATCATTAGTTAATTAAATAATCGATTCGATTAAACCATTCAATCGTGTGACCCTATAGGTTCCCACTAAATTTACAATAATAAAAATTATAAAAAATAATAATATTAATTATTAAATTAACATTAAATGCTATAAACAATGAGCGGCATCTGCCAATGCATCATTGTTACCCAATTAACGGGAAAAATTAGTGATCCGATTTTAACCCTACCGCCACCAAGATTACTCAGAAGTCGAGTCCCTTCGTCCATGTGACCTTATTTAAACCGAGACTTAAATGTATCATCCTCGTTAAGTCCAATCATATGTTCTTCGATCCGAGCGTGAAGGTGTAAGCACAACCGGGCCAAATATCACATATTGGCCCATTTCTACAATCAGATAAGCTTTCCAATTCACAAACAATTTACAATTTAAAAATCAATTTTCCAATTCATTAATTCAATGTTACGCATATGAACAATACCTTTCGGGAAAACGAATCGTCAATGACTCGAAACAACATGTTCTCTGTTTTCAATACCAAATCATAATGTGCATGAACAGTTGCTAGAAAACAATTGAATCGTAAAAGGGTGTGATCAGCACAAGATCATTGGTTGAACAATTGATTACGCTGGCAATGACAATGGGCATACCGACACGCTTTTTGAAAAACAAGAGCTCTCTGTCATAGAAGCGCAAAATCAAATTATTTTATAGGTTCACGATTAATACGAAGTGAAACATTATGAAGAAAACAAACAACAATCACACATATATACATCGTTTGAATCATATTCAAATCATGTTGTTAAATAAGGCAAAAGCATAGGATTCAAGGCAATAACGACCAATGCTCGATACAACAGTTGGGGATTTGAGAGACCGACATTTTAAAATATATTTCAAAAAAGCTCTTTCAAGGAAAAGATCATAGTAGCGTGGATCACGTGTAGCTCGTGAATCACAAATATGATTAATGTTTGTACCATTTAGCTCTTGAAGCGGGAGGATTTTGATCACTAACACCACGATCTTGTAGTGTCCCCACTTAATCCCCACAAAGGAAGCCTCGAAATGCATCTCTCTAGTTGATGTGCATAGGAAGGAAAGGCGAGAAAAACAAGATTTGTCACACTTGGGATTGGGGCTCGGAGCTTGTATTCTTCTGGCGCTCCCATTCATTCGTTTTGTTGCCCAAAGGACCTCATACATTGTGAGCCGTTTCCTTTATATTTATTTAAATCATTAGTTAATTAAATAATCTGATTCGATTAAACCATTCAATCGTGTGACCCTATAGGTTCCCACTAAATTTACAATAATAAAAATTATAAAAATAATAATATTAATTATTAAATTAACATTAAATACTATAAACAATGAGCGGCATCTGCCAATGCATCATTGTTACCCAGTGCGGGGAAAAATAGTGATCCGATTTTAACCTACCGCCACCAAGATTACTCGAAGTCGAGTCCCTTCGTCCATGTGACCTTATTTAAACCGAGACTTAAATGTATTATCCTCGTTAAGTCCAATCATATGTTCTTCGATACGAGTGAGCGTGTAGCACAAAGCGGGCCAAATATCACATATTGGCCCATTTCTACCTGTCGAGATAAGCTTCCAATTCACAAACAATTTACAATTTAAAAATCAATTTTCCAATTCATTAATTCAATGTTACGCATATGAACAATACCTTTCGGGAAAACGAATCGTCCAATGACTCAAAACAACATGTTCTCTGTTTCAATACCAAATCATAATGTGCATGAACAGTTGCTAGAAAACAATTGAATCGTAAAAAGGGTGTGATCAGCACAAGATCATTGGTTGAACAATTCAGTGCAACCGATAATGGGCATACCAACACGTTTTTTTGAAAAACAAGAGCTCTCTGTCATAGACGCAAAATCAAATTATTTTATAGGTTCACGATTAATACGAGTCGAAACATTATGAAGAAAACAAACAACAATCACACATATATACATCGTTTGAATCATATTCAAATCATGTTGTTAAATAAGGCAAAAGCATAGGATGCAAGGCAATAACGGCCAATGCTCTGATACAACAGTTGGGGATTTGAGAGACCGACATTTTAAAATATATTTCAAAACCTCTTTCAGGAAAAGATCCCGTAGCGGATCATGTATAGCTCGTGAATCACAAATATGATTAATGTTTGTACCATTTAGCTCATGAAGCGGGGAGGATTTTGATCACTAACACCACGATCTTGTAGTGTCCCCACTTAATCCCCGCAAAGGATGCCTCAAATCGTCTCTCTAGGTGATGTGCATAGGAAGGAGGCACAGAAAAACAAGACTGTCACACTTGGGATTGGGGCTCAGAGCTTGTATTCTTACGCGCTCCCATTCATTCGTTTTGTTGCCCCAGTGGACCTCATACATTGTGAGCCCGTTTCCTTTATATTTATTTAAATCATTAGTTAATTAAATAATCTTATTCCGATTAAACCATTCAATCGTACGACCCTATAGGTTCCCACTAAATTTACAATAATCTTAATTATAAAAATAATAATATTAATTATTAAATTAACATTAAATACTATAAACAACGAGCGGCATCTGCCAATGCATCATTGTTACCCAATTAGCAGGAAAAATTAGGGATCCGATTTTAACCCTACCGCGACCAAGATTACCCTGAAGTCGAGTCCCTTCGTCCATGTGACCTTGTTTAAAACGAGACTTAAATGAATCATCCTCGTTAAGTCGAATCATATGTTCTTCGATAGCAGAGTGAACGTGTAAGCACAAACGGGCCAAATATCACATATTGACCCATTTCTACAATCAGATAAGATTTCCAATTCACAAACAATTTACAATTTAAAAAGCAATTTACCAATTCATTAATTCAAAGTTACGCATATGAACAATACCTTTCGGGAAAACAAATCGTCCAATGACACAAAACAACATGTTCTCTGTTTCAATACAAAATCATAATGTGCATGAACAGTTGCTGGAAAACAATTGAATCGTAAAAGGGTGTGATCAGCACAAGATCATTGGTTAAACAATTGATTACAGCAACCAATGGGCATACCAACACGTATTTTTGAAAAACAAGAGCTCTCTGTCATAGGCGCAAAATCAAATTATTTTATAGGATCACGATTAATAAGAGCCGAAACATTAAGAAGAATACAAACAACAATCACACATATATACATCGTTTGAATCATATTCAAATCATGTTGTTAAATATGGCAAAAGCATAGGATGCAAGGCAATAACGGCCAATGCTCTGATACAACAGTTGGGGATTTGAGAGACCGACATTTTAAAATATATTTCAAAACCTCTTTCAAGGGAAAAGATCCCCGTAAACGCGGATCATGTATAGCTCGTGAATCACAAATGTGATTAATGTTTGTACCATTTAGCTCATGAAGCGGGGAGGATTTTGATCACTAACACCACGATCTTGTAGTGTCCCCACATAATCCCCACAAAAGGATGCCTCGAAATGCGTCTCTCTAGCTGATGTGCATAGGAAGGAGGCACAGAAAAACAAGACTGTCACACTTGGGATTGGGGCTCAGAGCTTGTATTCTTACGCGCTCCCATTCATTCGTTTTGTTGCCCCAGTGGACCTCATACATTGTGAGCCCGTTTCCTTTATATTTATTTAAATCATTAGTTAATTAAATAATCTGATTCCGATAAAACCATTCAACTCGTGCGACCCTATAGGTTCCCACTAAATTTACAATAATCGTAATTATAATAATAATAATATTAATTATTAAATTAACATTAAGTACTATAAACAACGAGCGGCATCTGCCAATGCATCATTGTTACCCAATTAGCGGGAAAAACTAGCGATCCGATTTTAACCCTACCGCGACCAAGATTACCCTGAAGTCGAGTCCCTTCGTCCATGTGACCTTGTTTAAAACGAGACTTAAATGAATCATCCTCGTTAAGTCTAATCTTATGTTCTTCGATAGCAGAGTGAACGTGTAAGCACAAACGGGCCAAATATCACATATTGACCCATTTCTACAATCAGATAAGATTTCCAATTCACAAACAATTTACAATTTAAAAAGCAATTTACCAATTCATTAATTCAAAGTTACGCATATGAACAATACATTTCGGGAAAACAAATCGTCCAATGACACAAAACAACATGTTCTCTGTTTCAATACAAAATCATAATGTGCATGAACAGTTGCTGGAAAACAATTGAATCGTAAAAGGGTGTGATCAGCACAAGATCATTGGTTAAACAATTCAGTGCAACCGACAATGGGCATACCAACACGTATTTTTGAAAAACAAGAGCTCTCTGTCATAGGCGCAAAATCAAATTATTTTATAGGATCATGATTAATAAGAGCCGAAACATTAAGAAGAATACAAACAACAATCACACATATATACATCGTTTGAATCATATTCAAATCATGTTGTTAAATATGGCAAAAGCATAGGATTCAAGGCAATAACGGCCAATGCTCTGAGACAACAGTTGGGGATTTGAGAGACCGACATTTTAAAATATATTTCAAAAACACTTTCAAGGGAAAAGATCTCCGTAAACGCGGATCACGTATAGCTCGTGAATCACAAATATGATTAATGTTTGTACCATTTAGCTCTTGAAGTGGGGAGGATTTTGATCACCAACACCACGATATTGTAGTGTCCCCTTTAATCCCCACAAAGGATGCCTCGAAATGCGTCTCTCTAGTTGATGTGCATAGGAAGGAGGCACAGAAAAACAACACTGTCACACTTGGGATTGGGGCTCAGAGCTTGTATTCTTATGCGCTCCCATTCTTTCTTTTTGTTGCCCCAGTGGACCTCGTACATTATGAGCCCGTTTCCTTTATATTTATTTAAATCATTAGTTAATTAAATTATCTGATTCCGATTAAACCGTTCTATCGTGTGACCCTATAGGTTACCACTATATTTACAACAATTGTAATTACAAAAATAATAATATTAATTATTAAATTAATATTAAATGCTATAAACAATGAGCTGCATCTGCCAATGCATCATTGTTACCCAATTAACGGGAAAAACTAGTGATCCGATTTTAACCCTACCGCGACCAAGATTACTCTGAAGTCGAGTTCCTTCGTCCATGTTACCTTATTTAAAATGAGACTTAAATGTATCATCCTCGTTAAGTCCAATCATATGTTCTTCGATACCAGAGTGAACGTGTAAGCACAAACGGGCCAAATATCACATATTGTCCCATTTCTACATCAGATAAGCTTTTCAATTCACAAAAAATTTACAATTTAAAAAGCAATTTTCCAATTCATTAATTCAATGTTACGCATATAAACAATACCTTTCGGGAAAACAAATCGTCCAATGACTCAAAACAACATGTTCTCTATTTCAATACAAAATCATAATGAGCATGAACAGTTGCTGGAAAATAATTGAATCGTAAAAAGGGTGTGATCAGCACAAGATCATTGGTTGAACAATTCAGTGCAACCGACAATGGACATACCAACACGGTTTTTTGAAAATCAAGAGCTCTCTGTCATAGGCGCAAAATCAAATTATTTTATAGGTTCACGATTAATACGAGTCGAAACATTTTGAAGAAAACAAACAACAATCACACATATATACATCGTTTGAATCATATTCAAATCATGTTGTTAAATAAGGCAAAAGCATAGGATTCAAGGCAATAATGACCGATGCTCTGATACAACAACTGGGGATTTGAGAGACCGACATTTTAAAATATATTTTAAAAACTCCTTCAATGGAAAAGATCCCCGTAAACGCGGATCACGAATAGCTCGTGAATGACAAATATGATTAATGTTTGTACCATTTAGCTCATGAAGCGGGGAGGATTTTGATCTGTAACACCCCGATCTTGTAGTGTCCCCACTTACTCCCCATAAAAGGAAGCCTCGAAATGCATCTCTCTAGTTGATGTGCATAGGAAGGAGGAACAGAAAAACAAGACTGTCAAACTTGGGATTGGGGCTCAGAGCTTGTATTCTTATGCGCTCCCTTTCTTTCTTTTTGTTGCCTAACTGGACTTCATACATTGTGAGCCGGTTTCCTTTATATTTATATAAATCATTAGTTAATTAAATAATCTGATTCCGATTAAACCATTCAATCGTGTGACCCTATAGGTTCCCACTAAATTTACAATAATCGTAATTATAAAAATAATAATATGAATTATTAAAATAATATTAAATACAATAAACAATGAGCGGCATCTGCCAATGCATCATTGTTACCCAATTAACGGGAAAAATTAGTGATCCGATTTTAACCCTGTCGCGACTAAGATTACTCTGAAGTCGAGTCCCTTCGTCCATGTGACCTTATTTAAAAAGTGACTTAAATGTATTATCCTCATTAAGTCCAATCATATGTTCTTCGATACCAGAGTGAACGTGTAAGCACAAACGGGCCAAATATCACATATTGGCCCATTTCTACAATCAGATAAGCTTTCCAATTCACAAACAATTTACAATTTAAAAATCAATTTCCAATTCATTAATTCAATGTTACGCATATGAACAATGCCTTTCAGGAAAACAAATCGTCCAATGACTCAAAACAACATGTTCTCTGTTTCAATACAAAATCATAATATGCATGAGCGATTCTTTGGAAAACAATTGAATCGTAAAAGGGTGTGATCAGCACAAGATCATTGGTTGAACAATTCAGTGCAACCGACAATGGGCATACCAACACGTTTTTTTGAAAAACAAGAGCTCTCTGTCATAGGCGCAAACTTAAATTATTTTATAGGTTCACGATTAATAAGAGCCGAAAAATTATGATGAAAACAAACAACAATCACACATATATACATCGTTCGAATCATATTCAAATGATCATGTTGTTAAATAAGGCAAAAGCATAGGATTCAAGGCAATAACGACCAATGCTCTGAGACAACAGTTGGGGATTAGAGAGACCGATGTTTTAAAATATATTTCAAAAACTCTTTCAAGGGAAAAGATCTCCGTAAACGCGGATCACGTATAGCTCGTGAATCACAAATATGATTAATGTTTGTACCATTTCGCTCATGAAGCGGGGAAGATTTTGATCACTAACACTACGATCTTGTAGTGTCTCCACTTAATCCCCACAAAAGGATGCCTCGAAATGCGTCTCTCTAGTTGATGTGCATAGGAAGGAGGCACAGAAAAACAAGACTGTCACAGTTGGGATTGGGGCTCAGAGCTTGTATTCTTATCTCCCATTTTTTCTTTTTGTTGCCCCTGTGGACCTCGTACATTATAAGCCCGTTTCCTTTATATTTATTTAAATCATTAGTTAACTAAATTATCTGATTCCTATTAAACCGTTCTATCGTGTGATCCTATAGGTTCCCACTATATTTACAACAATACTAATTATAAAAATAATAATATTATTTATTAAATTAATATTAAATGCTATAAACAATGAGCTGCATCTGCCAATGCATCATTGTTACCCAATTAACGGGAAAAACTAGTGATCCGATTTTAACCCTACCGCGACCAAGATTACTCTGAAATCGAGTCCCTTCGTCCATGTGGCCTTATTTAAAACGAGACTTAAATGTATCATCCTCGTTAAGTCCAATCATATATTCTTCGATACCAGAGTGAATGTGTAAGCACAAACGGGCCAAATATCAAATATTGGCCCATTTCTACAATCAGATAAGCTTTCCAATTCACAAAAAATTTACAATTTAAAAAGCAATTTTCCAATACAGTAATTCAATGTTACGCATATAAACAATACCTTTCGGAAAACAAATCGTCCAATGACTCAAAACAACATGTTCTCTATTTCAATACAAAATCATAATGTGCATGAGCGATTCTTTGGAAAACAATTGAATCGTAAAAAGGGTGTGATCAGCACAAGATCATTGGTTGAACAATTGAGTGCAACCGACAATGGGCATACCAACACGGTTTTTTGAAAAACAAGAGCTCTCTGTCATAGGCGCAAAATCAAATTATTTTATAGGTTCACAATTAATACGAGTCGAAACATTATGAAGAAAACAAACAACAATCACACATATATACATCGTTCGAATCATATTCAAATCATGTTGTTAAATAAGGCAAAAGCATAGGATTCATGGCAATAACGACCAATGCTCTGATACAACAGTTTGGGATTTGAGAGACCGACATTTTAAAATATATTTCAAAAACTCTTTCAAGGGAAAAGATCTCCGTAAACACGGATCACGTATAGCTCGTGAATCACAAATATGATTAATGTTTGTACCATTTCGCTCATGAAGCGGGGAAGATTTTGATCACTAACACCACGATCTTGTAGTGTCTCCACTTAATCCCCACAAAAGGATGCCTCGAAATGCGTCTCTCAAGTTGATGTGCATAGGAAGGAGGCACAGAAAAACAAGACTGTCACACTTGGGATTGGGGCTCAGAGCTTGTATTCTTATGCGCTCCCATTCTTTCTTTTTGTTGCCCCAGTGGACCTCGTACATTATAAGCCCATTTCCTTTATATTTATTTAAATCATTAGTTAATTAAATTATCTGATTCCGATTAAACCGTTCTATCGTGTAACCCCATAGGTTCCCACTATATTTACAACAATAGTAATTAAAAAAATAATAATATTAATTATTAAATTAATATTAAATGCTATAAACAATGAGCGGCATCTGCCAATGCATCATTGTTACCCAATTAACGGGAAAAACTAGTGATCCGATTTTAACCCTACCGCGACCAAGATTACTCTGAAGTTGAGTCCCTTCGTCCATGTGGCCTTAATTAAAACGAGACTTAAATGTATCATCCTCGTTAAGTCCAATCATATGTTCTTCGATACCAGAGTGAACGTGTAAGCACAAACGGGCCAAATATCACATATTGGCCCATTTCTACAATCAGATAAGCTTTCCAATTCACAAAAAATTTACAATTTAAAAAGCAATTTTCCAATTCATTAATTCAATGTTACGCATATAAACAATACCTTTCGGAAAACAAATCGTCCAATGACTCAAAACAACATGTTCTCTATTTCAATACAAAATCATAATGTGCATGAACAGTTGCTGGAAAACAATTGAATCGTAAAAAGGGTGTGATCAGCACAAGATCATTGGTTGAACAATTCAGTGCAACCGACAATGGGCATACCAACACGGTTTTTTAAAAATCAAGAGCTCTCTGTCATAGGCGCAAAATCAAATTATTTTATAGGTTCACGATTAATACGAGTCGAAACATTATGAAGAAAACAAACAACAATCACACATATATACATCGTTTGAATCATATTCAAATCATGTTGTTAAATAAGGCAAAAGCATAGGATTCAAGGCAATAACAACCAATGCTCTGATACAACAATTGGGGATTTGAGAGACCGACATTTTAAAATATATTTCAAAAACTCCTTCAATGGAAAAGATCCCCGTAAACGCGGATCACGAATAGCTCGTGAATGACAAATATGATTAATATTTGTACCATTTAGCTCATGAAGCGGGGAGGATTTTGATCACTAACACCCCGATCTTGTAGTGTCCCCACTTACTCCCCATAAAAGGAAGCCTCGAAATGCATCTCTCTAGTTGATGTGCATAGGAAGGAGGCACAGAAAAACAAGACTGTCAAACTTGGGATTGGGGCTCAGAGCTTGTATTCTTATGCACTCCCTTTCTTTCTTTTTGTTGCCTAAGTGGACTTCATACATTGTGAGCCGGTTTCCTTTATATTTATATAAATCATTAGTTAATTAAATAATCTGATTCCGATTAAACCATTCAATCGTGTGACCCTATAGGTTCCCACTAAATTTACAATAATCGTAATTATAAAAATAATAATATGAATTATTAAATTAATATTAAATACAATAAACAATGAGCGGCATCTGCCAATGCATCATTGTTACCCAATTAACGGGAAAAATTAGTGATCTGATTTTAACCCTGTCGCGACCAAGATTACTCTGAAGTCGAATCCCTTCGTCCATGTGATCTTATTTAAAAAGAGACTTAAATGTATCATCCTCGTTAAGTCCAATCATATGTTCTTCGATACCAGAGTGAACGTGTAAGCACAAACGGGCCAAATATCACATATTGGCCCATTTCTACAATCAGATAAGCTTTCCAATTCACAAACAATTTACAATTTAAAAATCAATTTTCCAATTCATTAATTCAATGTTACGTATATGAACATTGCCTTTCAGGAAAACAAATCGTCCAATGACTCAAAATAACATGTTCTCTGTTTCAATACAAAATCGTAATGTGCATGAACAGTTGCTGGAAAACAATTGAATCGTAAAAGGGTGTGATCAGCACAAGATCATTGGTTGAACAATTGATTACAGCAAACAATGGGCATACCAACACGTTTTTTTGAAAAACAAGAGCTCTCTGTCATAGGCACAAAATCAAATTATTTTATAGGTTCACGATTAATACGAGTCGAAACATTATGAAGAAAACAAACAACAATCACACATATATACATCGTTCGAATCATATTCAAATCATGTTGTTAAATAAGGCAAAAGCATAGGATTCAAGGCAATAACGACCAATGCTCTGATACAACAGTTTGAGATTTGAGAGACCGACATTTTAAAATATATTTCAAAAACTCTTTCAAGGGAAAAGATCTCCGTAAACACGGATCACGTATAGCTCGTGAATCACAAATATGATTAATGTTAGTACCATTTCGCTCATAAAGCGGGGAAGATTTTGATCACTAACACCACGATCTTGTAGTGTCTCCACTTAATCCCCACAAAAGGATGCCTCGAAATGCGTCTCTCTAGTTGATGTGCATAGGAAGGAGGCACAGAAAAACAAGACTGTCGCACTTGGGATTGGGGCTCAGAGCTTGTATTCTTATGTGCTCCCATTCTTTCTTTTTGTTGCCCCAGTGGACCTCGTACATTATAAGCCCGTTTCCTTTATATTTATTTAAATCATTAGTTAATTAAATTATCGATTCGATTAAACTGCTTCTATCGTGTAACCCTATAGGTTCCCACTATATTTACAACAATAGTAATTAAAAAAATAATAATATTAATTATTAAATTAATATTAAATGCTATAAACAATGAGCTGCATCTGCCAATGCATCATTGTTACCCAATTAGCGGGAAAAACTAGTGATCCGATTTTAACCCTACCGCGACCAAGATTACTCTGAAGTCGAGTCCCTTCGTCCATGTGGCCTTATTTAAAACGAGACTTAAATGTATCATCCTCGTTAAGTCCAATCATATGTTCTTCGATACCAGAGTGAACGTGTAAGCACAAACGGGCCAAATATCACATATTGGCCCATTTCTACAATCAGATAAGCTTTCCAATTCACAAAAAAATTACAATTTAAAAAGCAATTTTCCAATTCATTAATTCAATGTTACGCATATAAACAATACCTTTCGAAAAACAAATCGTCCAACGACTCAAAACAACATGTTCTCTATTTCAATACAAAATCATAATGTGCATGAACAGTTGCTGGAAAACAATTGAATCGTAAAAAGGGTGTGATCAGCACAAGATCATTGGTTGAACAATTCAGTGCAACCGAAAATGGGCATACCAACACGGTTTTTTAAAAATCAAGAGCTCTCTGTCATAGGCGCAAAATCAAATTATTTTATAGGTTCACGATTAACACGAGTCGAAACATTATGAAGAAAACAAACAACAATCACACATATATACATCGTTTGAATCATATTCAAATCATGTTGTTAAATAAGGCAAAAGCATAGGATTCAAGGCAATAACGACCAATGCTCTGATACAACAATTGGGGATTTGAGAGACCGACATTTTAAAATATATTTCAAAAACTCCTTCAATGGAAAAGATCCCCGTAAACGCGGATCACGAATAGCTCGTGAATGACAAATATGATTAATATTTGTACCATTTAGCTCATGAAGCGGGGAGGATTTTGATCACTAACACCCCGATCTTGTAGTGTCCCCACTTACTCCCCATAAAAGGAAGCCTCGAAATGCATCTCTCTAGTTGATGTGCATAGGAAGGAGGCACAGAAAAACAAGACTGTCAAACTTGGGATTGGGGCTCAGAGCTTGTATTCTTATGCACTCCCTTTCTTTCTTTTTGTTGCCTAAGTGGACTTCATACATTGTGAGCCGGTTTCCTTTATATTTATATAAATCATTAGTTAATTAAATAATCTTATTCCGATTAAACCATTCAATCGTGTGACCCTATAGGTTCCCACTAAATTTACAATAATCGTAATTATAAAAATAATAATATGAATTATTAAATTAATATTAAATACAATAAACAATGAGCGGCATCTGCCAGTGCATCATTGTTACCCAATTAACGGGAAAAATTAGTGATCCGATTTTAACCCTGTCGCGACCAAGATTACTCTGAAGTCGAATCCCTTCGTCCATGTGACCTTATTTAAAAAGAGACTTAAATGTATTATCCTCGTTAAGTCCAATCATATGTTCTTCGATACCAGAGTGAACGTGTAAGCACAAACGGGCCAAATATCACATATTGGCCCATTTCTACAATCAGATAAGCTTTCCAATTCACAAACAATTTACAATTTAAAAATCAATTTTCCAATTCATTAATTCAATGTTACGCATATGAACAATGCCTTTCAGGAAAACAAATCGTCCAATGACTCAAAATAACATGTTCTCTGTTTCAATACAAAATCATAATGTGCATGAGCGATTCTTTGGAAAACAATTGAATCGTAAAAGGGTGTGATCGGCACAAGATCATTGGTTGAACAATTGATTGCAACCGACAATGGGCATACCAACACGTTTTTGAAAAACAAGAGCTCATCATAGGCACAAAATCAAATTATTTTATAGGTTCACGATTAATACGAGTCGAAACATTATGAAGAAAACAAACAACAATCACACATATATACATCGTTCGAATCATATTCAAATCATGTTGTTAAATAAGGCAAAAGCATAGGATTCAAGGCAATAACGACCAATGCTCTGATACAACAGTTTGGGATTTGAGAGACCGACATTTTAAAATATATTTCAAAAACTCTTTCAAGGGAAAAGATCTCCGTAAACACGGATCACGTATAGCTCGTGAATCACAAATATGATTAATGTTTGTACCATTTCGCCCATGAAGCGGGGAAGATTTTGATCACTAACACCACGATCTTGTAGTGTCTCCACTTTGTAACACCCCGATTTCGGAGCGCTACTGTGCAACCCAATCTAATGCTGAAAACATTTAATGCTTGTATGCTTTCGGTTAAAGAGTACTCTTATGTATTTCGCAATGGAAAAACAGGAGTAAATTTTTTTTTTTTTCTTTTTCGTATCCTTTCCTTTGAAACCCTTTTCAAAATGAGACATAGAGTACTACAGTTTTCTAAATGATGTCAATTCAAACTTTTGCAATTATCAGAGTATAATGCATCACAAATAATACTTCACATAACATAATCATTTCGCACTAAGGCGAGGTTCTCTGAAAAGAGTAATTACGAAACAATCAATACAAAATCCTAAGCTAAGCTGGCTGACAATTATAACTCTTACTGAGAAATAGGTCAGCAAGATCAAGCACGAAGTACTCAGAGGAATCTTCCTCCACTGGCTCAATCTTCAATGCTCCTAAAAGACGAAACTGCTACAGCTACCGAACTCCATCTGGAAGTGACATCCATAAGGACATCCAATCCAACAACAGTGCAAGGGTAAATCCTTTGTCCACGAGTTTATCATAGGCTATGTCGCATGCAAACAATATATACATATATAATACAACAACACTCTTTTATATACATATACATACTTAATAGACCGCACAGTCAGCATGGTATATCAAGCATTGCATCTAAGCAACCAACACAACCAACAGATCAACAATCAAGTCACTACAATGTCAAACCGTTGCATGTGAGCGAGCAAGTCTATCAACGAGATAAGTGATCAAGTCATCACAATATCCAATTTATCAACAATTCATCACATATCATAAATGCGGTTAGCTATGCATGTCAATGCGGTATGGCTGGTTGTGTATACACTGCGACCTTAAACAAGGTCAGAGAGACGAGGAACTTTATTTCCCAAAGTCCAAATCAACTCCCTACCAAGGGTATTGCCACAAAGGCTTGCCACACATTAGGCTTTACGCCACACGGGCATGCAAAGGACAACTCGTCCTTTTGAAGTCCTGAAGACAATCAAAGCGCTCCGAGTGTCGATGCTCAATGGTCGATATACATCCAAACAAATTCAACAACATGGCATGCTCACCGTAGGGAGCGCCGAGTAATGTTTTAATTAATCAATGCGGATCGGCGACACCTCAACTCACTCACTCTAATTAGTGAATTTTCATGCTTCCAATTCTTATATTACCTAGGTGAGGTTGTACCAAAATAAATAACTCATTTAGCTTTGGGTCATTGGAACCCGAGTTTCATCAAATTCTTTATCTAGCATGGTTCCATTTCTACTTATCTATAAGCTTAGGCTAGTCATACTACAACCCTCATGCTTATTTTTAAACCAAAATACCTTTAACAATTACTTAGAGTGCAAACCACAGGACACAAAGTCCAGGGTGCTCAGTGCGAACGCTAGTCTTAATCTCGGATCAGAACTCTGAGCACGTGTCACGGAACACTAGGCTCAACTTTTAGGTTAAGGTACTAGGCACGCCATACGGAACACTAGGTCCAATCCTAAACCAAGAAAATGCATGCATAAGCAGGACATTAAATCGGCCGCAGGACACATAGTCTATATGCTCAATAGGAACACTAGGTTCCCTATGATTTAATCTTTCAAAAACTCGATCTTTGAACTCTCTTTCTCTATTCTTATATCACTCCTATGTATCTGAAAATACTCTTTTAGTTCTAGGTCGTTGAAACCCTATCTGTGTTAAATAACACCTTTGGAAGAATTCCCAGGAAGAGAGGTGGTGCGAACAACTTAATTACCAAGTCTTTCTGGCGAATTTCCCAGCGCATCATTTAACTCAACCGCTTTTTGCAAATCGTACTATTTATTTCAAATTCTTTTCTTTACTATCATTCCATTGAAATTTCCTTGCAAGCTTTGGCTAGTTAAACTAAAACCTTCACGCTTACCTTTAAATCAAAATGCCCTTAACAATTTGCATACGAAATCGAATTGTGGAATCGCATCAGTTACCGATGTAAATCGTCAACCAATAGCAGTCGATCAACGCATTATTAATTAATCCATCATCAACAACAATATTTTCATATTCCAAGTCAATACCAAATTCCATTTAAATCCTACTTGATTCATGGAAAACAACATCAATCATAATGCCTCACAGGGCCAACGACATGCTATAGCATTTCAACAGCATATAACAATTCAATAGGCTACAACATGCTCCACAGTTTCATCAACTTCAAGTCTAATCAAATCACTCAAACAAGATTTAAGTCACGCAATACAATTCAATTTTCCACGTAGGGCCAAAAGCATGCTACAACATTTCCAACAACACATAAAAGTACTACAAGTACTACCACACTATCAAACAATCAAACAAGCAACAAACAAGGCGAAAAGCCCAAACTCATTATATAAGAATTTCCCTTACCTTGGGCGCTTTAACAATCCAAGCAAGGTAATCCGAAATAATCGTCAAGTCGCACTTCGCGCGCGTACCTTAAGCACGAACCTTAACAACACAAACTTAACTAAATTAGAACTAAAACTCAATTCTAATGCCCCTAGGGCAGCCACGGCTTAGACATCCTAAAGCCTAGGAATTACTTGACTTAATCCCTAATTGGTCCTATCTAGTCATACAACAAGTTACAAGTTCAAGCCATGCAAGTTTTGAAACTTTTACAAAAGCTACACACTTAGAAAAATACCTAAACCAAAACTTACCACTTTGAATAGTGTTTTACCAATTGGAATAGTATTTTCCAAACTTTGGACATATTTTTAAGGCATCAAAACAAAGCAACATTTTGAGAAACAAAAGCCTTTTGGTTTTAATTATAAACCTTTAACTATACTCTAAAATTTATCCCAAAATCAAAAGCTAACATTAACACCACTTTTAGACCATAAAAACAAGTTCAAAAAAACTCATTTAAGACTATAAAGGTTGCTGTTTTCAAACATAAAAGAGGTGTAAAAGTTTTTATTTACAACTTCACTTTTAAGACTAATTCATGCAAACTAGTTTAGCTACTAAACATATAAACTAAGATCTACTATCTTGACCACTTTTAAGAAACCAAATCATGTTCATAACACTTAAACAAACCCAAATAAGTTGTTGTCTTTAAACTCATAAAACAGCCCCAAAATTCATTTTGTTTCACACAATTTTTCAAAGCTTTAAACATAACAATCTTTATAGATTTAAAGCACTAACCAAAATCCAACTTCCTTAACACCTAATATACTTTAAAAACAAGTTAAAACATCCCCTAAACCATGCTTAGGAGCCACGGTTCCAGCCCCTAAAAATCCCCAAATTATTTTCACAAAACTTGTTAAACATGCATATTGGCTAGTTTCCAAACTAATCAAGTATAATCCATCAAAGAACTAACTTTAAATCAACAAAATCAAACCAAAACAACCTTAAACAACCCCTAATTTCGTTCAGCCCCAAAACCTAGGGTTTCCCAAATTTCAATTACCAAAAACAAGCTTAATCATTGAAGGAAACAAAGGGCTAAAAGACTAGTCATGCATATCTAGCCAAATCTAACACCTTTAAGCAAAAATGATTCCTAAAACCAACCAAACCCATTCATGGCAGCCAAGAAGAAAAGGAAATGGGTTAGGACTCTTACCAACCAAGATGATGATGATTGATCATGAAGGAAGAAGAAAGGATGGAAGGAATCAAGGATTAAGGACTAAAACTTCAAGTTTCTCCAAGATCTTGAACTTTCTCTCTCAAGAATTTTTTTCTCAAACCTTCAACAATGAAAGAATGGATGGATCTGATCTTGAGCAAGGGAGAAGGCCACGAAATTTTTGAGGGCAAGAATGGAAAGGAAAAGTTCATTTAGTTGGATCATGACTACATAGTTACAAAGTAACCACCTTAACTACCTACCATTTAATCATCATCCAATCCTAAGCTTACACTTGTCAAGGAAGCTTCTAAAGGTCCATGTTCAGCTCCCCTAGCACATGTGCAGCTGCCATACATCCCCCTTGGCCACAGGTTTCGTTTCGTCACATTTTCGCGCGTTCTCGCTCAACCGGGTGCGCGATGTTACGCGTATAATAGGTTTTAATAATAAAAACTCCAAAAATATTTCTAATTATAACCCCACACCCAAAAATCACAAATATTCCTCGTGGCATAAGAAAAGTATCTATGTATCTCGTTTTCTCGAAATGCGAACCGAAACGTCGCAATTAAGCAGTCTCTGGCCATAGAAAATACACTAAATATTTTCTGATGCCCAAAAATTCTAGAAAAATTACAATAAATCCTAAATATTGGAAAATGCTAAGATCTCAAATTTTATAAAATTTGGATCACATTTGGGCATGTTTCAGTTAGAAACACACACAATAGCCTATCTACGGCAGAATTCAATGTAATTCTCGCGTAATAAAAACTGTAAATTAGTGAGGATCACTAATTTAAATTTCTCTTATCATATAGATATTATTCAATCAATAAAATTATCAAAACAAAATCATTAAAATAATAGTCATATTAAATATGACATAAAACAGAGACGATTAATACTATAACTAAATAATAAAAATCCAAACTATGACTTAAAAATAACTATTAAGTCCTAAAATTATTTTTCATTCAATAAAATAATTTTCTTTAATCAAACAACAATCTTTCACATTTTTCGATATTTATTCATATTAAAAACAAAGATATCGTCTACACTGTCTCTTAATCTGAATTAATTGTTAAAACAGTAAATTGTTCACAATAAATCTTTGTTGTTCTTCATACTTTTAACAAACCATTGAGGTCATGACTCTCTACGATTTATTTTCAAGTAGTTGGAACTACAAAATAATTTTCATAAAAATTGGGATGTTACACACTTAATCCCCACAAAAGGATGCCTCGAAATGCGTCTCTCTAGTTGATGTGCATAGGAAGGAGGCACAGAAAAACAAGACTGTCGCACTTGGGATTGGGGCTCAGAGCTTGTATTCTTATGTGCTCCCATTCTTTCTTTTTGTTGCCCCAGTGGACCTCGTACATTATAAGCCCGTTTCCTTTATATTTATTTAAATCATTAGTTAATTAAATTATCTGATTCCGATTAAACCGTTCTATCGTGTAACCCTATAGGTTCCCACTATATTTACAACAATAGTCATTAAAAAAAAAAATATTAATTATTAAATTAATATTAAATGCTATAAACAATGAGCTGCATCTGCCAATGCATCATTGTTACCCAATTAACGGGAAAAACTAGTGATCCGATTTTAACCCTACCGCGACCAAGATTACTCTGAAGTCGAGTCCCTTCGTCCATGTGGCCTTATTTTAAACGAGACTTAAATGTATCATCCTCGTTAAGTCCAATCATATGTTCTTCGATACCAGAGTGAACGTGTAAGCACAAACGGGCCAAATATCACATATTGGCCCATTTCTACAATCAGATAAGCTTTCCAATTCACAAAAATTTACAATTTAAAACCAATTTTCCAATTCATTAATTCAATGTTACGCATATAAACAATACCTTTCGGAAAACAAATCGTCCAATGACTCAAAACAACATGTTCTCTATTTCAATACAAAATCATAATGTGCATGAACAGTTGCTGGAAAACAATTGAATCGTAAAAAGGGTGTGATCAGCACAAGATCATTGGTTGAACAATTCAGTGCAACCGAAAATGGGCATACCAACACGGTTTTTTAAAAATCAAGAGCTCTCTGTCATAGGCGCAAAATCAAATTATTTTATAGGTTCACGATTAATACGAGTCGAAACATTATGAAGAAAACAAACAACAATCACACATATATACATCGTTTGAATCATATTCAAATCATGTTGTTAAATAAGGCAAAAGCATAGGATTCAAGGCAATAACGACCAATGCTCTGATACAACAATTGGGGATTTGAGAGACCGACATTTTAAAATATATTTCAAAAACTCCTTCAATGGAAAAGATCCCCGTAAACGCGGATCACGAATAGCTCGTTAATGACAAATATGATTAATGCTTGTACCATTTAGCTCATGAAGCGGGGAGGATTTTGATCACTAACACCCCGATCTTGTAGTGTCCCCACTTACTCCCCATAAAAGGAAGCCTCGAAATGCATCTCTCTAGTTGATGTGCATAGGAAGGAGGCACAGAAAAACAAGACTGTCAAACTTGGGATTGGGGCTCAGATCTTGTATTCTTATGCGCTCCCTTTCTTTCTTTTTGTTGCCTAAGTGGACTTCATACATTGTGACCCGGTTTCCTTTATATTTATTTCAATCATTAGTTAATTAAATAATCTGATTCCGATTAAACCATTCAATCGTGTGACCCTATAGGTTCCCACTAAATTTACAATAATCGTAATTATAAAAATAATAATATGAATTATTAAATTAATATTAAATACAATAAACAATGAGCGGCATCTGCCAATGCATCATTGTTACCAAATTAACGGGAAAAATTAGTGATCCGATTTTAACCCTATCGCGACCAAGATTACTCTGAAGTCGAATCCCTTCGTCCATGTGACCTTATTTAAAAAGAGACTTAAATGTATTATCCTCGTTAAGTCCAATCATATGTTCTTCGATACCAGAGTGAACGTGTAAGAACAAACGGGCCAAATATCACATATTGGCCCATTTCTACAATCAGATAAGCTTTCCAATTCACAAATAATTTACAATTTAAAAATCAATTTTCCAATTCATTAATTCAATGTTACGCATATGAACAATGCCTTTCAGGAAAACAAATCGTCCAATGACTCAAAACAACATGTTCTCTATTTCAATACAAAATCAAAATGTGCATGAACAGTTGCTGGAAAACAATTGAATCGTAAAAGGGTGTGATCAGCACAAGATCATTGGTTGAACAATTCAGTGCAACCGACAATGGGCATACCAACACGTTTTTTTGAAAAACAAGAGCTCTCTGTCATAGGCGCAAAATCAAATTATTTTATAGGTTCACGATTGATACGAGTCGAAACATTATGAAGAAAACAAACAACAATCACACATATATACATCGTTTGAATCATATTCAAATCATGTTGTTAAATAAGGCAAAGCATAGGATTCAACGCAATAACGACCAATGCTCACGATACAACGATTGGGGATTTGAGAGACCGACATTTTAAAATATATTTCAAAAACTCTTTCAAGGAAAAGATCCTCAGAACGCAGATCACGTATAGCTCGTGAATCACATATGATTAATGTTTGTACCATTTAGCTCATGAAGTGGGGAGGATTTTGATCACTAACACCACGATATTGTAGTGTCCCCACTTAATCCCCACAAAAGGATGCCTCGAAATGCATCTCTCTAGTTGATGTGCATAGGAAGGAGGCACAGAAAAACAAAACTGTCACACATGGGATTGGGGCTCAAAGCTTGTATTCTTACGCGCTCCCATTCTTTTTTTTTGTTGCCCTAGTAGACCTCATACAACATGAGCTCGTTTCCTTTATATTTATTTCAATCATTAGTTAATTAAATAATCTGATTCCGATTAAACCATTTAATCGTGCGACCCTATAGGTTCCCACTAAATTTACAATAATCGAAATTATAAAAATAATAATATTAATTATTAAATTAACATTAAATACTATAAACAATGAGCGGCATCTGCCAATGCATCATTGTTACCCAATTAGCGGGAAAAATTAGTGATCCGATTTTAACCCTACCGCGACCAAGATTTCTCTAAAGTCGAGTCCCTTCGTCCATGTGACCTTATTTAAAACGAGACTTAAATGTATCATCCTCGTTAAGTCCAATCATATGTTCTTCGATACCAGAGTGAACGTGTAAGCACAAACTGGCCAAATATCACATATTGGCCCATTTCTACAATCAGATAAGCTTTCCAATTCACAAACAATTTACAATTTAAAAATCAATTTTCCAATTCATTAATTCAATGTTACGCATATGAATAATGCCTTTCAGGAAAACAAATCGTCCAATGACTCAAAATAACATGTTCTCTGTTTCAATACAAAATCATAATGTGCATGAACAGTTGCTAGAAAACAATTGAATCGTAAAAGGGTGTGATCAGCACAAGATCATTGGTTGAACAATTCAGTGCAACCGACAATGGGCATACCAACACGTTTTTTTGAAAAATAAGAGCTCTCTATCATAGGCGCAATCTTAAATTATATTATAGGTTCACGATTAATAAGAGCCGAAACATTATGAAGAAAACAAACAACAATCACACATATATACATCGTTTGAATCATATTCAAATGATCATGTTGTTAAATATGGCAAAAGCATAGGATTCAAGGCAATAACGACCAATGCTCTGAGACAACAGCTGGGGATTAGAGAGACCGACATTTTAAAATATATTTCAAAAACTCTTTCAAGGGAAAAGATCTCCGTAAACGCGGATCACGTATAGCTCGTGAATCACAAATATGATTAATGTTTGTACCATTTCGCTCATGAAGCGGGGAAGATTTTGATCACTAACACCACGATCTTGTAGTGTCTCCACTTAATCCCCACAAAAGGATGCCTCGAAATGCGTCTCTCTAGTTGATGTGCATAGGAAGGAGGCACAGAAAAACAAGACTGTCACACTTGGGATTGGGGCTCAGAGCTTGTATTCTTATGCGCTCCCATTCTTTCTTTTTGTTGCCCCAGTGGACCTCGTACATTATAAGCCCGTTTCCTTTATATTTATTTAAATCATTAGTTAATTAAATTATCTGATTCCGATTAAACCGTTCTATCGTGTGACCCTATAGGTTCCCACTATATTTACAACAATAGTAATTATAAAAATAATAATATTAATTATTAAATTAATATTAAATGCTATAAACAATGAGCTGCATCTGCCAATGCATCATTGTTACCCAGTGCAGGAAAAACTAGAGATCTGATTTTAACCCTACCGCGACCAAGATTACTCTGAAGTCGAGTCCCTTCGTCCATGTGGCCTTATTTAAAACGAGACTTAAATGTATCATCCTCGTTAAGTCCAATCATATGTTCTTCGATACCAGAGTGAACGTGTAAGCACAAACGGGCCAAATATCACATATTGGCCCATTTCTACAATCAGATAAGCTTTCCAATTCACAAACAATTTACAATTTAAAAATCAATTTTCCAATTCATTAATTCAATGTTACGCATATGAACAATGCCTTTCAGGAAAACAAATCGTCCAATGACTCAAAACAACATGTTCTCTGTTTCAATACAAAATCATAATGTGCATGAACAGTTGCTGGAAAACAATTGAATCGTAAAAAGGGTGTGATCAGCACAAGATCATTGGTTGAACAATTCAGTGCAACCGACAATGGGCATACCAACACGTTTTTTGAAAAACAAGAGCTCTCTGTCATAGGCGCAAAATCAGATTATTTTATAGGTTCACGATTAATACGAGTCGAAACATTATGAAGAAAACAAACAACAATCACACATATATACATCGTTTGAATCATATTCAAATCATGTTGTTAAATAAGGCAAAAGCATAGGATTCAAGGCAATAACGACCAATGCTCTGATACAACAATTGGGGATTTGAGAGACCGACATTTTAAAATATATTTCAAAAACTCCTTCAATGGAAAAGATCCCCGTAAACGCGGTTCACGAATAGCTCGTGAATGACAAATATGATTAATGTTTGTACCATTTAGCTCATGAAGCGGGGAGGATTTTGATCACTAACACCCCGATCTTGTAGTGTCCCCACTTACTCCCCATAAAAGGAAGCCTCGAAATGCATCTCTCTAGTTGATGTGCATAGGAAGGAGGCACAGAAAAACAAGACTGTCAAACTTGGGATTGGGGCTCAGAGCTTGTATTCTTATGCGCTCCCTTTCTTTCTTTTTGTTGCCTAAGTGGACTTCATACATTGTGAGCCGGTTTCCTTTATATTTATATAAATCATTAGTTAATTAAATAATCTGATTCCGATTAAACCATTCAATCGTGTGACTCTATAGGTTCCCACTAAATTTACAATAATCGTAATTATAAAAATAATACTATGAATTATTAAATTAATATTAAATACAATAAACAATGAGCGGCATCTGCCAATGCATCATTGTTACCCAATTAACGGGAAAAATTATTGATCCGATTTTAACCCTGTCGCGACCAAGATTACTCTGAAGTCGAATCCCTTCGTCCATGTGACCTTATTTTAAAAGAGACTTAAATATATTATCCTCGTTAAGTCCAATCATATGTTCTTCGATACCAGAGTGAACGTGTAAGCACAAACGGGCCAAATATCACATATTGGCCCATTTCGACAATCAGATAAGCTTTCCAATTCACAAACAATTTACAATTTAAAAATCAATTTTCCAATTCATTAATTCAATGTTACGCATATGAACAATGCCTTTCAGGAAAACAAATCGTCCAATGACTCAAAACAACATGTTCTCTATTTCAATACAAAATCAAAATGTGCATGAGCGATTCTTTGGAAAACAATTGAATCGTAAAAGGGTGTGATCAGCACAAGATCATTGGTTGAACAATTCAGTGCAACCGACAATGGGCATACCAACACGTTTTTTTGAAAAACAAGAGCTCTCTGTCATAGGCGCAAAATCAAATTACTTTATAGGTTCACGATTAATACGAGTCGAAACATTATGAAGAAAACAAACAACAATCACACATATATACATCGTTTGAATCATATTCAAATCATGTTGTTAAATAAGGCAAAGCATAGGATTCAAGGCAATAACGACCAATGCTCTGATACAACAGTTGGGGATTTGAGAGACCGACATTTTAAAATATATTTCAAAAACTCTTTCAAGGGAAAAGATCCCCGTAAACGCAGATCACGTATAGCTCGTGAATCACAAATGATTAATGTTTGTACCATCTGATCACTAACACCACGATATTGTAGTGTCCCCACTTAATCCCCACAAAAGGATGCCTCGAAATGCATCTCTCTAGTTGATGTGCATAGGAAGAAGGCACAGAAAAACAAAACTGTCACACATGGGATTGGGGCTCAAAACTTGTATTCTTACGCGCTCCCATTCTTTTTTTTTGTTGCCCTAGTAGACCTCATACAACATGAGCTCGTTTCCTTTATATTTATTTCAATCATTAGTTAATTAAATAATCTGATTCCGATTAAACCATTCAATCGTGCGACCCTATAGGTTCCCACTAAATTTACAATAATCATAATTATAAAAATAATAATATTAATTATTAAATTAACATTAAATACTATAAACAATGAGCGGCATCTGCCAATGCATCATTGTTACCCAATTAGCGGGAAAAATTAGTGATCCGATTTTAACCCTACCGTGACCAAGATTACTCTAAAGTCGAGTCCCTTCGTCCATGTGACCTTATTTAAAACGAGACTTAAATGTATCATCCTCGTTAAGGCCAATCATATGTTTTTCGATACCAGAGTGAACGTGTAAGCACAAACGGGCCAAATATCACATATTGACCCATTTCTACAATCAGATAAGCTTTCCAATTCCCAAAAAATTTACAATTTAAAAAGCAATTTACCAATTCATTAATTCAATGTTATGCAAATGAACAATACCTTTCGGGAAAACAAATCGTCCAATGACTCAAAACAACATGTTCTCTGTTTCAATACAAAATCATACTGTGCATGAACAGTTGCTAGAAAACAATTGAATCGTAAAAGGGTGTGATCAGCACAAGATCATTGATTGAACAATTCAGTGCAACCGACAATGGGCATACCAACACGTTTTTTTTTTTGAAAAACAAGAGCTCTCTGTCATAGGCGCAAAATCAAATTATTTTATAGGTTCACGATTAATACGAGTCGAAACATTATGAAGAAAACAAACAACAATCACACATATATACATCGTTTGAATCATATTCAAATCATGTTGTTAAATAAGGCAAAAGCATAGGATTCAAGGCAATAACGACCAATGCTCTGATACAACAGTTTGGGATTTGAGAGACCGACATTTTAAAATATATTTCAAAAACTCTTTCAAGGGAAAAGATCTCCGTAAACGCGGATCACGTATAGCTCGTGAATCACAAATATGATTAATGTTTGTACCATTTCGCTCATGAAGCGGGGAAGATTTTGGTCACTAACACCACGATCTTGTAGTGTCTCCACTTAATCCCCACAAAAGGATGCCTCGAAATGCGTCTCTCTAGTTGATGTGCATAGGAAGGAGGCACAGAAAAACAAGACTGTCACACTTGGGATTGGGGCTCAGAGCTTGTATTCTTATGCGCTCCCATTCTTTCTTTTTGTTGCCCCAGTGGACCTCGTACATTATAAGCCCGTTTCCTTTACATTTATTTAAATCATTAGTTAATTAAATTATCTGATTCCGATTAAACTGTTCTATCGTGTAACCCTATAGGTTCCCACTATATTTACAACAATAGTAATTAAAAAAATAATAATATTAATTATTAAATTAATATTAAATGCTATAAACAATGAGCTGCATCTGCCAATGCATCATTGTTACCCAATTAACGGGAAAAACTAGTGATCCGATTTTAACCCTACCGCGACCAAGATTACTCTGAAGTCGAGTCCCTTCGTCCATGTGGCCTTATTTAAAACGAGACTTAAATGTATCATCCTCGTTAAGTCCAATCATATGTTCTTCGATACCAGAGTGAACGTGTAAGCACAAACGGGCCAAATATCACATATTGGCCCATTTCTACAATCAGATAAGCTTTCCAATTCACAAAAAATTTACAATTTAAAAACCAATTTTCCAATTCATTTATTCAATGTTACGCATATAAACAATACCTTTCGGGAAAACAAATCGTCCAATGACTCAAAACAACATGTTCTCTATTTCAATACAAAATCATAATGTGCATGAACAGTTGCTGGAAAACAATTGAATCGTAAAAAGGGTGTGATCAGCACAAGATCATTGGTTGAACAATTCAGTGCAACCGACAATGGGCATACCAACACGGTTTTTTAAAAAAACAAGAGCTCTCTGTCATGGGCGCAAAATCAAATTATTTTATAGGTTCACGATTAATACGAGTCGAAACATTATGAAGAAAACAAACAACAATCACACATATATACATCGTTTGAATCATATTCAAATCATGTTGTTAAATAAGGCAAAAGCATAGGATTCAAGGCAATAACGACCAGTGCTCTGATACAACAATTGGGGATTTGAGAGACCGACATTTTAAAATATACTTCAAAAATTCCTTCAATGGAAAAGATCCCCGTAAACGCGGATCACGAATAGCTCGTGAATGACAAATATGAATAATGTTTGTACCATTTAGCTCATGAAGCGGGGAGGATTTTGATCACTAACACCCCGATCTTGTGGTGTCCCCACTTACTCCCCACAAAAGGATGCCTCGAAATGCATCTCTCTAGTTGATGTGCATAGGAAGGAGGCACAGAAAAACAAGACTGTCACACTTGGGATTGGGCCTCAAAGCTTGTATTCTTACGCGCTCCCATTCTTTTTTTTTTTGTTGCCCTAGTAGACCTCATACAATATGAGCTCGTTTCCTTTATATTTATTTCAATCATTAGTTAATTAAATAATCTGATTCCGATTAAACCATTCAATCGTGCGACACTATAGGTTCCCACTAAATTTACAATAATCGTAATTATAAAAATAATAATATTAAGTATTAAATTAACATTAAATACTATAAACAATGGGCGGCATCTGCCAATGCATCATTGTTACCCAATTAACCGGAAAAATTAGTGATCCGATTTTAACCATGTCGCGACCAAGATTACTCTGAAGTCGAATCCCTTCGTCCATGTGACCTTATTTAAAAAGAGACTTAAATGTATGATCCTCGTGAAGTCCAATCATATGTTCTTCGATACCAGAGTGAACGTGTAAGCACAAACGGGCCAAATATCACATATTGGCCCATTTCTACAATCAGATAAGCTTTCCAATTCACAAACAATTTACAATTTAAAAATCAATTTTCCAATTCGTTAATTCAATGTTACGCATATGAACAATGCCTTTCAGGAAAACAAATCATCCAATGACTCAAAACAACATGTTCTCTGTTTCAATACAAAATCATAATGTGCATGAACAGTTGCTGGAAAACAATTGAATCGTAAAAGGGTGTGATCAGCACAAGATCATTGGTTGAACAATTCAGTACAACCGACAATGGGCATACCAACACGTTTTTTTGAAAAGCAAGAGCTCTCTGTCATAGGCGCAAAATCAAATTATTTTATAGGTTCACGAATAATACGAGTCGAAACATTATGAAGAAAACAAACAACAATCACACAAATATACATCGTTTGAATCATATTCAAATCATGTTGTTAAATAAGGCAAAGCATAGGATTCAAGGCAATAACGACCAATGCTCTGATACAACAGTTGGGGATTTGAGAGACCGACATTTTAAAATATATTTCAAAAACTCTTTCAAGGGAAAAGATCCCCGTAAACGCAGATCACGTATAGCTCGTGAATCACATATGATTAATGTTTGTACCATTTAGCTCATGAAGTGGGCAGGATTTTGATCACTAACACCACGATATTGTAGTGTCCCCACTTAATCCCCACAAAAGGATACCTCGAAATGCATCTCTCTAGTTGATGTGTATAGGAAGGAGGCACAGAAAAACAAAACTGTCACACATGGGATTGGGGCTCAAAGCTTGTATTCTTACGCGCTCCCATTCTTTTTTTTTGTTGCCCTAGTAGACCTCATACAACATGAGCTCGTTTCCTTTATATTTATTTCAATCATTAGTTAATTAAATAATCTGATTCCGATTAAACCATTCAATCGTGCGACACTATAGGTTCCCACTAAATTTACAATAATCGTAATTATAAAAATAATAATATTAATTATTAAATTAACATTAAATACTATAAACAATGAGCGGCATCTGCCAATGCATCATTGTTACCCAATTAGCGGGAAAAATTAGTGATCCGATTTTAACCCTACCGCGACCAAGATTACTCTAAAGTCGAGTCCCTTCGTCCATGTGACCTTATTTAAAACGAGACTTAAATGTATCATCCTCGTTAAGGCCAATCATATGTTCTTCGATACCAGAGTGAACGTGTAAGCACAAACGGGCCAAATATCACATATTGACCCATTTCTACAATCAGATAAGCTTTCCAATTCCCAAAAAATTTACAATTTAAAAAGCAATTTACCAATTCATTAATTCAATGTTATGCATATGAACAATACCTTTCGGGAAAACAAATCGTCCAATGACTCAAAACAACATGTTCTCTGTTTCAATACAAAATCATACTGTGCATGAACAGTTGCTAGAAAACAATTGAATCGTAAAAGGGTGTGATCAGCACAAGATCATTGGTTGAACAATTCAGTGCAACCGACAATGGGCATACCAACACGTTTTTTTGAAAAACAAGAGCTCTCTGTCATAGGCGCAAACTCAAATTATTTTATAGGTTCACGATTAATACGAGTCGAAACATTATGAAGAAAACAAACAACAATCACACATATATACATCGTTTGGATCATATTCAAATCATGTTGTTAAATAAGGCAAAAGCATAGGATTCAAGGCAATAACGACCAATGCTCTGACACAACATTTTGGGATTTGAGAGACCGACATTTTAAAATATATTTCAAAAACTCTTTCAAGGGAAAAGATCTCCGTAAACGCGGATCACGTATAGCTCGTGAATCACAAATATGATTAATGTTTGTACCATTTCGCTCATGAAGCGGGGAAGATTTTGATCACTAACACCACGATCTTGTAGTGTCTCCACTTAATCCCCACAAAAGGATGCCTCGAAATGCGTCTCTCTAGTTGATGTGCATAGGAAGAGGCACAGAAAAACAAGACTGTCACACTTGGGATTGGGGCTCAGAGCTTGTATTCTTATGCGCTCCCACTCTTTATTTTTGTTGCCCCAGTGGACCTCGTACATTATAAGCCCGTTTCCTTTATATTTATTTAAATCATTAGTTAATTAAATTATCTGATTCCGATTAAACTGTTCTATCGTGTAACCCTATAGGTTCCCAAGATATTTACAACAATAGTAATTATAAAAATAATAATATTAATTATTAAATTAATATTAAATGCTATAAACAATGAGCTGCATCTGCCAATGCATCATTGTTACCCAATTAACTGAAAAACTAGTGATCCGATTTTAACCCTCATGACCAAGATTACTTTGAAGTCGAGTCCCTTCGTCCATGTCGCCTTATTTAAAGCGAGACTTAAATGTATCATCCTCGTTAAGTCCAATCATATGTTCTTGATACGAGTGAGCGTGTAAGCACAAGCGGGCCAAATATCAAATATTGGCCCATATCTACAATCAGATAAGCTTTCCAATTCACAAAAAATTTACAATTTAAAAAGCAATTTTCCAATTCATTAATTCAATGTTACGCATATAAACAATACCTTTCGGAAAACAAATCGTCCAATGACTCAAAACAACATGTTCTCTATTTCAATACAAAATCATAATGTGCATGAACAGTTGCTGGAAAACAATTGAATCGTAAAAAGGGTGTGATCAGCACAAGGTAATAGTTGAACAATTTAGTGCAACCGACAATGGGCATACCAACACGGTTTTTTGAAAAACAAGAGCTCTCTGTCATAGGCGCAAAATCAAATTATTTTATAGGTTCACGATTAATACGAGTCGAAACATTATGAAGAAAACAAACAACAATCACACATATATACATCGTTTGAATCATATTCAAATCATGTTGTTAAATAAGGCAAAAGCATAGGATTCAAGGCAATAACGACCAATGCTCTGATACAACAGTTTGGGATTTGAGAGACCGACATTTTAAAATATATTTCAAAAACTCTTTCAAGGGAAAAGATCACAAAACGCGGATCACGTATAGCTCGTGAATCACAAATATGATTAATGTTTGTACCATTTAGCTCATGAAGCGGGGAGGATTTTGATCACTAACACCACGATCTTGTAGTGTCCCCACTTAATCCCCACAAAAGGATGCCTTGAAATGCATCTCTCTAGTTGATGTGCATAGGAAGGAGGCACAGAAAAACAAGACTGTCACACTTAGGATTGGGGCTCAAAGCTTGTATTCTTACGCACTCCCATTCTTTTTTTTTTGTCGCCCTAGTAGACCTCATACAATATGAGCTCGTTTCCTTTATTTTTATTTCAATCATTAGTTAATTAAATAATCTGATTCCGATTAAACCATTCAATCGTGCGACACTATAGGTTCCCACTAAATTTACAATAATCATAATTATAAAAATAATAATATTAATTATTAAATTAACATTAAATACTATAAACAATGAGCGGCATCTGCCAATGCATCATTGTTACCCAATTAGCGGGAAAAATTAGTGATCCGATTTTAACCCTACCGCGACCAAGATTACTCTAAAGTCGAGTCCCTTCGTCCATGTGACCTTATTTAAAACGAGACTTAAATGTATCATCCTCGTTAAGGCCAATCATATGTTCTTCGATACGAGTGAGCGTGTAAGCACAAACGGGCCAAATATCACATATTGACCCATTTCTACAATCAGATAAGCTTTCCAATTTCCAAAAAATTTACAATTTCAAAAGCAATTTACCAATTCATTAATTCAATGTTATGCATATGAACAATACCTTTCGGGAAAACAAATCGTCCAATGACTCAAAATAACATGTTCTCTGTTTCAATACAAAATCATAATGTGCATGAGCGATTCTTTGAAAACAATTGAATCGTAAAAGGGTGTGATCAGCACAAGATCATTGGTTGACCAATTCAGTGCAACCGACAATGGGCATACCAACACGTTTTTTTGAAAAACAAGGGCTCTCTGTCATATGCGCAAACTCAAATTATTTTATAGGTTCACGATTAATAAGAGCCGAAACATTATGAAGAAAACAAACAACAATCACACATATATATATCGTTTGAATCATATTCAAATGATCATGTTGTTAAATATGGCAAAAGCATAGGATTCAAGGCAATAACGACCAATGCTCTGAGACAACAGTTGGGGATTAGAGAGACCGATATTTTAAAATATATTTCAAAAACTCTTTCAATGGAAAAGATCTCCGTAAACGCGGATCACGTATAGCTCGTGAATCACAAATATGATTAATGTTTGTACCATTTCGCTCATGAAGCGGGGAAGATTTTGATCACTAACACCACGATCTTGTAGTGTCTCCACTTAATCCCCACAAAAGGATGCCTCGAAATGCGTCTCTCTAGTTGATGTGCATAGGAAGGAGGCACAGAAAAACAAGACTGTCACACTTGGGATTGGGGCTCAGAGCTTGTATTCTTATCTCCCATTCTTTCTTTTTGTTGCCCCAGTGGACCTCGTACATTATCAGCCCGTTTCCTTTATATTTATTTAAATCATTAGTTAATTAAATTATCTGATTCCGATTAAACCGTTCTATCGTGTTACCCTATAGGTTCCCACTATATTTACAACAATAGTAATTATAAAAATAATAATATTAATTATTAAATTAATATTAAATGCTATAAACAATGAGCTGCATCTGCCAACGCATCATTGTTACCCAATTAACGGGAAAAACTAGTGATCCGATTTTAACCCTACCGCGACCAAGATTACTCTGAAATCGAGTCCCTTCGTCCATGTGGCCTTATTTAAAACGAGACTTAAATGTATCATCCTCGTTAAGTCCAATCATATGTTCTTCGATACCAGAGTGAATGTGTAAGCACAAACGGGCCAAATATCAAATACTGGCCCATTTCTACAATCAAATAAGCTTTCCAATTCACAAAAAATTTACAATTTAAAAAGCAATTTTCCAATTCATTAATTCAATGTTACGCATATAAACAACACCTTTCGGAAAACAAATCGTCCAATGACTCAAAACAACATGTTCTCTATTTCAATACAAAATCATACTGTGCATGAACAGTTGCTGGAAAACAATTGAATCGTAAAAAGGGTGTGATCAGCACAAGATCATTGGTTGAACAATTCAGTGCAACCGACAATGGGCATACCAACACGTTTTTTTGAAAAACAAGAGCTCTCTGTCATAGGCGCAAACTCAAATTATTTTATAGGTTCACGATTAACAAGAGCCGAAACATTATGAAGAAAACAAACAACAATCACACATATATACATCGTTTGAATCATATTCAAATGATCATGTTGTTAAATATGGCAAAAGCATAGGATTCCAGACAATAACGACCAATGCTCTGAGACAACAGTTGGGGATTAGAGAGGCGACATTTTAAAATATATTTCAGAAACTCTTTCAAGGGAAAAGATCTCCGTAAACGCGGATCACGTATAGCTCGTGAATCACAAATATGATTAATGTTTGTACCATTTCGCTCATGAAGCGGGGAAGATTTTGGTCACTAACACCACGATCTTGTAGTGTCTCCACTTAATCCCCACAAAAGGATGCATCGAAATGCGTCTCTCTAGTTGATGTGCATAGGAAGGAGGCACAAAAAAACAAGCCTATCACACTTGGGATTGGGGCTCAGAGCTTGTATTCTTATGCGCTCCCATTCTTTCTTTTTGTTGCCCTAGTGGACCTCGTACATTATAAGCCCGTTTCCTTTATATTTATTTAAATCATTAGTTAATTAAATTATCTGATTCCGATTAAACCGTTCTATCGTGTGACCCCATAGGTTCCCACTATATTTACAACAATCGTAATTATAAAAATAATAATATTAATTATTAAATTAATATTAAATGCTATAAACAATGAGCTGCATCTGCCAATGCATCATTGTTACCCAATTAACGGGAAAAACTAGTGATCCGATTTTAACCCTACCGCGACCAAGATTACTCTGAAATCGAGTCACTTCGCCCAAGTGGCGTTATTTAAAACGAGACTTAAATGTATCATCCTCGTTAAGTCCAATCATATGTTCTTCGATACCAGAGTGAATGTGTAAGCACAAACGGGCCAAATATCAAATATTGGCCCATTTCTACAATCAGATAAGCTTTCCAATTCACAAAAAATTTACAATTTAAAAAGCAATTTTCCAATTCATTAATTCAATGTTACGCATATAAACAACACCTTTCGGAAAACAAATCGTCCAATGACTCAAAACAACATGTTCTCTATTTCAATACAAAATCATAATGTGCATGAACAGTTGCTGGAAAACAATTGAATCGTTAAAAGGGTGTGATCAGCACAAGATCATTGGTTGAACAATTTAGTGCAACCGACAATGGGCATACCAACACGGTTTTTTGAAAAACAAGAGCTCTCTGTCATAGGCGCAAACTCAAATTATTTTATAGGTTCACGATTAACAAGAGCCGAAACATTATGAAGAAAACAAACAACAATCACACATATATACATCATTTGAATCATATTCAAATGATCATGTTGTTAAATATGGCAAAAGCATAGGATTCAAGACAATAACGACCAATGCTCTGAGACAATAGTTGGGGATTAGAGAGACCGACATTTTAAAATATATTTCAGAAACTCTTTCAAGGGAAAAGATCTCCGTAAACGCGGATCACGTATAGCTCGTGAATCACAAATATGATTAATGTTTGTACCATTTCGCTCATGAAGCGGGGAAGATTTTGGTCACTAACACCACGATCTTGTAGTGTCTCCACTTAATCCCCACAAAAGGATGCATCGAAATGCGTCTTTCTAGTTGATGTGCATAGGAAGGAGGCACAAAAAGACAAGACTATCACACTTGGGATTGGGGCTCAGAGCTTGTATTCTTATGCGCTCCCATTCTTTCTTTTTGTTGCCCTAGTGGACCTCGTACATTATAAGCCCGTTTCCTTTATATTTATTTAAATCATTAATTAATTAAATTATCTGATTCCGATTAAACCGTTCTATCGTGTGACCCTATAGGTTCCCACTATATTTACAACAATCGTAATTATAAAAATAATAATATTAATTATTAAATTAATATTAAATGCCATAAACAATGAGCTGCATCTGCCAATGCATCATTGTTACCCAATTAACGGGAAAAACTAGTGATCCGATTTTAACCCTACCGCGACCAAGATTACTCTGAAATCGAGTCACTTCGCCCAAGTGGCGTTATTTAAAACGAGACTTAAATGTATCATCCTCGTTAAGTCCAATCATATGTTCTTCGATACCAGAGTGAATGTGTAAGCACAAACGGGCCAAATATCAAATATTGGCCCATTTCTACAATCAGATAAGCTTTCCAATTCACAAAAAATTTACAATTTAAAAAGCAATTTTCCAATTCATTAATTCAATGTTACGCATATAAACAACACCTTTCGGAAAACAAATCGTCCAATGACTCAAAACAACATGTTCTCTATTTCAATACAAAATCATAATGTGCATGAACAGTTGCTGGAAAACAATTGAATCGTTAAAAGGGTGTGATCAGCACAAGATCATTGGTTGAACAATTTAGTGCAACCGACAATGGGCATACCAACACGGTTTTTAGAAAAACAAGAGCTCTCTGTCATGGCGCAAACTCAAATTATTTTATAGGTTCCACGATTAACAAGAGTCGAAACGTTATGAAGAAAACAAACAACAATCACACATATATACATCGTTTGAATCATATTCAAATGATCATGTTGTTAAATATGGCAAAGCATAGGATTCAAGACAATAACGACCAATGCTCTGAGACAACGATTGGGGATTAGAGGCAGACATTTTAAAATATATTTCAAAAACTCTTTCAAGGGAAAAGATCTCGTAGCGGATCACGTATAGCTCGTGAATCACAAATATGATTAATGTATGTACCATTTAGCTCATGAAGCGGGGAAGATTTTGGTCACTAACACCACGATCTTGTAGTGTCTCCACTTAATCCCCACAAAGGATGCATCGAAATGCGTCTCTCTAGTTGATGTGCATAGGAAAGAGGCACAAAAAACAAGACTATCACACTTGGGATTGGGGCTCGAGCTTGTATTCTTATGCGCTCCCATTCTTTCTTTTGTTGCCCAGTGGACCTCGTACATTATAAGCCCGTTTCCTTTATATTTATTTAAATCATTAGTTAATTAAATTATCGATTCGATTAAACCGTTCTATCGTGTGACCTATAGGTTCCCACTATATTTACAACAATCGTAATTATAAAAATAATAATATTAATTATTAAATTAATATTAAATGCTATAAAAAATGAGTGCATCTGCCAATGCATCATTGTTACCCAATTAACGGAAAAACTAGTGATCCGATTTTAACCCTACATGACCAAGATTACTCTGAAATCGAGTCACTTCGCCCAAGTGGCGTTATTTAAAACGAGACTTAAATGTATCATCCTCGTTAAGTCCAATCATATGTTCTTCGATACCAGAGTGAATGTGTAAGCACAAACGGGCCAAATATCAAATATTGGCCCATTTCTACAATCAGATAAGCTTTCCAATTCACAAAAAAATTACAATTTAAAAAGCAATTTTCCAATTCATTAATTCAATGTTACGCATATAAACAACACCTTTGGGAAAACAAATCGTCCAATGACTCAAAACAACATGTTCTCTATTTCAATACAAAATCATAATGTGCATGAACAGTTGCAGGAAAACAATTGAATCGTTAAAAGGGTGTGATCAGCACAAGATCATTGGTTGAACAATTTAGTGCAACCGACAATGGGCATACCAACACGGTTTTTTGAAAAACAAAAGCTCTCTGTCATAGGCGCAAACTCAAATTATTTTATAGGTTCACGATTAACAAGAGCCGAAACATTATGAAGAAAACAAACAACAATCACACATATATACATCGTTTGAATCATATTCAAATGATCATGTTGTTAAATATGGCAAAACCATAGGATTCAAGACAATAACGACCAATGCTCTGAGACAACAGTTGGGGATTAGAGAGACCGACATTTTAAAATATATTTTAGAAACTTTTTCAAGGGAAAAGATCTCCGTAAACGCGGATCACGTATAGCTCGTGAATCACAAATATGATTAATGTTTGTACCATTTCGCTCATGAAGCGGGGAAGATTTTGGTCACTAACACCACGATCTTGTAGTGTCTCCACTTAATCCCCACAAAAGGATGCATCGAAATGCGTCTCTCTAGTTGATGTGCATAGGAAGGAGGCACAAAAAAACAAGACTATCACACTTGGGATTGGGGCTCAGAACTTGTATTCTTATGCGCTCCCATTCTTTCTTTTTGTTGCCCCAGTGGACCTCGTACATTATAAGCCCGTTTCCTTTATATTTATTTAAATCATTAGTTAATTAAATTATCTGATTCCGATTAAACCGTTCTATCGTGTGACCCTATAGGTTCCCACTATATTTACAACAATCGTAATTATAAAAATAATAATATTAATTATTAAATTAATATTAAATGCTATAAACAATGAGCTGCATCTGCCAATGCATCATTGTTACCCAATTAACGGGAAAAACTAGTGATCCGATTTTAACCCTACCGCGACCAAGATTACTCTGAAGTCGAGTCCCTTCGTCCATGTGGCCTTATTTAAAACGAGACTTAAATGTATCATCCTCGTTAAGTCCAATCATATGTTCTTCGATACCAGAGTGAACGTGTAAGCACAAACGGGCCAAATATCACATATTGACCCATTTCTACAATCAGATAAGCTTTCCAATTCCCAAAAAATTTACAATTTAAAAAGCAATTTACCAATTCATTAATTCAATGTTATGCATATGAACAATACCTTTCGGGAAAACATATCGTCCAATGACTCAAAACAACATGTTCTCTGTTTCAATACAAAATCATACTGTGCATGAACAGTTGTTAGAAAACAATTGAATCGTAAAATGGTGTGATCAGCACAAGATCATTGGTTGAACAATTCAGTGCAACCGACAATGGGCATACCAACACGTTTTTTTGAACAACAAGAGCTCTCTGTCATAGGCGCAAACTCAAATTATTTTATAGGTTCACGATTAATAAGAGCCGAAACATTATGAAGATAAAAAACAACAATCACACATATATACATCGTTTGAATCATATTCAAATGATCATGTTGTTAAATATGGCAAAAGCATAGGATTCCAGACAATAACGACCAATGCTCGAGACAACGATTGGGGATTAGAGGCAGACATTTTAAAATATATTTCAGAAACTCTTTCAAGGAAAGATCTCCAAATAGCTTGGATCACGTATAGCTCATGAATCACAAATATGATTAATGTTTGTACCATTTCGCTGATGAAGCGGGGAAGATTTTGGTCACTAACACTACGATCTTGTAGTGTCTCCACTTAATCCCCACAAAAGGATGCATCAAAATGCGTCTCTCTAGTTGATGTGCATAGGAAGGAGGCACAAAAAAACAAGACTATCACACTTGGGATTGGGGCTCTGAGCTTGTATTCTTATGCGCTCCCATTCTTTCTTTTTGTTACCCCAGTGGACCTCGTACATTATAAGCCCGTTTCCTTTATATTTATTTAAATCATTAGTTAATTAAATATTCTGATTCCGATTAAACCATTCAATCGTGCGACCCTATAGGTTCCCACTATATTTACAACAATAGTAATTATAAAAATAATAATATTAATTATTAAATTAATATTAAATGCTATAAACAATGAGCTGCATCTGCCAATGCATCATTGTTACCCAATTAACGGGAAAAACTAGTGATCCGATTTTAACCCTACATGACCAAGATTACTCTAAATCGAGTCACTTCGCCCAAGTGGCGTTATTTAAAACGAGACTTAAATGTATCATCCTCGTTAAGTCCAATCATATGTTCTTCGATACCAGAGTGAATGTGTAAGCACAAACGGGCCAAATATCAAATATTGGCCCATTTCTACAATCAGATAAGCTTTCCAATTCTCAAAAAATTTACAATTTAAAAAGCAATTTTCCAATTCATTAATTCAATGTTACGCATATAAACAACACCTTTCGGAAAACAAATCGTCCAATGACTCAAAACAACATGTTCTCCATTTCAATACAAAATCATAATGTGCATGAACAGTTGCTGGAAAACAATTGAATCGTAAAAGGGTGTGATCAGCACAAGATCATTGGTTGAACAATTCAGTGCAACCGACAATGGGCATACCAACACGTTTTTTTGAAAAACAAGAGCTCTCTGTCATAGGCGCAAACTCAAATTATTTTATAGGTTCACGATTAATAAGAGCCGAAACATTATGAAGAAAACAAACAACAATCACACATATATACATCGTTTGAATCATATTCAAATGATCATGTTGTTAAATATGGCAAAAGCATAGGATTCAAGACAATAACGACCAATGCTCTGAGACAACAGTTGGGGATTAGAGAGACCGACATTTTAAAATATATTTCAGAAACTCTTTCAAGGGAAAAGATCTCCGTAAACGCGGATCACGTATAGCTCGTGAATCACAAATATGATTAATGTTTGTACCATTTCGCTCATGAAGCGGGGAAGATTTTGGTCACTAACACCACGATCTTGTAGTGTCTCCACTTAATCCCCACAAAAGGATGCATCGAAATGCGTCTCTCTAGTTGATGTGCATAGGAAGGAGGCACAAAAAAACAAGACTATCACACTTGGGATTGGGGCTCAGAGCTTGTATTCTTATGCGCTCCCATTCTTTCTTTTTGTTGCCCCAGTGGACCTCGTACATTATAAGCCCGTTTCCTTTATATTTATTTAAATCATTAGTTAATTAAATTATCTGATTCCGATTAAACCGTTCTATCGTGTGACCCTATAGGTTCCCACTATATTTACAACAATCGTAATTATAAAAATAATAATATTAATTATTAAATTAATATTAAATGCTATAAACAATGAGCTGCATCTGCCAATGCATCATTGTTACCCAATTAACGGGAAAAACTAGTGATCCGATTTTAACCCTACCGCGACCAAGATTACTCTGAAGTCGAGTCCCTTCGTCCATGTGGCCTTATTTAAAACGAGACTTAAATGTATCATCCTCGTTAAGTCCAATCATATGTTCTTCGATACCAGAGTGAACGTGTAAGCAAAAACGGGCCAAATATCACATATTGACCCATTTCTACAATCAGATAAGCTTTCCAATTCCCAAAAAATTTACAATTTAAAAAGCAATTTACCAATTCATTAATTCAATGTTATGCATACGAACAGTACCTTTTGGGAAAACAAATCGTCCAATGACTCAAAACAACATGTTCTCTGTTTCAATACAAAATCATACTGTGCATGAACAGTTGTTAGAAAACAATTGAATCGTAAAATGGTGTGATCAGCACAAGATCATTGGTTGAACAATTCAGTGCAACCGACAATGGGCATACCAACACGTTTTTTTGAACAACAAGAGCTCTCTGTCATAGGCGCAAACTCAAATTATTTTATAGGTTCACGATTAACAAGAGCCGAAACATTATGAAGATAAAAAACAACAATCACACATATATACATCGTTTGAATCATATTCAAATGATCATGTTGTTAAATATGGCAAAAGCATAGGATTCCAGACAATAACGACCAATGCTCTGAGACAACAGTTGGGGATTAGAGAGACCGACATTTTAAAATATATTTCAGAAACTCTTTCAAGGGAAAAGATCTCCGTAAACGCGGATCACGTATAGCTCGTGAATCACAAATATGATTAATGTTTGTACCATTTCGCTGATGAAGCGGGGAAGATTTTGGTCACTAACACTACGATCTTGTAGTGTCTCCAATTAATCCCCACAAAAGGATGCATCGAAATGCGTCTCTCTGGTTGATGTGCATAGGAAGGAGGCACAAAAAAACAAGACTATCACACTTGGGATTGGGGCTCTGAGCTTGTATTCTTATGCGCTCCCATTCTTTCTTTTTGTTGCCCCAGTGGACCTCGTACATTATAAGCCCGTTTCCTTTATATTTATTTAAATCATTAGTTAATTAAATTATCTGATTCCGATTAAACCGTTCTATCGTGTGACCCTATAGGTTCCCACTATATTTACAACAATCGTAATTATAAAAATAATAATATTAATTATTAAATTAATATTAAATGCTATAAACAATGAGTGCATCTGCCAATGCATCATTGTTACCCAATTAACGGAAAAACTAGTGATCCGATTTTAACCCTACGCGACCAAGATTACTCAAGTCGAGTCCGCTTCGTCCATGTGGCCTTATTTAAAAGCGAGACTTAAATGTATCATCCTCGTTAAGTCCAATCATATGTTCTTCGATACCGAGTGAGCGTGTAGGTACAAACGGGCCAAATATCACATATTGGCCCATTTCTACAATCAGATAAGCTTTCCAATTCACAAAAAATTTACAATTTAAAAACCAATTTTCCAATTCATTAATTCAATGTTACGCATATAAACAATACCTTTCGGAAAACAAATCGTCCAATGACTCAAAACAACATGTTCTCTATTTCAATACAAAATCATCTTGTGCATGAGCAGTTCTTTGGAAAACAATTGAGTCGTAAAAAGGGTGTGATCAGCACAAGATCATTGGTTGAACAATTCAGTGCAACCGACAATGGGCATACCAACACGTTTTTTTGAAAAACAAGAGCTCTCTGTCATAGGCGCAAACTCAAATTATTTTATAGGTTCACGATTAACAAGAGCCGAAACATTATGATGAAAACAAACAACAATCACACATATATACATCGTTTGAATCATATTCAAATGATCATGTTGTTAAATATGGCAAAAGCATAGGATTCCAGACATTAACGACCAATGCCCTGAGACAACAGTTGGGGATTAGAGAGACCGACATTTTAAAATATATTTCAGAAAGTCTTTCAAGGGAAAAGATCTCCGTAAACGCGGATCATGTATAGCTCATGAATCACAAATATGATTAATGTTTGTACCATTTCGCTGATGAAGCGGGGAAGATTTTGGTCACTAACACTACGATCTTGTAGTGTCTCCACTTAATCCCCACAAAAGGATGCATCGAAATGCGTCTCTCTAGTTGATGTGCATAGGAAGGAGGCACAAAAAAACATGACTATCACACTTGGGATTGGGGCTCTGAGCTTGTATTCTTATGCGCTCCCATTCTTTCTTTTTGTTGCCCCAGTGGACCTCGTACATTATAAGCCCGTTTCCTTTATATTTATTTAAATCATTAGTTAATTAAATTATCTGATTCCGATTAAACCGTTCTATCGTGTGACCCTATAGGTTCCCACTATATTTACAACAATCGTAATTATAAAAATAATAACATTAATTGTTAAATTAATATTAAATGCTATAAACAATGAGTCATCGCGCCAATGCATCATTGTTACCCAATTAACGGGAAAAACTAGTGATCCGATTTTAACCCTACGCGACCAAGATTACTCTAAAGTCGAGTCCCTTCGTCCATGTGGCCTTATTTAAAGCAGAGACTTAAATGTATCATCCTCGTTAAGTCCAATCATATGTTCTTCGATACCAGAGTGAACGTGTAAGCACAAACGGGCCAAATATCACATATTGGCCCATTTCTACAATCAGATAAGCTTTCCAATTCACAAAAAATTTACAATTTAAAAAGCAATTTTCCAATTCATTAATTCAATGTTACGCATATAAACAATACCTTTCGGAAAACAAATCGTCCAATGACTCAAAACAACATGTTCTCTATTTCAATACAAAATCATACTGTGCATGAACAGTTGCTGGAAAACAATTGAATCGTAAAAAGGGTGTGATCAGCACAAGATCATTGGTTGAACAATTCAGTGCAACCGACAATGGGCATACCAACACGTTTTTTGAAAAACAAGACTCCTCTGTCATAGGCGCAAACTCAAATTATTTTATAGGTTCACGATTAACAAGAGCCGAAACATTATGAAGAAAACAAACAACAATCACACATATATACATCGTTTGAATCATATTCAAATGATCATGTTGTTAATTATGGCAAAAGCATAGGATTCCAGACAATAACGACCAATGCTCTGAGACAACAGCTTGGGGATTTAGAGGACCGACATTTTAAAATATATTTGAAACTCTTTCAAGGAAAAGATCTCCATAAACGCGGATCACGTATAGCTCATGAATCACAAATATGATTAATGTTTGTACCATTTTGCTGATGAAGCGGGGAAGATTTTGGTCACTAACACTACGATCTTGTAGTGTCTCCACTTAATCCCCACAAAAGGATGCATCGAAATGCGTCTCTCTAGTTGATGTGCATAGGAAGGAGGCACAAAAAAACATAACTATCACACTTGGGATTGGGGCTCTGAGCTTGTATTTTTATGCGCTCCCATACTTTCTTTTTGTTGCCCCAGTGGACCTCGTACATTATAAGCCCGTTTCCTTTATATTTATTTAAATCATTAGTTAATTAAATTATCTGATTCCGATTAAACCGTTCTATCGTGTGACCCTATAGGTTCCCACTATATTTACAACAATCGTAATTATAAAAATAATAATATTAATTATTAAATTAAAATTAAATGCTCTAAACAATGAGCTGCATCTGCCAATGCATCATTGTTACCCAATTAACGGGAAAAACTAGTTATCCGATTTTAGCCCTACCGCGACCAAGATTACTCTGAAGTCGAGTCCCTTCGTCCATGTGGCCTTATTTAAAACGAGACTTAAATGTATCATCCTCGTTAAGTCCAATCATATGTTCTTTGATACCAGAGTGAACGTGTAAGCACAAACGGGCCAAATATCACATATTGGCCCATTCCTACAATCAGATAAGCTTTCCAATTCACAAAAAATTTACAATTTAAAAAGCAATTTTCCAATTCATTAATTCAATGTTACGCATATAAACAATACCTTTCGGAAAACAAATCGTCCAATGACTCAAAACAACATGTTCTCTATTTCAATACAAAATCATACTGTGCATGAACAGTTGCTGGAAAACAATTGAATCGTAAAAAGGGTGTGATCAGCACAAGATCATTGGTTGAACAATTCAGTGCAACCGACAATGGGCATAACAACACGTTTTTTTGAAAAACAAGAGCTCTCTGTCATAGGCGCAAACTCAAATTATTTTATAGGTTCACGATTAACAAGAGCCGAAACATTATGAAGAAAACAAACAACAATCACACATATATACATCGTTTGAATCATATTCAAATGATCATGTTGTTAATTATGGCAAAAGCATAGGATTCCAGACAATAACGACCAATGCTCTGAGACAACAGTTGGGGATTAGAGAGACCGACATTTTAAAATATATTTCAGAAACTCTTTCAAGGGAAAAGATCTCCATAAACGCGGATCACGTATAGCTCATGAATCACAAATATGATTAATGTTTGTACCATTTTGCTGATGAAGCGGGGAAGATTTTGGTCACTAACACTACGATCTTGTAGTGTCTCCACTTAATCCCCACAAAAGGATGCATCGAAATGCGTCTCTCTAGTTGATGTGCATAGGAAGGAGGCACAAAAAAACATAACTATCACACTTGGGATTGGGGCTCTGAGCTTGTATTTTTATGCGCTCCCATTCTTTCTTTTTGTTGCCCCAGTGGACCTCGTACATTATAAGCCCGTTTCCTTTATATTTATTTAAATCATTAGTTAATTAAATTATCTGATTCCGATTAAACCGTTCTATCGTGTGACCCTATAGGTTCCCACTATATTTACAACAATCGTAATTATAAAAATAATAATATTAATTATTAAATTAAAATTAAATGCTCTAAACAATGAGCTGCATCTGCCAATGCATCATTGTTACCCAATTAACGGGAAAAACTAGTGATCCGATTTTAACCCTACCGCGACCAAGATTACTCTGAAGTCGAGTCCCTTCGTCCATGTGGCCTTATTTAAAACGAGACTTAAATGTATCATCCTCGTTAAGTTCAATCATATGTTCTTTGATACCAGAGTGATCTTATTGGCCTTATTTAAAACGTGTAAGCACAAACGGGCCAAATATCACATATTGGCCTATTTCTACAATCAAATAAGCTTTCCAATTCACAAAAAATTTACAATTTAAATAGCAATTTTCCAATTCATTAATTCAATGTTACGCATATAAACAATACCTTTCGGAAAACAAATCGTCCAATGACTCAAAACAACATGTTCTCTATTTCAATACGAAATCATACTGTGCATGAACAGTTGCTGGAAAACAATTGAATCGTAAAAAGGGTGTGATCAGCACAAGATCATTGGTTGAACAATTCAGTGCAACCGACAATGGGTATACCAACACGTTTTTTTGAAAAACAAGAGCTCTCTGTTATAGGCGCAAAATCAAATTATTTTATAGGTTCACGATTAATACGAGTCGAAACATTATGAAGAAAACAAACAACAATCACACATATATACATCGTTTGAATCATATTCAATTCATGTTGTTAAATAAGGCAAAAGCATAGGATTCAAGGCAATAACGACCAATGCTCTGATACAACAGTTTGGGATTTGAGAGACCGACATTTTAAAATATATTTCAAAAACTCTTTCAAGGGAAAAGATCCCCGTAAACGCGGATCACGTATAGCTCGTGAATCACAAATACGATTAATGTCTGTACCATTTCGCCCATGAAGCGGGGAAGATTTTGATCACTAACGCCACGATCTTGTAGTGTCTCCACTTAATCCCCACAAAAGGATGCATCAAAATGCGTCTCTCTAGTTGATGTGCATAGGAAGGAGGCACAAAAAAACAAGACTAACACACTTGGGATTGGGGCTCAGAGCTTGTATTCTTATGCGCTCCCATTCTTTCTTTTTGTTGCCCCAGTGGACCTCGTACATTATAAGCCCGTTTCCTTTATATTTATTTAAATCATTAGTTAATTAAATTATCTGATTTCGATTAAACCGTTCTATCGTGTGACCCTATAGGTTCCCACTATATTTACAACAATCGTAATTATAAAAATAATAATATTAATTATTAAATTAATATTAAATGCCATAAACAATGAGCTGCATCTGCCAATGCATCATTGTTACCCAATTAACTTGAAAAACTAGTGATCCGATTTTAACCCTACCGCGACCAAGATTACTCTGAAGTCGAGTCCCTTCGTCCATGTGGCCTTATTTAAAACGAGACTTAAATGTATCATCCTCGTTAAGTCCAATCATATGTTCTTCGATACCAGAGTGAACGTGTAAGCACAAACGGGCCAAATATCACATATTGACCCATTTCTACAATCAGATAAGCTTTCCAATTCCCAAAAAATTTACAATTTAAAAAGCAATTTACCAATTCATTAATTCAATGTTATGCATATGAACAATACCTTTCGGGAAAACAAATCGTCCAATGACTCAAAACAACATGTTCTCTATTTCAATACAAAATCATACTGTGCATGAACAGTTGTTAGAAAACAATTGAATCGTAAAATGGTGTGATCAGCACAAGATCATTGGTTGAACAATTCAGTGCAACCGACAATGGGCATACCAACACGTTTTTTTGAAAAACAAGAGCTCTCTGTCATAGGCGCAAACTCAAATTATTTTATAGGTTCACGATTAATAAGAGCCGAAACATTATGAAGAAAACAAACAACAATCACACATATATACATCGTTTGAATCATATTCAAATGATCATGTTGTTAAATATGGCAAAAGCATAGGATTCCAGACAATAACGACCAATGCTCTGAGACAACAGTTGGGGATTAGAGAGACCGACATTTTAAAATATATTTCAGAAACTCTTTCAAGGGAAAAGATCTCCGTAAACGCGGATCACGTATAGCTCATGAATCACAAATATGATTAATGTTTATACCATTTCGCTGATGAAGCGGGGAAGATTTTGGTCACTAACACGACGATCTTGTAGTGTCTCCACTTAATCCCCACAAAAGGATGCATCGAAATGCGTCTCTCTAGTTGATGTGCATAGGAAGGAGGTACAAAAAAACAAGACTATCACACTTGGGATTGGGGCTCTGAGCTAGTATTCTTATGCGCTCCCATTCTTTCTTTTTGTTGCCCCAGTGGACCTCGTACATTATAAGCCCGTTTCCTTTATATTTATTTAAATCATTAGTTAATTAAATTATCTGATTCCGATTAAACCGTTCTATCGTGTGACCCTATAGGTTCCCACTATATTTACAACAATCGTAATTATAAAAATAATAATATTAATTATTAAATTAATATTAAATGCTATAAACAATGAGCTGCATCTGCCAATGCATCATTGTTACCCAATTAACGGGAAAAACTAGTGATCCGATTTTAACCCTACCGCGACCAAGATTACTCTGAAGTCGAGTCCCTTCGTCCATGTGGCCTTATTTAAAACGAGACTTAAATGTATCGTCCTCGTTAAGTCCAATCATATGTTCTTCGATACCAGAGTGAACGTGTAAGCACAAACGGGCCAAATATCAAATATTGGCCCATTTCTACAATCAGATAAGCTTTCCAATTCACAAAAAATTACAATTTAAAAAGCAATTTTCCAATTCATTAATTCAATGTTACGCATATAAACAATACCTTTCGGAAAACAAATCGTCCAATGACTCAAAACAACATGTTCTCTATTTCAATACAAAATCATAATGTGCATGAACAGTTGCTGGAAAACAATTGAATCGTAAAAAGGGTGTGATCAGCACAAGATCATTGGTTGAACAATTTAGTCTAACCGACAATGGGCATACCAACACGGTTTTTTGAAAAACAAGAGCTCTCTGTCATAGGCGCAAAATCAAATTATTTTATAGGTTCACGATTAATACGAGTCGAAACATTATGAAGAAAACAAACAACAATCACACATATATACATCGTTTGAATCATATTCAATTCATGTTGTTAAATAAGGCAAAAGCATAGGATTCAAGGCAATAACGACCAATGCTCTGATACAACAGTTTGGGATTTGAGAGACCGACATTTTAAAATATATTTCAAAAACTCTTTCAAGGGAAAAGATCCCCGTAAACGCGGATCACGTATAGCTCGTGAATCACAAATATGATTAATGTTTGTACCATTTCGCTCATGAAGCGGAGAAGATTTTGATCACTAACACCACGATCTTGTAGTGTCTCCACTTAATCCCCACAAAAGGATGCCTCGAAATGCATCTCTCTAGTTGATGTGCATAGGAAGGAGGCACAGAAAAATAAGACTGTCACACTTGGGATTGGGGCTCAAAGCTCGTATTCTTACGCACTCCCATTCTTTTTTTTTGTTGCCCTAGTAGACCTCATACAATATGAGCTCATTTCCTTTATTTTTATTTCAATCATTAGTTAATTAAATAATCTGATTCCGATTAAACCATTCAATCGTGCGACACTATAGGTTCCCACTAAATTTACAATAATCGTAATTATAAAAATAATAATATTAATTATTAAATTAACATTAAATACTATAAACAATGAGCGGCATCTGCCAATGCATCATTGTTACCCAATTAACGGGAAAAACTAGTGATCCGATTTTAACCCTACCGCGACCAAGATTACTCTGAAGTCGAGTCCCTTCGTCCATGTGGCCTTATTTAAAATGAGACTTAAATGTATCATCCTCGTTAAGTCCAATCATATGTTCTTCGATACCAGAGTGAACGTGTAAGCACAAACGGGCCAAATATCAAATATTGGCCCATTTCTACAATCAGATAAGCTTTCCAATTCACAAAAAATTACAATTTAAAAAGCAATTTTCCAATTCATTAATTCAATGTTACGCAAATAAACAATACCTTTCGGAAAACAAATCGTCCAATGACTCAAAACAACATGTTCTCTATTTCAATACAAAATCATAATGTGCATGAACAGTTGCTGGAAAACAATTGAATCGTAAAAAGGGTGTGATCAGCACAAGATCATTGGTTGAACAATTTAGTCTAACCGACAATGTGCATACCAACACGGTTTTTTGAAAAACAAGAGCTCTCTGTCATAGGCGCAAAATCAAATTATTTTATAGGTTCACGATTAATACGAGTCGAAACATTATGAAGAAAACAAACAACAATCACACATATATACATCGTTTGAATCATATTCAATTCATGTTGTTAAATAAGGCAAAAGCATAGGATTCAAGGCAATAACGACCAATGCTCTGATACAACAGTTTGGGATTTGAGAGACCGACATTTTAAAATATATTTCAAAAACTCTTTCAAGGGAAAAGATCCCCGTAAACGCGGATCACGTATAGCTCGTGAATCACAAATATGATTAATGTTTGTACCATTTCGCTCATGAAGCGGAGAAGATTTTGATCACTAACACCACGATCTTGTAGTGTCTCCACTTAATCCCCACAAAAGGATGCCTCGAAATGCATCTCTCTAGTTGATGTGCATAGGAAGGAGGCACAGAAAAACAAGACTGTCACACTTGGGATTGGGGCTCAAAGCTTGTATTCTTACGCACTCCCATTCTTTTTTTTTTGTTGCCCTAGTAGACCTCATACAATATGAGCTCGTTTCCTTTATTTTTATTTCAATCATTAGTTAATTAAATAATCTGATTCCGATTAAACCATTCAATCGTGCGACACTATAGGTTCCCACTAAATTTACAATAATCGTAATTATAAAAATAATAATATTAATTATTAAATTAACATTAAATACTATAAACAATGAGCGGCATCTGCCAATGCATCATTGTTACCCAATTAACGGGAAAAACTAGTGATCCGATTTTAACCCTACCGCGACCAAGATTACTCTGAAGTCGAGTCCCTTCGTCCATGTGGCCTTATTTAAAACGAGACTTAAATGTATCATCCTCGTTAAGTCCAATCATATGTTCTTGGATACCAGAGTGAACGTGTAAGCACAAACGGGCCAAATATCAAATATTGGCCCATTTCTACAATCAGATAAGCTTTCCAATTCACAAAAAATTACAATTTAAAAAGCAATTTTCCAATTCATTAATTCAATGTTATGCATATAAACAATACCTTTCGGAAAACAAATCGTCCAATGACTCAAAACAACATGTTCTCTATTTCAATACAAAATCATAATGTGCATGAGCGATTCTTTGGAAAACAATTGAATCGTAAAAAGGGTGTGATCAGCACAAGATCATTGGTTGAACAATTTAGTCTAACCGACAATGGGCATACCAACACGGTTTTTTGAAAAACAAGAGCTCTCTGTCATAGGCGCAAAATCAAATTATTTTATAGGTTCACGATTAATACGAGTCGAAACATTATGAAGAAAACAAACAACAATCACACATATATACATCGTTTGAATCATATTCAATTCATGTTGTTAAATAAGGCAAAAGCATAGGATTCAAGGCAATAACGACCAATGCTCTGATACAACAGTTTGGGATTTGAGAGACCGACATTTTAAAATATATTTCAAAAACTCTTTCAAGGGAAAAGATCCCCGTAAACGCGGATCACGTATAGCTCGTGAATCACAAATATGATTAATGTTTGTACCATTTAGCTCATGAAGCGGGGAGGATTTTGATCACTAACACCACGATCTTGTAGTGTCCCCACTTAATCCCCACAAAAGGATGCCTTGAAATGCATCTCTCTAGTTGATGTGCATAGGAAGGAGGCACAGAAAAACAAGAATGTCACACTTGGGATTGGGGCTCAAAGCTCGTATTCTTACGCACTCCCATTCTTTTTTTTTTGTTGTCCTAGTAGACCTCTTACAATATGAGCTCGTTTCCATTATTTTTATTTCAATCATTAGTTAATTAAATAATCTGATTCCGATTAAACAATTCAATCGTGCGACACTATAGGTTCCCACTAAATTTACAATAATCGTAATTATAAAAATAATAATATTAATTATTAAATTAACATTAAATACTATAAAAAATGAGCGGCATCTGTCAATGCATCATTGTTACCCAATTAGCGGGAAAAATTAGTGATCCGATTTTAACCCTACCGCGACCAAGATTACTCTAAAGTCGAGTCCCTTCGTCCATGTGACCTTATTTAAAACGAGACTTAAATGTATCATCCTCGTTAAGGCCAATCATATGTTCTTCGATACCAGAGTGAACGTGTAAGCACAAACGGGCCAAATATCACATATTGACCCATTTCTACAATCAGATAAGCTTTCCAATTCCCAAAAAATTTACAATTTAAAAAGCAATTTACCAATTCATTAATTCAATGTTATGCATATGAACAATACCTTTCGGGAAAACAAATCGTCCAATGACTCAAAACAACATGTTCTCTGTTTCAATACAAAATCATACTGTGCATGAAAAGTTGCTAGAAAACAATTGAATCGTAAAAGGGTGTGATCAGCACAAGATCATTGGTTGACCAATTCAGTGCAACCGACAATGGGCATACCAACACGTTTTTTTGAAAAACAAGAGCTCTCTGTCATAGGCGCAAACTCAAATTATTTTATAGGTTCACGATTAATAAGAGCCGAAACATTATGAAGAAAACAAACAACAATCACACATATATACATCGTTTGAATCATATTCAAATGATCATGTTGTTAAATATGGCAAAAGCATAGGATTCAAGACAATAACGACCAATGCTCTGAGACAACAGTTGGGGATTAGAGAGACCGACATTTTAAAATATATTTCAGAAACTCTTTCAAGGGAAAAGATCTCCGTAAACGCGGATCACGTATAGCTCGTGAATCACAAATATGATTAATGTTTGTACCATTTCGCTCATGAAGCGGGGAAGATTTTGATCACTAACACCACGATCTTGTAGTGTCTCCACTTAATCCCCACAAAAGGATGCCTCGAAATGCGTCTCTCTAGTTGACGTGCATAGGAAGGAGGCACAAAAAAACAAGACAGTCACACTTGGGATTGGGGCTCAGAGCTTGTATTCTTATGCGCTCCCATTCTTTCTTTTTGTTACCGATATGAACAATACCTTTCGGTAAAACAAATCGTCCAATGACTCAAAACAAAATGTTCTCTGTTTCAATACAAAATCATATTGTGCATGAACAGTTGTTCGAAAACCATTGAATCGTAAAATGGTGTGATCAGCACAAGATCATTGGTTGAACAATTCAGTGCAATCGACAATGGGCATACCAACACGTTTTTTTGAAAAACAAGAGCTCTCTGTCATAGGCGCAAACTCAAATTATTTTATAGGTTCACGATTAATAAGAGCCGAAACATTATGAAGAAAACAAACAACAATCACACATATATACATCGTTTGAATCATATTCAAATGATCATGTTGTTAAATATGGCAAAAGCATAGGATTCAAGGCAATAACGACCAATGCTCTGAGACAACAGCTGGGGATTAGAGAGACCGACATTTTAAAATATATTTCAAAAACTCTTTCAAGGAAAAGATCTCCCGTACGCGGATCACGTATAGCTCATGAATCACAAATATGATTAATGTTTGTACCATTTAGCTGATGAAGCGGGGAAGATTTTGGTAACTAACACGATGATCTTGTAGTTTTTCCACTTAATCCCCACAAAGGATGCATCGAAATGCGTCTCTCTAGTTGATGTGCATAGGAAGGAGGCCGCAGAAAAACAAGACTGTCACACTTGGGATTGGGGCTCAAAGCTTGTATTCTTACGCACTCCCATTCTTTTTTTTGTTGCCTAGTAGACCTCATACAATATGAGCTCGTTTCCTTTATTTTTATTTCAATCATTAGTTAATTAAATAATCGATTCCAATTAAACCGTTCTATCGTGTGACCCTATAGGTTCGCACTAAATTTACAATAATAGTAATTATAAAAAATAATAATATTAATTATTAAATTAACATTAGATGCTATAAACAATGAGCGACATCTGCCAATGCATCAATGTTACCCAATTAACGGGAAAAACTAGTGATCCGATTTTAACCCTACCGCGACCAAGATTACTCTGAAGTCGAGTCCCTTCGTCCATGTGGCCTTATTTAAAACGAGACTTAAATGTATCATCCTCGTTAAGTCCAATCATATGTTCTTGGATACCAGAGTGAACGTGTAAGCACAAACGGGCCAAATATCAAATATTGGCCCATTTCTACAATCAGATAAGCTTTCCAATTCACAAAAAATTACAATTTAAAAAGCAATTTTCCAATTCATTAATTCAATGTTACGCATATAAACAATACCTTTCGGAAAACAAATCGTCCAATGACTCAAAACAACATGTTCTCTATTTCAATACAAAATCATAATGTGCATGAACAGTTGCTGGAAAACAATTGAATCGTAAAAAGGGTGTGATCAGCACAAGATCATTGGTTGAACAATTTAGTCTAACCGACAATGGGCATACCAACACGGTTTTTTGAAAAACAAGAGCTCTCTGTCATAGGCGCAAAATCAAATTATTTTATAGGTTCACGATTAATACGAGTCGAAACATTATGAAGAAAACAAACAACAATCACACATATATACATCGTTTGAATCATATTCAAATCATGTTGTTAAATAAGGCAAAAGCATAGGATTCAAGGCAATAACGACCAATGCTCTGATACAACAGTTTGGGATTTGAGAGACCGACATTTTAAAATATATTTCAAAAACTCTTTCAAGGGAAAAGATCCCCGTAAACGCGGATCACGTATAGCTCGTGAATCACAAATATGATTAATGTTTGTACCATTTCGCTCATGAAGCGGAGAAGATTTTGATCACTAACACCACGATCTTGTAGTGTCTCCACTTAATACCCCCAAAAGGATGCCTCGAAATGCATCTCTCTAGTTGATGTGCATAGGAAGGAGGCACAGAAAAACAAGACTGTCACACTTGGGATTGGGGCTCAGAGCTTGTATTCTTATGCGCTCCCATTCTTTCTTTTTGTTGCCCTAGTAGACCTCATACAATTTGAGCTCGTTTCCTTTATATTTATTTAAATCATTAGTTAATTAAATTATCTGATTCCGATTAAACCGTTCTATCGTGTGACCCTATAGGTTCCCACTATATTTACAATAATCGTAATTATAAAAATAATAATATTAATTATTAAATTAACATTAAATGCTATAAACAATGAGCTGCATCTGTCAATGCATCATTGTTACCCAATTAGCGGGAAAAATTAGTGATCCGATTTTAACCCTACCGCGACCAAGATTACTCTAAAGTCGAGTCCCTTCGTCCATGTGACCTTATTTAAAACGAGACTTAAATGTATCATCCTCGTTAAGGCCAATCATATGTTCTTCGATACCAGAGTGAACGTGTAAGCACAAACGGGCCAAATATCACATATTGACCCATTTCTACAATCAGATAAGCTTTCCAATTTCCAAAAAATTTACAATTTCAAAAGCAATTTACCAATTCATTAATTCAATGTTATGCATATGAACAATACCTTTCGGGAAAACAAATCGTCCAATGACTCAAAACAACATGTTCTCTGTTTCAATACAAAATCATACTGTGCATGAAAAGTTCCTAGAAAACAATTGAATCGTAAAACGGTGTGATCAGCACAAGATCATTGGTTGACCAATTCAGTGCAACCGACAATGGGCATACCAACACGTTTTTTTGAAAAACAAGGGCTCTCTGTCATAGGCGCAAACTCAAATTATTTTATAGGTTCACGATTAATAAGAGCCGAAACATTATGAAGAAAACAAACAACAATCACACATATATACATCGTTTGAATCATATTCAAATGATCATGTTGTTAAATATGGCAAAAGCATAGGATTCAAGACAATAACGACCAATGCTCTGAGACAACAGTTGGGGATTAGAGAGACCGACATTTTAAAATATATTTCAGAAACTCTTTCAAGGGAAAAGATCTCCGTAAACGCGGATCACGTATAGCTCGTGAATCACAAATATGATTAATGTTTGTACCATTTCGCTCATGAAGCGGGGAAGATTTTGATCACTAACACCACGATCTTGTAGTCTCTCCACCTAATCCCCACAAAAAGATCCCTTGAAATGCGTCGCTCTAGTTGGCGTGCATAGGAAGGAGGCACAAAAAAACAAACGATCACACTTGGGATTGGGGCTCAGAGCTTGTATTCTTATGCGCTCCCATTCTTTCTTTTTGTTGCCGATATGAACAATACCTTTCGGTAAAACAAATCGTCCAATGACTCAAAACAAAATGTTCTCTGTTTCAATACAAAATCATATTGTGCATGAACAGTTGTTAGAAAACAATTGAATCGTAAAATGGTGTGATCAGCACAAGATCATTGGTTGAACAATTCAGTGCAATCGACAATGGGCATACCAACACGTTTTTTTGAAAAACAAGAGCTCTCTGTCATAGGCGCAAACTCAAATTATTTTATAGGTTCACGATTAATAAGAGCCGAAACATTATGAAGAAAACAAACAACAATCACACATATATACATCGTTTGAATCATATTCAAATGATCATGTTGTTAAATATGGCAAAAGCATAGGATTCCAGAAAATAACGAGCAATGCTCTGAGACAACAGTTGGGGATTAGAGAGACCGACATTTTAAAATATATTTCAGAAACTCTTTCAAGGGAAAAGATCTCCGTAAACGCGGATCACGTATAGCTCATGAATCACAAATATGATTAATGTTTGTACCATTTCGCTGATGAAGCGGGGAAGATTTTGGTAACTAACACGATGATCTTGTAGTTTTTCCACTTAATCACCACAAAAGGATGCATCGAAATGCGTCTCTCTAGTTGATGTGCATAGGAAGGAGGCACAGAAAAACAAGACTGTCACACTTGGGATTGGGGCTCAAAGCTTGTATTCTTACGCACTCCCATTCTTTTTTTTTGTTGCCCTAGTAGACCTCATACAATATGAGCTCGTTTCCTTTATTTTTATTTCAATCATTAGTTAATTAAATAATCTGATTCCGATTAAACCATTCAATCGTGCGACACTATAGGTTCCCACTAAATTTACAATAATCGTAATTATAAAAATAATAATATTAATTATTAAATTAACATTAAATACTATAAACAATGAGCGGCATCTGCCAATGCATCATTGTTACCCAATTAGCGGGAAAAATTAGTGATCCGATTTTAACCCTACAGCGACCAAGATTACTCTAAAGCCTAGTCCCTTCGTCCATGTGACCTTATTTAAACGAGACTTAAATGTATCATCCTCGTTAAGGCCAATCATATGTTCTTCGATACCAGAGTGAACGTGTAAGCACAAACGGGCCAAATATCACATATTGACCCATTTCTACAATCAGATAAGCTTTCCAATTCCCAAAAAATTTACAATTTAAAAAGCAATTTACCAATTCATTAATTCAATGTTATGCATATGAACAATACCTTTCGGGAAAACAAATCGTCCAATGACTCAAAACAACATGTTCTCTGTTTCAATACAAAATCATACTGTGCATGAAAAGTTCCTAGAAAACAATTGAATCGTAAAACGGTGTGATCAGCACAAGATCATTGGTTGACCAATTCAGTGCAACCGACAATGGGCATACCAACACGTTTTTTTGAAAAACAAGGGCTCTCTGTCATAGGCGCAAACTCAAATTATTTTATAGGTTCACGATTAATAAGTGCCGAAACATTATGAAGAAAACAAACAACAATCACACATATATACATCGTTTGAATCATATTCAAATGATCATGTTGTTAAATATGGGAAAAGCATAGGATTCAAGACAATAACGACCAATGCTCTGAGACAACAGTTGGGGATTAGAGAGACCGACATTTTAAAATATATTTCAGAAACTATTTCAAGGGAAAAGATCTCCGTAAACGCGGATCACGTATAGCTCGTGAATCACAAATATGATTAATGTTTGTACCATTTCGCTCATGAAGCGGGGAAGATTTTCATCACTAACACCACGATCTTGTAGTGTCTCCACTTAATCCCCACAAAAGGATGCCTCGAAATGCATCTCTCTAGTTGATGTGCATAGGAAGGAGGCACAGAAAAACAAGACTGTCACACTTGGGATTGGGGCTCAGAGCTTGCATTCTTATGCGCTCCCATTCTTTCTTTTTGTTGCCCCAGTAGACCTCGTACATTATAAGCCCGTTTCCTTTATATTTATTTAAATCATTAGTTAATTAAATTATCTGATTCCGATTAAACCGTTCTATCGTGTGACCCTATAGGTTCCGACTATATTTACAACAATCGTAATTATAAAAATAATAATATTAATTATTAATTTAATATTAAATGCTATAAACAATGAGCTGCATCTGCCAATGCATCATTGTTACCCAATTAACGGGAAAAACTAGTGATCCGATTTTAACCCTACCATGACCAAGATTACTCGAAGTCGAGTCCCTTCGGTCCATGTGGCCTTATTTAAAAGCGAGACTTAAATGTATCATCCTCGTTAAGTCCAATCATATGTTCTTCGAGACCGAGAATGAGCGTGTAAGCACAAGCGGGCCAAATATCACATATTGGCCCATTTCTACTGTCGATAAGCTTTCCAATTCACAAAAAATTTACAATTTAAAAAGCAATTTTCCAATTCATTAATTCAATGTTACGCATATAAACAATACCTTTCGGAAAACAAATCGTCCAATGACTCAAAACAACATGTTCTCTATTTCAATACAAAATCATACAAAGGCATGAGCGATTCTTTGGAAAACAATTGAATCGTAAAAAGGGTGTGATCAGCACAAGATCATTGGTTGAACAATTCAGTACAACCGACAATGGGCATACCAACACGTTTTTTTTGAAAAACAAGAGCTCTCTGTCATAGGTGCAAAATCAAATTATTTTATAGGTTCACGATTAATACGAGTCGAAACATTATGAAGAAACAAACAATAATCACACATATATACATCGTTTGAATCATATTCAAATCATGTTGTTAAATAAGGAAAAAGCATAGGATTCAAGGCAATAACGACCAATGCTCTGATACAACAGTTTGGGATTTGAGAGACCGACATTTTAAAATATATTTCAAAAACTCTTTCAAGGGAAAAGATCTCCATAAACGCGGATCACGTATAGCTCTTGAATCACAAATATGATTAATGTTTGTACCATTTCGCTCATGAAGCGGGGAAGTTTTGATCACTAACACCACGATCTTGTAGTGTCTCCACTTAATCCCCACAAAAGAATGCCTCGAAACGCGTCTCTCTAGTTGATGTGCATAGGAAGGAGGCACAGAAAAACAAGACTGTCACACTTGGGATTGGGGCTCAGAGCTTGTATTCTTATGCGCTCCCATTCTTTCTTTTTGTTGCCCCAGTGGACCTCGTACATTATAAGCCTGTTTCCTTTATATTTATTTAAATCATTAGTTAATTAAATTATCTGATTCCGATTAAACCGTTCTATCGTGTCACCCTATAGGTTCCCACTATATTTACAACAATAGTAATTATAAAAATAATAATATTAATTAATAAATTATTATTAAATGCTATAAACAATGAGCTGCATCTGCCAATGCATCATTGTTACCCAATTAACGGGAAAAACTAGTGATCCGATTTTAACCCTACCGCGACCAAGATTACTCTGAAGTCGAGTCCCTTCGTCCATGTGGCCTTATTTAAAACGAGACTTAAATGTATCATCCTCGTTAAGGCCAATCATATGTTCTTCGATACCAGAGTGAACGTGTAAGCACAAACGGGCCAAATATCACATATTGGCCCATTTCTACAATCAGATAAGCTTTCCAATTCACAAAAAAATTACAATTTAAAAACCAATTTTCCAATTCATTTATTCAATGTTACGCATATAAACAATACCTTTCGGGAAAACAAATCGTCCAATGACTCAAAACAACATGTTCTCTATTTCAATACAAAATCATAATGTGCATGAACAGTTGCTGGAAAACAATTGAATCGTAAAAAGGGTGTGATCAGCACAAGATCATTGGTTGAACAATTCAGTGCAACCGACAATGGGCATACCAACACGGTTTTTTGAAAAACAAGAGCTCTCTGTCATAGGCGCAAAATCAAATTATTTTATAGGTTCACGATTAATACGAGTCGAAACATTATGAAGAAAACAAACAACAATCACAGATATATACATCGTTTGAATCATATTCAATTCATGTTGTTAAATAAGGCAAAAGCATAGGATTCAAGGCAATAACGACCAATGCTCTGATACAACAGTTTGGGATTTGAGAGACCGACATTTTAATATATTTCAAAAACTCTTTCAAGGGAAAAGATCCCCGTAAACGCGGATCACGTATAGCTCGTGAATCACAAATATGATTAATGTTTGTACCATTTCGCTCATGAAGCGGGGAAGATTTTGATCACTAACACCACGATCTTGTAGTGTCTCCACTTAATCCCCACAAAAGGATGCCTCGAAATGCATCTCTCTAGTTGATGTGCATAGGAAGGAGGCACAGAAAAACAAGACTGTCACACTTGGGATTGGGGCTCAAAGCTTGTATTCTTACGCGCTCCCATTCTTTCTTTTTGTTGCCCCAGTGGACCTCATACAATATGAGCCCGTTTCCTTTATATTTATTTCAATCATTAGTTAATTAAACAATCTGATTCCGATTAAACCATTCTATCGTGCGACACTATAGTTTCCCACCAAAATTTACAATAATCGTAATTATAAAAATAATAATATTAATTATTAAATTAATATTAAATGCTATAAACAATGAGCTGCATCTGCCAATGCATCATTGTTACCCAATTAACGGGAAAAACTAGTGATCCGATTTTAACCCTACTGCGACCAAGATTATTCTAAAGTCGAGTCCCTTCGTCCATGTGACCTTATTTAAAATGAGACTTAAATGTATCATCCTCGTTAAGGCCAATCATATGTTCTTCGATACCAGAGTGAACGTGTAAGCACAAACGGGCCAAATATCACATATTGACCCATTTCTACAATCAGATAAGCTTTCCAATTTCCAAAAAATTTACAATTTAAAAAGCAATTTACCAATTCATTAATTCAATGTTATGCATATGAACAATACCTTTCGGGAAAACAAATCGTCCAATGACTCAAAACAACATGTTCTCTGTTTCAATACAAAATCATCTTTGTGCATGAAAAGTTGCTAGAAAACAATTGAATCGTAAAAGGGTGTGATCAGCACAAGATCATTGGTTGACCAATTCAGTGCAACCGACAATGGGCATACCAACACGTTTTTTTGAAAAACAAGAGCTCTCTGTCATAGGCGCAAACTCAAATTATTTTATAGGTTCACAATTAATAAGAGCCGAAACATTATGAAGAAAACAAACAACAATCACACATATATACATCGTTTGAATCATATTCAAATGACCATGTTGTTAAATATGGCAAAAGCATAGGATTCAAGACAATAACGACCAATGCTCTGAGACAACAGTTGGGGATTAGAGAGACCGACATTTTAAAATATATTTCAGAAACTCTTTCAAGGGAAAAGATCTCCGTAAACGCGGATCACGTATAGCTCGTGAATCACAAATATGATTAATGTTTGTACCATTTCGCTCATGAAGCGGGGAAGATTTTGATCACTAACACCACGATCTTGTAGTGTCTCCACTTAATCCCCACAAAAGGATGCCTCGAAATGCATCTCTCTAGTTGATGTGCATAGGAAGGAGGCACAGAAAAACAAGACTGTCACACTTGGGATTGGGGCTCAAAGCTTGTATTCTTACGCACTCCCATTCTTTTTTTTTTGTTGCCCTAGTAGACCTCATAAAATATGAGCTCGTTTCCTTTATTTTTATTTCAATCATTAGTTTATTAAATAATCTGATTCCGATTAAACCATTCAATCGTGCGACACTATAGGTTCCCACTAAATTTACAATAATCGTAATTATAAAAATAATAATATTAATTATTAAATAAACATTAAATACTATAAACAATGAGCGGCATCTGCCAATGCATCATTGTTACCCAATTAGCGGGAAAAATTAGTGATCCGATTTTAACCCTACCGCGACCAAGATTATTCTAAAGTCGAGTCCCTTCGTCCATGTGACCTTATTTAAAACGAGACTTAAATGTATCATCCTCGTTAAGGCCAATCATATGTTCTTCGATACCAGAGTGAACGTGTAAGCACAAACGGGCCAAATATCACATATTGACCCATTTCTACAATCAGATAAGCTTTCCAATTTCCAAAAAATTTACAATTTAAAAAGCAATTTACCAATTCATTAATTCAATGTTATGCATATGAACAATACCTTTCGGGAAAATAAATCGTGCAATGACTCAAAACAACATGTTCTCTGTTTCAATACAAAATCATATTGTGCATGAAAAGTTGCTAGAAAACAATTGAATTGTAAAAGGGTGTGATCAGCACAAGATCATTGGTTGACCAATTCAGTGCAACCGACAATGGGCATACCAACACGTTTTTTTGAAAAACAAGAGCTCTCTGTCATAGGCGCAAACTCAAATTATTTTATAGGTTCACGATTAATAAGAGCCGAAACATTATGAAGAAAACAAACAACAATCACACATATATACATCGTTTGAATCATATTCAAATGATCATGTTGTTAAATATGGCAAAAGCATAGGATTCAAGACAATAACGACCAATGCTCACGAGACAACGATTTGGGGATTAGAGACCGACATTTTAAAATATATTTGAAACTCTTTCAAGGGAAAAGATCTCCGTAACCGCGGATCACGTATAGCTCGTGAATCACAAATATGATTAATGTTTGTACCATTTCGCTCATGAAGCAGGGAAGATTTTGGTCACTAACACCACGATCTTGTAGTGTCTCCACTTAATCCCCACAAAAGGATGCATCGAAATGCGTCTCTCTGGTTGATGTGCATAGGAAGGAGGCACAAAAAAACAAGACTATCACACTTGGGATTGGGGCTCAGAGCTTGTATTCTTATGCGCTCCCATTCTTTCTTTTTGTTGCCCCAGTGGACCTCGTACATTATAAGCCCGTTTCCTTTATATTTATTTAAATCATTAGTTAATTAAATTATCTGATTCCGATTAAACCGTTCTATCGTATGACCCTATAGGTTCCCACTATATTTACAGCAATCGTAATTATAAAAATAATAATATTAATTATTAAATTAATATTAAATGCTATAAACAATGAGCTGCATCTGCCAATGCATCATTGTTACCCAATTAACGGGAAAAACTAGTGATCCGATTTTAACCCTACCGCGACCAAGATTACTCTGAAGTCGAGTCCCTTCGTCCATGTGGCCTTATTTAAAACGAGACTTAAATGTATCATCCTCGTTAAGTCCAATCATATGTTCTTCGATACCAGAGTGAACGTGTAAGCACAAACCGGCCAAATATCACATATTGGCCCATTTCTACAATCAGATAAGCTTTCCAATTCACAAAAAATTTACAATTTAAAAAGCAATTTTCCAATTCATTAATTCAATGTTACGCATATAAACAATACCTTTCGGAAAACAAATCGTCCAATGACTCAAAACAACATGTTCTCTATTTCAATACAAAATCATACTGTGCATGAACAGTTGCTGGAAAACAATTGAATCGTAAAAAGGGTGTGATCAGCACAAGATCATTGGTTGAACAATTCAGTGCAACCGACAATGGGCATACCAACACGTTTTTTTGAAAAACAAGAGCTCTCTGTCATAGGCGAAAAATCAAATTATTTTATAGGTTCACGATTAATACGAGTCGAAACATTATGAAGAAAACAAACAACAATCACACATATATACATCGTTTGAATCATATTCAAATCATGTTGTTAAATAAGGCAAAAGCATAGGATTCAAGGCAATAACGACCAATGCTCTGATACAACAGTTTGGGATTTGAGAGACCGACATTTTAAAATATATTTCAAAAACTCTTTCAAGGGAAAAGATCCCCGTAAACGCGGATCACGTATAGCTCGTGAATCACAAATATGATTAATGTTTGTACCATTTAGCTCATGAAGCGGGGAGGATTTTGATCACTAACACCACGATCTTGTATTGTCCCCACTTAATCCCCACAAAAGGATGCCTCGAAATGCATCTCTCTAGTTGATGTGCATAGGAAGGAGGCACAGAAAAGCAAGACCGTCACACTTGGGATTGGGGCTCAAAGCTTGTATTCTTACGCGCTCCTATTCTTTTTTTTTGTTGCCCTAGTAGACCTCATACAATATGAGCTCGTTTCTTTTATATTTATTTCAATCACTAGTTAATTAAATAATCTGATTCCGATTAAACCATTCAATCGTGCGACACTATAGGTTCCCACTAAATTTACAATAATCGTAATTATAAAAATAGTAATATTAATTATTAAATTAACATTAAATACTATAAACAATGAGCTGCATCTGCCAATGCATCATTGTTACCCAATTAACGGGAAAAACTAGTGATCCGATTTTAACCCTACCGCGACCAAGATTACTCTGAAGTCGAGTCCCTTCGTCCATGTGGCCTTATTTAAAACGAGACTTAAATGTATCATCCTCGTTAAGTCCAATCATATGTTCTTCGATACCAGAGTGAACGTGTAAGCACAAACGGGCCAAATATCACATATTGGCCCATTTATACAATCAGATAAGCTTTCCAATTCACAAAAAATTTACAATTTAAAAAGCAATTTTCCAATTCATTAATTCAATGTTACGCATATAAACAATACCTTTCGGAAAACAAATCGTCCAATGACTCAAAACAACATGTTCTCTATTTCAATACAAAATCATAATGTGCATGAACAGTTGCTGGAAAACAATTGAATCATAAAAAGGGTGTGATCAACACAAGATCATTGGTTGAACAATTCAGTGCAACCGACAATGGGCATACCAACACGTTTTTCTGAAAAACAAGAGCTCTCTGTCATAGGCGCAAACTCAAATTATTTTATTGGTTCACGATTAATAAGAGCCGAAACAATATGAAGAAAACAAACAACAATCACACATATATACATCGTTTGAATCATATTCAAATGATCATGTTGTTAAATAAGGCAAAAGCATAGGATTCAAGGCAATAACGACCAATGCTCTGATACAACAGTTTGGGATTTGAGAGACTGACATTTTAAAATATATTTCAAAAACTCTTTCAAGGGAAAAGATCCCCGTAAACGCGGATCACGTAAAGCTCGTGAATCACAAATATGATTAATGTTTGTACCATTTAGCTCATGAAGCAGGGAGGATTTTGATCACTAACACCACGATCTTGTAGTGTCCCCACTTAATCCCCACAAAAGGATGCCTCGAAATGCATCTCTCTAGTTGATGTGCATAGGAAGGAGGCACAGAAAAACAAGACTGTCACACTTGGGATTGGGGCTCAAAGCTTGTATTCTTACGCGCTCCCGTTCTTTTTTTTTGGTAACCCTAGTAGACCTCATACAATATGAGCTCGTTTCCTTTATTTTTATTTCAATCATTAGTTAATTAAATAATCTGATTCCGATTAAACCATTCAATCGTGCGACACTATAGGTTCCCACTAAATTTACAATAATCGTAATTATAAAAATAATAATATTAATTATTAAATTAACATTAAATACTATAAACAATGAGCGGCATCTGCCAATGCATCATTGTTACCCAATTACCGGGAAAAATTAGTGATCCGATTTTAACCCTACCGCGACCAAGATTACTCTAAAGTCGAGTCCCTTCGTCCATGTGACCTTATTTAAAACGAGACTTAAATGTATCATCCTCGTTAAGGCCAATCATATGTTCTTCGATACCAGAGTGAACGTGTAAGCACAAACGGGCCAAATATCACATATTGACCCATTTCTACAATCAGATAAGCTTTCCAATTCCCAAAAAAATTACAATTTAAAAAGCAATTTTCCAATTCATTAATTCAATGTTACGCATATAAACAATACCTTTCGGAAAACAAATCGTCCAATGACTCAAAACAACATGTTCTCTATTTCAATACAAAATCATAATGTGCATGGACAGTTGCTGGAAAACAATTGAATCGTAAAAAGGGTGTGATCAGCACAAGATCATTGGTTGAACAATTCAGTGCAACCGACAATGGGCATACCAACACGGTTTTTTGAAAAACAAGAGCTCTCTGTCATAGGCGCAAAATCAAATTATTTTATAGGTTCACGATTAATACGAGTCGAAACATTATGAAGAAAACAAACAACAATCACACATATATACATCGTTTGAATCATATTCAAATCATGTTGTTAAATAAGGCAAAAGCATAGGATTCAAGGCAATAATGACCAATGCTCTGATACAACAGTTTGGGATTTGAGAGACCGACATTTTAAAATATATTTCAAAAACTCTTTCAAGGGAAAAGATCCCCGTAAACGCGGATCACGTAAAGCTCGTGAATCACAAATATGATTAATGTTTGTACCATTTAGCTCATGAAGCAGGGAGGATTTTGATCACTAACACCACGATCTTGTAGTGTCCCCACTTAATCCCCACAAAAGGATGCCTCGAAATGCATCTCTCTAGTTGATGTGCATAGGAAGGAGGCACAGAAAAACAAGACTGTCACACTTGGGTTTGGGGCTCAAAGCTTGTATTCTTACGCGCTCCCATTCTTTCTTTTTGTTGCCCCAGTGGACCTCATACAATATGAGCTCGTTTCCTTTATTTTTATTTCAATCATTAGTTAATTAAATAATCTGATTCCGATTAAACCATTCAATCGTGCGACACTATAGGTTCCCACTAAATTTACAATAATCGTAATTATAAAAATAATAATATTAATTATTAAATTAACATTAAATACTATAAACAATGAGCGGCATCTGCCAATGCATCATTGTTACCCAATTAGCAGGAAAAATTAGTGATCCGATTTTAACCCTACCGCGACCAAGATTACTCTAAAGTCGAGTCCCTTCGTCCATGTGACCTTATTTAAAACGAGACTTAAATGTATCATCCTCGTTAAGGCCAATCATATGTTCTTCGATACCAGAGTGAACGTGTAAGCACAAACGGGCCAAATATCACATATTGACCCATTTCTACAATCAGATAAGCTTTCCAATTCCCAAAAAATTTACAATTTAAAAAGCAATTTACCAATTCATTAATTCAATGTTATGCATATGAACAATACCTTTCGGGAAAACAAATCGTCCAATGACTCAAAACAACATGTTCTCTGTTTCAATACAAAATCATAATGTGCATGAACAGTTGCTAGAAAACAATTGAATCGTAAAAGGGTGTGATCAGCACAAGATCATTGGTTGAACAATTCAGTGCAACCGACAATGGGCATACCAACACGTTTTTTTGAAAAACAAGAGCTCTCTGTCATAGGAGCAAACTCAAATTATTTTATAGGTTCACGATTAATAAGAGCCGAAACATTATGAAGAAAACAAACAACAATCACACATATATACATCGTTTGAATCATATTCAAATGATCATGTTGTTAAATATGGCAAAAGCTTAGGATTCAAGACAATAACGACCAATGCTCTGAGACAACAGTTGGGGATTAGAGAGACCGACATTTTAAAATATATTTCAAAAACTCTTTCAAGGGAAAAGATCCCCGTAAACGCGGATCACGTATAGCTCGTGAATCACAAATATAATTAATGTTTGTACCATTTAGCTCATGAAGCGGGGAGGATTTTGATCACTAACACCACGATCTTGTAGTGTCCCCACTTAATCCCCACAAAAGGATGCCTCGAAATGCATCTCTCTAGTTGATGTGCATAGGAAGGAGGCACAGAAAAACAAGACTGTCACACTTGGGATTGGGGCTCAAAGCTTGTATTCTTACGCGCTCCTATTCTTTTTTTTTGTTGCCCTAGTAGACCTCATACAATATGAGCTCGTTTCCTTTATATTTATTTAAATCATTAGTTAATTAAATTATCTGATTCCGATTAAACCGTTCTATCGTGTGACCCTATAGGTTCCCACTATATTTACAATAATCGTAATTATAAAAATAGTAATATTAATTATTAAATTAACATTAAATGCTATAAACAATGAGCTGCATCTGCCAATGCATCATTGTTACCCAATTAACGGGAAAAACTAGTGATCCGATTTTAACCCTACCGCGACCAAGATTACTCTGAAGTCGAGTCCCTTCGTCCATGTGGCCTTATTTAAAACGAGACTTAAATGTATCATCCTCGTTAAGTCCAATCATATGTTCTTCGATACCAGAGTGAACGTGTAAGCACAAACGGGCCAAATATCACATATTGGCCCATTTCTACAATCAGATAAGCTTTCCAATTCACAAAAAATTTACAATTTAAAAAGCAATTTTCCAATTCATTAATTCAATGTTACGCATATAAACAATACCTCTCGGAAAACAAATCATCCAATGACTCAAATCAACATGTTCTCTATTTCAATACAAAATCATAATGTGCATGAACAGTTGCTGGAAAACAATTGAATCGTAAAAAGGGTGTGATCAACACAAGATCATTGGTTTAACAATTCAGTGCAACCGACAATGGGCTTACCAACACGGTTTTTTGAAAAACAAGAGCTCTCTGTCATAGGCGCAAAATCAAATTATTTTATAGGTTCACGATTAATACGAGTCGAAACATTATGAAGAAAACAAACAACAATCACACATATATACATCGTTTGAATCATATTCAAATCATGTTGTTAAATAAGGCAAAAGCATAGGATTCAAGGCAATAACGACCAATGCTCTGATACAACAGTTTGGGATTTGAGAGACCGACATTTTAAAATATATTTCAAAAACTCTTTCAAGGGAAAAGATCCCCGTAAACGCGGATCACGTATAGCTCGTGAATCACAAATATGATTAATGTTTGTACCATTTAGCTCATGAAGCGGGGAGGATTTTGATCACTAACACCACGATCTTGTAGTGTCCCCACTTAATCCCCACAAAAGGAAGACTCGAAATGCGTCTCTCTAGTTGATGTGCATAGGAAGTGTAACACCCCAAATTTCTAAGCTAAGTTAAGAAGAAGTTATGAGGAGAATGGTGTGATTGTATCCAAGCCTAATTTGATTTCAAGGTGAGTGGATATAATTACACAAAGTTTTGATAAGAAAGTTAATGGGTTTGAGTTGAGGAACAAGTGTGGATTTAATCCTAAGATGGTTAAAGGTGTTGATTTGTAGTTATGGAAGTTAATTTGAGAAGAAAGTCTTAAGGTTTGGTGTTAGAACTGAGTTTTCTGGGTTTGTCTGCAGTGTGAATCGATTCATATAGCTTAGGAATCGATTCACAGCATTAAAACTCCATTGGCATCAAATTCTAGCAGTGGGAATCGATTCACAGAAGCCAGGAATCGATTCATTTATGTTAACAAAGTTTGTAAGATTTTGATGTTAAAAGTTTGAAATTTGAGGTTGTTTTTAGGGCACTAAAACTGTGACCCTAATGGTGATTTAGAACATTGTCTTAAGTTGTTTTATGTCTTAAATGTGTTGCAAAATTTGATTAAGGATTTGGTTTAGCAAAACATTTCAAAGAAGCATGATTTTAGGAAAAGATTTGGTGTATGTTTCAAGAATTGTTTTGAACTTCTAATAAAATTGTTTCTAAAATTTGGTGACATAATTTAGTGTTTTGAAAAATGGTTCGAAGTTGGGAAAATACTATTCAAAGTGGTAAAACACTCTTCAAAGTTGTAAATTTTGGTTTAGGTATTTTTCTAAGTGTGTAGCTTTTGTAGAAGCTTGAAAACTTCCATGGTTTGAACTTGTTTCATGACATATGATTAGGTGTGATCCAAATGGGATTAAGTGAGTAATTCTTAGGCCTTTTAGGACCCTAAAGCCGTGGCTGCCCTAGGGGCATAATGCTTGAGCTTTTGTTTCTAATTGATTGAACTAGCATTGTTAAGGTTCGAGCGATGTTCAAGCAACGACACCTGTTAATACCTTCGTTATGGTAGATTGGATTGTTAAAGTGCTCAAGGTAAGAGAAATTCTTATATAATGAGTTTGAGCTTTTCGCCTTGATTGTTGATTGGTTTGATTGGTTGATTAACTGTGTGGTAGTACTTGTAGTATTACTATGTGCTGTATGAAATGCTGTAGCATGTTGTAGTGTACTAAACTGTTTTGTGCTGTATGAAATGCTGTAGCATGTTTTGGCCCTGCGTGACAACCATGATTTGTATTGTGTGCTTTAAATCATTTTGATTTAATTTGGAGTTGGAATTGATTGAAATATGCAAAATATTGTTGATGATAATGGATTAATTAATAATGCGTTGATCGACTGTTATTGGGTCGACGATTTACAACGGTAAATCCGATGCGATTTCACAAGCCTTATATGATTTCATAAGTAAATTGTTAAGGGCATTTTGACTTAAAAATAAGCGTGAGGGTTTCAGTACAACTAGCCAAAGCTTATAAAGAATTTTCAATGGAACAATAGTAGGAAAAAGAACTTGAGTAAAATAGCGTAATTTGCGAAAATGGTTGGGTTGAATGATGCGTCTGGGAAAATTCTGGCTAGGAAAGACTTGGTTATTAAGAGTGTTCGCACCGCCTCTCTTTCCTAGGAATTCCCCTCATGTATTATTTAGCACAACTAGGGTTTCAACGACCTAGAGCTAAAAAGTATTATCATATACAATAGTACAAAGGAATGACACAAGAACGAAGAAAGAAATTTCAAAGATTTCAAAGATCCAGATTTCTAAAGAATAAAATGTAGGGAACCTGCTGTTTCTATTGAGCATATGGGCCATGTATCCTGTGTTGGGACTTGACGTCCTACTTGCTTGTGCATTTTCTTGATTAAGGATTGGACCTAGTGTTCCATATGGCGTGCCTAGTATCTCAACCTAAAGATTGAGCCTAGTGTTCCGCATTACGTGCCTAGAGTTTTGATCTATGATTGAGATTAACGTTCTGCAATTGAACACCTGGACCTAGTGTCCTGTGTTTGAACTCTAAGTGGTATTTCTCATCGTCTCAGTTTACTGTGTGATGAAGAATACCCGAGCATTACTTGAGTAGTATGGGATGCTCAGTATATTGCTTAAACTTTGAGTTCCCTCCACCTTTTCAAAAGTGAAACGTAGTGATTTGATTTATAGGACATGAGAGACATAAGAAATCGTAGTTGATTTTTGATCCGCATTGATTAATTAAAACATATCTCGGACACTCCTCTTGGTGAGTGGGCCATATTAAAGAATTTGTTTGGATGCATGCTGACCATTGAGCATCGACACTCGTAGCATTTGATTGTCTTAAGGACTTCAAAAGGACGAGTTGTCACTTCATGCCAAATACCCAAGGTCCTTCTGGGGACTAGTGGTTATAAATGGCTCTGCCAAATACCCGAGGTCCTTTTGGTGACTAAAGGTAGGCAATACCCTTGGTAGGGGAATTGTGTTCGGACGTTGGGAAATAAAGTTCCTCGTCTCTGCTGACCTTGTTTAAGGCTGCAGATGTATGCACAAACTTGTTCATAATGCATTGGCATGCATAATTAAGCACATTGATGATATGTGATGACTTGATTGTTGATATGTTGATTGATTTGTCTGTTCACATGCAAATGCTTGATATACCATAATGATGCATGCAGTCTATTAAGTATGTATATGTATATAAAGGCGTGTTATTGTATTATAAATATATATATATATATATATATCATGTTTGCGTGCGATATAGCCTATGATAAACTCGTGGACAAAGAATTTACCCTTGCACTGTTGTTGGATTTGACATTTCCATGGATGTTTCCCGATGGAGTTCACATTGCTACTGCTGTTCCAGAAGTATTGAAGAATGAGCCAGCGGAGGAAGATTCCTCTGAGTGCTTCGTGTTTTGATCTTACTGAACGATTTCTCAGTAAGAGTCATAGTTGTTGGCCAGCTTAGCTTAGGGTGTTGTCTTTGTTGTTTACGTAACTACCCATTGTTCTGTAATTACTCTTTTTGGAAAACCTCGACTCAGTGCGAAATGATTATGTTATGTTTTTATGCTATGTGAAGCATTCATTGTGAAGTGCTATACTCTGATATTTGCAAAAGACTGATTTGGCATTATTTAGAAAATTGTAGTACTCTTTATGTCTCATTTTTTTAAAAGGGTTTCAAAGGAAAGAAAAAGAAAAAAAAATTCACTCCTATTTTCCATTGTGAAATACGGAAGAGTACTTTTTACTAAAAGCATATAAGCATTAAATGTTTTCAGCATTAGATTGGGTTGCACCGTAGCGCTCCGGAGATGGGGTGTTACAATAGTAGTATCAGAGCAGTTCGGTTTTAACCGGACCGCTTGGTTTAAGCTGGCCTAGATTGTCGAGAATTGTCGGGTATAAGTTTGTTATGCCCTAGCACATGTGCATTCTGTTTGTGATTGTCTGTAATGTTTCCTAGTTGAAACATGTGTGACATTGTGTGAAATTGTGTGTCATCATCTCAGATGATTGATTTTGTTGTGGGGATTTTGGTTAGTTTACTTTCTAGAAATTCGATGCCTCGGAGACGAACGAATATTTTTACTTGAGCTCGGAATTTATAGATGAATCATGTGATCCGATTGATAGCCGGGAGAGCAACTACTGTTGCCCAACATATCGCCATGGAGAATCAACACGATTTGCTAAGACAACAAGGGGAGGAGTGAGTTGTTGGAGGGCCAATTAGGCCAGATTATCGGAACAAAAGGAAAGAAAAAGAAAAAAAAATTTCACTCCTATTTTACATTGTGAAATACGAAAGAGTACTTTTTGCTGAAAGCATATAAGCATCAAATGTTTTCGGTATTAGATTGAGTTGCACCGTAGCGCTCCAGAAATGGGGTGTTACATATTTTAATTCGTCAATTGTTTGTGAATTGGAAAGCTTATCTGATTGCAGAAATGGGCCAATATGTGATATTAGGCCCATTTGTGGTTACATGTCCACCCTGGTATCGAGGAATATATGATTGGACTTAACGAGGATGACACATTTATGTCTCGTGTTCAATAAGGACACATGGACGAAAGGACATCGACTTCACAAGAACCATTGTCGCGGTAAGATTAAAATCGAATCACCGGTATTTTCTGTTAATTGGGTAGCAGTGATGCAATGCTAGATGCCACTCATTGTTTATAGTATTTAATATTAATTTAATAGATAATATTATTTTAATAATTAATATTTGTGTCAATTTAGTGGGAACCTATGGGGTCACACGATAGAACAGTTTAATCGGAATCAGATTATTTAATTAAGTAATGATTTAATTAAATATGAATGAAATGGGCTCATAATGTATGAGACCCACTAGGGTAATAGAAAGAAAGGAAGGGAGCGCATGAAAATACATGCTCTGCACCCCAATCCCAAGTGAGATAGTCTTGTTCTTTTGTGCCCTCTTCCTGTATCCGTCAACTAGCGAGATGCATTTTGATGCATCCATTCGTGTGGACTAAGTAGGGAAACTACGAGATCGTGGTGTTAGTGATCAATCTCATCCACGCTTCAAGAGGAAAACGCTACAAACAATAATCTTACTTGTGATTCATGAGCAATATGTGTTCCGTGTTTACGGGTATCTTCTCTCTTGAGAGAGTGTTTGGAATAAATTTTAAAATATCGGCCTCTCAAATCTCTAGCAGTGTTATCAGAGCATTGGTCGTTATTGCCTTGAATCCTATGTGTTTGCCTTGTTTAATAACATGATATGAATATGATTCAAACGATGTATATATGTGTGATTTTAGTTTGTTTTCTCTGTATGGTTTCGACTCGTATTACTCGTGAACCTATAAAAAACTTTGCTTTTGCGCTTATGACTGAGATCTCATATTTTTCGAAAATCATTTTGGTATGCGCACTGTTGTTTGCACAGAATTGGTCAACCAATGATATTGCGCCAATCACACCCTGCGATTCAATTTTTTTCCAGCAATTGTTCATGCGCATTATGATTTTGCATTGAAAACGGGAACATGTTTTGAGTCAATTGGACGATTTGTTTTTCTGGAAAGGTGATGTACATATGCGTAAAAGTGAATCAGTGAATTGAAAAATTGTTTTTTAATTGATCAATTGTTTATGAATTGGAAAGCTTATTTGATTGCAGAAATGGGCCAATATGTGATATTGGGCCCGTTTGTGATTACACGTTCACTCTGGTATCGGGGAACATATGATTGGACTAAACGAGGACGACATATTTATCTCTCGCGTTCGATAAGCACAAATGGATGAAGGGATATTGACTTCACAGTAATCTTGGTCGCGGTAAGGTTAAAATTGGATCACCGGTATTACCGTTAATTGGGTAGCAATGATGCATTGCTAGATACTGCTCATTGTTTATAATATTTAATATTAATTTAATATTTAATATTATTTTAGTAAATAATATTATTGTCAAATTGTGGGAACCTATAGGGTCACATGATAAAATGGTTTAATAGGAATCAGAATATTTAATGAAGTAATGATTTAATTAAATATGAAGGAAACAGGTTCATACCATATGAGGCCCATTAGGGAACCAGAAAGAAAGGAAGGGAGCGCATAAGAATACATTCTCTTCGCCCCAACCCCAAGTGAGATAGTCTTGTTCTTTTGTGCCTGCTTCATGCAGCCGTCAACTAGCGGGCCATCCATTCGTGTGGGCTAGGTAGGGACACTACGAGATCGTGGTGTTAGTGATCAATCTCCTCCCCACTTCAAGAGGTAAACGCTACTGGCAATAATCCTATTTGTTATTCATGATCAATGTGTGATCCGTGTTTACGGGGATCTTTACTCTTGAGAGAGTTTTTAAAATAAATTTTAAAATGTCGATCTCTCAAGTCCCCAACAGTGGTATCAGAGCATTGGTCGTTATTGCCTTGAATACTATGCGCTTTCCTTGTTTAATAACATGATTTGAATATGATTCAAACGTTGTGTATATGCGTGATTGTTGTTTGTTTTATCCATATGGTTTCAACTCGTATTAATCGTGAACCTACAAAATAATTTGATTTTGCGCCTGAGATGGAGAGCTCATGTTTTTCCGAAAACGTTTTGGTATGCCCACTGTTGTGTGCACTGAATTGGTCAACCAATGACATTGTGCAGATCTCACCCTTTTTGCGACTCAATTGTTCTCCCGCAAACGTTCATGCACATTATGATTTTTTGTTGAAATCGTGAACATGTTGTTTTTAGTCAATTGGACGATTTGTTTTCCGAAAAGGTATTGTTCATATGCGTAAAAGTGAACCGGTGAATTGAAAAATTGTTTTTTAATTGGTCAATTGTTTGGGAATTGGATAGCTTATCTAATTGCAGAAATGGGCCAATATGTGACATTAGGCCCATTTGTGATTACACGTTCACTCTGGTATCGAGGAATATATGATTGGACTTTACGAGGATGACACATTTATGTCTCGTGTTCAATAAGGACACATGGACGAAAGGACATCGACTTCACAGTAATCATTGTCGCGGTAAGATTAAAATCGAATCACCGATATTTCCCGTTAATTAGATAGCAATGATGCATTTCTAGATGCCACTCATTGTTTATAGTATTTAATATTAATTTAATAATTAATATTATTTTAGTAATTAATATTAGTGCCAATTTAGTGGGAACCTACAGGGTCACACGATAGAACAGTTTAATCGGAATCAGATTATTTAATTAAGTAATGATTTAATTAAATATGAATGAAATAGGCTCATAATGTATGAAGCCCACTAGGGCAATAGAAAGAAAGCAAGGGAGCGCATAAAAATACATGCTCTGCACCCCAATCCCAACTAGCAAGATGCATTTCGATGCCCCCTTCCTGTATCCGTCAACTAGTGAGATGCATTTCGATGCATCCATTCGTGTGGACTAAGTAGGGACACTACGAAATTGTGGTGTTAGTGATCAATCTCATCCACGCTTCAAGAGGAAAATGCTTCAAACAATAATCTTACTTGTGATTCATGAGCAATGTGAGTTCCGTGTTTATAGGATCATCTCTCTTGAGAGAGTGTTTGAAATAAATTTTAAAATATCAGTCTCTGAAATCCCCAACTGTGGTATCAGAGCACTAGTCGTTATTGCCTTGAATCCTATGCGCTTGCCTTGTTTAATAACATGATATGAATATGATTTAAACGATGTATATATGTGTGATTTTTGTTTGTTTTCTCTGTATGGTTTCGACTCGTATTACTCGTGAACCTATAAAAAACTTTGATTTTGCGCTTATGACTGGATCTCATATTTTTTGAAAAACATTTTGGTATGCGCACTGTTGTTTGCACAGAATTGGTCAACCAATGACATTGCGCCGATCACACCCTTTTTGCGATTCAATTTTTTTCCCGCAATTGTTCATGCGCATTATGATTTTGCATTGAAATCGGGAATATGTTTTGAGTCAATTGGACGATTTGTTTTCTGGAAAGGTGATGTTCATATGCATAAAAGTGAATCAGTGAATTGAAAAATTGTTTTTTAATTGATCAATTGTTTATAAATTGGAAAGCTTATCTGATTGCAGAAATGGCCCAATATGTGATATTGGGCCCGTTTGTGATTACACGTTCACTCTAGTATCAGGGAACATATGATTGGACCAAACGAGAATGACATACTTATCTCTCGTGTTCAATAAGGACACATGAACGAAGGGACATCGACTTCACAGTAACATTGGTCACAGTAAGGTTAAAATCGGATCACCGAATTTTTCGTTAATTGGGTAGTAATGATGCATTGCTAGATGCCGCTCATTGTTTTTAATATTTAATATTAATTTAATATTCAATATCATTTTAATAATTAATATTATTGTCAACTTAGTGGGAACCTATAGGGTCGCATGATAGAATCGTTTAATCAGAATCAGAATATTTAATTATGTAATGATGTAATTAAATATAAAGGAAACGGGTTCATAACATATGAGGCTCATTAGGGAACCGGAAAGAAGGGAAGGAAGCGCATAAGAATACATTCTCTTCGCCCTAACCCCAAGTGAGATTGTCTTGTTCTTCTGTGCCTCCTTCCTGTAGCCGTCAACTAGCGAGCCATCCTTTCTTGTTGACTAAGTAGGGACACTACGAGGTCGTGGTGTTAGTGATCAATCTGCCCCACACTTCTGGAGGTAAACGCTACAAACAATAGTCTTATTTGTGATTCAAGAGCAATGTGTGATCCGTGTTTACGGGGATGGCACATTTATGTCTTGTGCTCAAGAAGGACACATGGACGAAGGGACATTGACTTCACACTAATCTTGGTCGCAGTAAGGTTATAATCGGATCTCCAGTTTTTCCCTTTGATTAGGTAGCATTGATGTATTACTAGATATTGCTCATTGTTTTTACTATTTAATATTAATTTAATAATGAATATTATGTTAATAATTAATATTATTTTAATAATTAATATTATTGTCAACTTAGGGGGAACCTATAGGGTCACACGATAGAACGATTTAATCGGAATCAGATTACTTAATTAAGTAATGATTTAATTAAATATTAAGGAAATGAGCTCGTAATGTATGAGGCCTATTAGGGCAACAGAAAGAAAGGAAGGGAGCGCATAAGAAAACATGCTCTGCGCCCAATCCCAAGTGAGATAGTCTTGTTCTTCTGTGCTTCCTTCTTGTAGCTATCAACTAGCGAACGGATTTCGAGCCATCCATTCGTGTGGACTAAGTAGGGACACTACGAGATCATGGTGTTAGTGATCAATCTCCCCCATGGTTCAAGAGGTAAACGCTACAAACAATAGTCTTATTTGTGATTCAAGACCAATGCATGATCTGTGTTTACGGGGATCTTTTCTCGTAAGAGAGATTTTGAAATAAAATTTAAAATGTCGGTCTCTCAAATCCCCAACAGTGGTATCAAAGCATTGGTCGTTATTGCCTTGAATCCTATGCGCTTGCCTTGTTTAATAACATGATTTGAATATGATTCAAAAGATGTATATATGTGTGATTGTTGTTTGTTTTCTCTGTGTGGTTTCGACTCTATTACTCGTGAACCTATAAAAACTTTGATTTTGTGCCTATGACTTAGAGTTCATGTTTTTCAAAAAACGTTTTGGTATGCTGTGATGTTGCTTGCATGCACTGGTCAACCAAATTGTAACGCCTCAAATCCCTTAAGTTTAGTGTGGGATTTGAAGGTTTATGAAATGGATTTTTAGGGATATGTGATTATGTAAATCTTTCCTAACTTGCATTTGATTGTATTCTTGGTGAACATGATTGCATATTTTTGATAATGTTTCATTGTTGTTCTTGAGATGTTAAATATGTTTAATTTGACCTTAGAATGATTAGAAGTATTGAGTATGGATTAATTGAAGATGGTTTAGGGAGAAAATTTCAAGAATTGCTGTCAAATTCTGTTTTTCTGCATTTTGTACTGCATGAATCAATTCATAAGAGCCTAAATTGATTCACAAAGGGTTCCAAGCCATCCTAATGCTTCTGTGAATCAAATTGGGAAGCAGTGAATCGAATCGTGAATCGATTCCTGAAAGGCGCTGCTGTATTCTTGACTACGTGAATCGATTCACACTTAATTGTGAATCGATTCACAGACAGAAAAATGCCCAAAATGCTGCAGAAACAATCAGAACAGAAAACAAAAGGAAAAAGGGGAGAAAAGATGAGAAAGGAGAAGGAGAAAAGGGAGGAAAGTTAGGGTTTTCATGGGATTTGGGAGATTCTTGTGGGATCTCTCCAATTCCTTGCTTGAAGAGGAAGATTGAAGATTATAGATCAAGATTTAGGAAAAACGTGGAGAAGATCAAGAAGGGCAAAGCTCCACCATTTTAGCTCAAGATTTTGAAGAGTACTAGTGAGTTCTTCCTCTTTTAGATGTTAAGCACCCATAAGTCCCATATTAGGTTTTCTCTTTTCTTATGTGTTGAATGAATACTTGATTTGTTGTTAGGTTTTTGGAAAATAATGTAAAAAGGGGATTGGGTCTCATGATTGTTGATGATTTTTGTATGAGCTTGTTGTTGTCTTAGTCATGAGATTGTACATGATGTATGTGTTAAGAATGTGGTGTCCATTTGCTTGTCAAGCTTAAACCCTTGATTTTGTTTAACTTCATTGGTGATGGTTTGTATGAGTAATTGTTGCACAAGATTAAGATTTCTTACTTGTCTATTTACTTCATTGTAAACATGCATTTATGCTGAAAAAGTTATGATCAAGCCTATTAAAAAGGACTTAATGCAAGATTCCTCATAATAGGATATGACGGAATGGCTATGTACTCGTGGGACGCCACTTGTGGGTCATAGACGTATTCCTGCCATACCGAAGACTATGTTGACCGGGGTTTATGGACCTAAGCATACGACACAACCCAGAACGTAGTGTCCCGGTCAGATAATGATCTGACCATATGGGATTATGTCAGCCGTGCTATGTGCATATGAAAGAAGAACCATTTGCTTTTATGCTAAGTTGCGATGCATTTATGCCTCATGTATTTTCTTGGAACTGGAATGATTCGAAGAGAGATGGTGAGGAGTCCGGGTGGGACTCACTAAGATTCTTATCTCACCCTTTTTCCTTTAATGTTTCAGATAAGCAGGGTACTCAAGAGGACTGAAGAGATCTGGGAGGCCAAGATCTTTTGTTTTGTATTTTGGATTATGTAACTAGTTCTAAGTAATTTGATGCAAAAGACTAGTATTTTGTATTAGATATCTTAGATAGTTATGTTCATTTGAAATATGATGTATTTTTCCTTTGTGGAAGTAGGAACCTTGTGAATTTAGACTTGGTCTAAGTTTTAAATTCTCTTAGAAATCTCTGTATCAAATGCTTAACATCTTACTTTCAATTGAATTGAATGTATGGGTGTTACATTATGGTATCAGAGCAGTCCAATCTTTTGGACTGTGATTAGGTGGATTAGTAGGATTAGGTCTTGATGATTGACTAGCTAGACTTTCTAAGTACCTTGCTATAGAATGTTAAGGCTGTCAACTTAATGTTTTGTACATTGTATGCAGTACTATGGCTAGTGGATCTCGAGGCGGTGGAAGGACAAGACGAATAAGATAGCCACCACCCCAAGATGTTCCTTGAAATGTAATGGCGAATGCTTTATGGGAGCAAGCTCAAGCTTCAAATGCTATGAGAGACCAAGCCCAGGCAATAAATGCCTTACTCAACCAAATTCTCCAAGGAGGATTCGGGCCAGCCAGCAATGCGGCACCACCGGAGCACTCTAACCACTCATTCTCCAAGTTTCGGAAGAATAGTCCTCCCCCTTTTTGATGTGAAACTAGGATGACCACCCCTGACAAAAGAAGAACAAAATTGGGCTTTAATGAAATTCGTTGGAAATGACCCGTCTGTCTTGTTTTGACTGAATCAGGAGCTACAAAAGTCCGATTGATATGGTTCTTGATGCGTTGGAAAGATTACAAAAAGTTCTACAAGTTGTATTTCACGTAATTTAATCATATTCGGCTTCTATCATGGTGGAAAATGGATGGGAACTTGAAGACGAAAATCTGGACTAAAATATTTTGTTTAATTTTGTGTTATTTATTTTAAGTGAGTTGCATTAGCTTTTTATTTAAATTAAGCAAATAATTGTAGCAGCTGCATGCCTTTTGAAACAACCCATTTAAGAGTTGTTGGAGATATGTAACTGCCACTTTAAAAGCACTAGTTAGTGTGCAATTAAGGTCGAGTCATTAGTATAGGAGTTACACTATCAATTGAGCTCATTACTATCCATTAGTGGGCTGTTTTTGAATGTATTTCCATCCTCCTATATGTATGCACGAAATTCATGAATGAAAGATAGAATTTGGATGTTAAAAAATTGTGTTTATCACATTTTGAGAGTCAAACACTCTTGGGTTCTGGATTGAACCAAACTGGACTTATCAAGAAGTAACCTTCTTGTGGCGTTCTTCGACTTACTTATCAATTCCTTAGGGAATTGTGGTGCTTCCATTCCTTTCCTCTTATCCATTTCCTTTATCTTATTTAAAAACAATTGTCTATTTTCGTTTTTATTCCTTCACCTTGCCTAAACACATTATTTGAGACAGAATTGAGCATAAAAATTCAACCTAAGATCGTTTCAAAGGCTACTATGGAGGTTGGTAGTCATCACTTTTAAAGGTGGTTCAGATCTGGCTGAAGCACAATTCTGGCTGCAAGAAATGGAAAAGATCTTCACTGTGGTTGCCTGCACTAAAGAACAGAAAGTGGTTTTTGCCACACACTGCTTGAAGGAAAAGGCAGAGATATGGTGGAGAAGAGCTAGGGCTCACATGACCCCTCTTGAGGACTCTCTGGATTGGATAAACTTTCAGAGGGTGTTTTTGGAGAAATAGTTTCCAAGGAGTATGAGAAGGCAAAAAGAGCAAAAGTTTGCTCACCTGACACAGGGAAATATGTCAGTAGGGGAGTATGTAGCCAAATTCGAAGAATTGGCCAAATATTCCACCTACTGATGGCCTCCTTGTTGTAGAAATTGGCCATTTGTTTGATTTTTAATATAGAATCTGGTTGTGACTTATGTTTTTGTATTTTTGATATAAGTGAATGAAATATGGGGAATGGTTGATAGGAATTTCGTGGTTTTGGTGGTAGTGAAAGAAGGGAACAGATTGAGAAAACCTCAATAAAAGAAAAGAACAAAAAATGCAAGGAACAATCAAAGGTGAAGAAGATGGATGAATGGGAGGCAGGGGCGCCACCTTAGTCTAATCCAAGACAAGGATAAGCCTATGAATGTGAGGATCACCACAAGAAGAGAGTTTCTTGATAAGATCAATAAAACTGGTCCAATCTAGAACCAAAGAATATGAACTCAATTTTTTGCTGAAATCTTTGTTGCCCTTCTAATGAGGCTTGCGCTCCCTATATGTAATGAGGGATGCTCTTGCAGTTACAAAAAAGAAGAGACAAAGTCTTTTACAAGGAATCCTAGGCTAACATAATTAGTGTAATAAAAGGAAATTACAAACAAAGTATTTGTTGCTGTCTCATAGTCTAAGTGGCGCCAATGAAAGGTAAGGGGATAGCTTCACATTTGTTGATTGCTCTTCATGACTAGGTAGGTTTCACAACCACACATTGAATACAATTAAATGGGTGGTTGTTACGCTTTTATTGTGCTGTTGGAGCATTATCTCTTTGTCTTGTGTAACTCCTTTTTGCCTTGATTGCTTTGAATTCCTTTGTCTTTCTTTGGCAGCAAGATTCTTGACTCATTCAAACTACACAAAGAGTTATTGAGAGGTGTGGGACCCCTACTCTTTGTGCCACACAACCATTGAAGTGGATTAAACACACAAAAAGAAATTAAATAACTTAGTGCCTTGGCCCCAAATAAATCAATTGGTCAATTGCACTTTTATTTAATTAAAATAAAATGACTTGGCTGCCTTTGTTATGCATGTTGCGCCTCCTCCATGGCTTGTATGACAAGCATGGTTTTTGGTGCAATTACATCTTTGCCTTTGTTTGTCATTGTCTTAGTCATGAATTGGACTAAGTTTTCTTGGACCCTCCTTGACATTGCCCTAGTCATTGGTCCTCCTAAGCTTTGAATGGCTTCTTGGTGCTCCTTGTCCTCATCATTCCCTCCCTCTTGAGGAGAATTCGACCTCGAATTGAAGTCTTCATCACCTACATCAAAAGGAGACAAGTCAGCAACGTTGAAAGTGGCACTAACACCATACTCACCTGGAAGGTCAACTTTGTAAGCATTATCATTAACTTTGGCAATCACTTGAAAAGGGCCATCGCCCCTAGGCATTAACTTAGATTTCCTTTGTGAAGGAAACCTTTCTTTCCTCATATGGATCCAAACCCAATCTCCGGGTTCAAAAGTAACTCGTTTGCGCCCTTTATTTGCACTTTTGGCATAGCTTTCATTTTTCTTTTCAATTTGCAATTTAATTTTCTCATGCAAACTTTTCACAAATTCAGCTTTTGCTTTGCCATCTTTATGCTTCAAAAGAGATGTGTTAGGTAATGGTAATAGATCAAGAGGAGTTAAGGGATTATAACCATACACAACTCAAATGGGGAATGATTTGTGGTACTATGGACAGCCCTATTATAAGCAAATTCAACATGTGGCAGCCATGTTTCCCACATTTTCAAATTCCTTGAAAGCACAACCCTTAAAAGAGTAGAGAGAGTTCTGTTTACTACCTCAGTTTGCCCATTAGTTTGGGGATGACAAGTTGTAGAGAATAGTAACTTAGTTCCCACCTTACCCCACAAAGTTCTCCAGAAGTGGCTTAGAAATTTAGTGTCACGATCAGACACTATACTTTTTGGTAGGCCATGTAGGCGCACCACTTCTTTGAAAAACAAATCAGCAATATGGCAAGCATCATCCACCTTTTTGCATGGAATGAAATGTGTCATCTTTGAGAACCTGTCCACAACAACAAAAATAGAATCTTTCCCGTTCTTTGTTCTAGGTAACCCTAAGACAAAGTCCATGGAAAGGTCAATCCAGGGATATTCAGGAACAGGCAATGGAGTATATAAACCATGGGGCATAACTTTGGATTTGGCCTTTTTGCAAACAATACATCTTTCACAATATTTTTGCACATCAATTTTCATGTGAGGCCAATAGAAATGTTCTTGCAAAAATTCCAAAGTTTTAGGAACACCAAAATGTCCCATTAAGCCCCCCTCATGCGCCTCTTTAACTAAGAGTTCTCTAATGGATCCTTTTGGCACACAACCTTTTTTCCTTAAATAAAAAATAATTGTGCCTAAAAAATCCATTATGGGCGACATGCACACATTCAAAGATATTTAATGAAAAATCAAGATCATGCTCATACAAATCCTTAATGTGCTCAAGACCAAAAATTTTAGTTTCAAGGGTAGAGAGTAATGCGTACCTTCTTGATAATGCATCAGCCACAACATTGGCTTTACCCTTCTTATGCTTAATCACATAAGGAAATTGCTCCAAAAATTCAACCCATTTAGCATGCCTCTTGTTCAACTTACCTTGTCCTTTTAAATACTTCAAGGACTCATGGTCACTATAAATGACAAATTTTTTTGGCAGCAAGTAATGTTGCCACGTTTGCAATGCCCTTACTAAGGCATACAATTCCTTATCATAAGTTGAGTAATTTAGGGTAGCCCCTTTTAATTTCTCACTAAAATAAGCAATTGGATGACCTTCTTGCATCAAAACAGCCCCAATTCCAACATTGGAAGCATCACACTCAATTTCAAAAGATTTTGAAAAATTAGGCAATGCTAGAATTGGTGCTTGGGTGAGCTTTTCTTTAAGAATAGAAAAAGCTTGTTCTTGTTTCTCACCCCATTTAAAACCAATTTCTTTTTTAACAATTTCATTAAGAGGTGCAGCTATAGTACTAAAATCCTTAACAAACCTCCTATAGAAACTTGCTAAACCATGAAAACTTCTTGCCTTCACCTTTGCTTCATCCACATGTACTCCTTGAGAGCTTATGACAAAACCTAGAAAAATAACTTGATCCGTGCAGAATACACATTTTTCCAAGTTTGCATACAAGTTTTCTTTTCTTAACACATTTAAAACTGCCCTTAGATGAATGCAATGGTCCTCTAAATTTTTGCTATATATCAAGATATCATCAAAATATACAACAACAAATTTACCCAAAAATTCCCTCAAAACATGGTTCATTAATCTCATGAAAGTGCTAGGTGCATTAGTTAACCCAAAAGGCATAACTAACCACTCATATAAACCATATTTAGTTTTGAAAGCAGTTTTCCATTCATCCCCTTCCCTTATTCTAATTTGATGGTATCCACTTTTCAAATCAATTTTGGAAAACAAGCATGCACCAAATAGTTCATCAAGCAAGTCATCTAACCTAGGTATTGGATGCCTATACTTAACAGTAATATTATTAATAGCCCTACAATCAGTGCACCTTCTCCAACTACCATCTTTCTTAGGGACTAAAATAATAGGGACAGCACATGGACTTAAACTTTCTCTTACCCAACCTTTACTTACCAATTTAGCCACTTGCTTTTGTATCTCTTGCGTTTGTTGTGGGTTACTCCGGTAGGCTGGCCTATTAGGCAAAGTGGCGCCTGGGATGAGGTCAATGTGGTGCTCAATCCCTCTCAAAGGTGGCAGCCCACTTGGTACCTCCTTAGGAAACAAATCCTCAAACTCCTGCAAAAGAAAATTTATGCAATTTGGCAATTCTTGAGTGTTAGGTAAATTTTCTAGCAAGGCCACCTCTTTGCTAAAGAGCAAATATAGGGGCTGATTTGAAAAAATAGCTTTTTAACCTCCCCTTTGTCGCCATCAAATTTTCTTTCTTTTTTCATCAATCTTTTTTTGTCACTCTTTTTCTCTCTTTTCTTTGGCGATCTTTTCTTTTTCTTTTTCTTTTTCACATTTTTCTCTCAATTTTTGATCATCTCTCACCTCACTTGGGCTCAAAGGAGCCAATACAATTCGTTTTCCATGATGAACAAAAATACTTGTTGGTATGCCTTTCATGGCTTGCCTTTTTGTCAAATTGCCAAGGCCTTCCCAACAAGACATGGCTGGCCTCCATAGGAACTACATCACAAACAAATACATCTTCATATTTTCCAATTGAAAAGAAATTTCTACTTGTTCATCAACAATCATCTCAACATCATTAACAAGCCATTGAAGCTTATATGGCTTGGGATGTGGTTGAGTTTCTAGTTGGAGTTTGGAAACTAACCTTGTGCTAGCAACATTTGTACAACTCCCACCATCAATAATAAGGGAACATACCTTGCCTTGTATGAGGCACCTTGAGTGAAATATGTTCTCCCTTTGAGTCGCATCTTCCTCCTTTACCACGGCTTCCAACAACCTTTTCATCATAAGTAATTCTCCGCTAGGTATTTGGGCCTCCTCCTCATCACAATCCTCTTCATACTCTTCAGCCCCTTCATCTTCCTCCTCAACCTCCTCTACAATCATAATTCTCTTGGTAGGACATTGAGATGCAATGTGTCCTAAGCCTTGGCACTTGAAACACTTAACAGCCCGGTTAGTTGAAACAACTTGAGAATGACTAGTTGTAGTGTTTTTACCTTTTGTGTCAACCGCGGCTTCTTTGGATGATGAAGTACCTTCGTTCTTTATATTGCTCTTCCAATTTTGAGGATTGGAAGTGGTAGTGCTTCTTCTTATTTGGCCCTTCCTCTTGAGTTGTTGTTCTACCTTTATGGCTTGATGTACCAAATCGTCTAATTGAACATAATGTTGCAGTTCAACTATGTCACTTATATCACGATTTAGGCCATGCAAGAATCTGGCCATGGTTGCTTCATCATCTTCCTCCACATTTGCTCTAATTTTTGCCACCTCCATCTCCTTGTAGTACTCATCAACACTTTTGTTGCCTTGGGTGAGTCGCTGTAATTTGTTGTGCAACTCTTTGTTGTAGTAAGATGGGATGAATCTCCTTCTCATGAGCCTTTTCATCTCCTCCCATGTGGCAATGACTGGCTCATTGTGCCTTCTCCTCTCCTTTGCCAATTGGTCCCACCACACCAAGGCGTAATCTGTAAATTCAATAAAAGCAACCTGCACCTTTTGAAGATCAGTGTAATTGTTACAGGAAAAAAATTGTTCAATTTTAGTTTCCCATTCCAAATACGTCTCCGGGTCATTTTTCCCAACAAATTGTGGTACTTTTATTTTTATACCACCCAACCTATCTTCTCTAGGTTCATCATGTCTCCTTCTCCTCCGACCCTCCTCATCACTGCTATTTTGTTTGTTTTCTAATTGGTTAATTCTTTCATTTATGCCTTCCACTTCCTCTTTCAAAAGTTCTCTCACTTTTGCCGTGAGGGCATCTAGTAGTAATCGATTTTGAGGATCCATAACTCTGTCAGTTCTTTAGAGAAACCAGCAAATGATCAATACAAGAAACCAATTCAAATAATAATCCACACACACAACAGCTTGGAATTGAACACAAATTTTGTGAGACTAGAACAAGAAAGAACTCACTCAAAAGAAAGAAATAAATTTCAGAGTATTTGTGAGACTAGAACAAGAAAGAATTCACTCAAAAGAAAGAAATAAAATTCAGAGTATAGTAGTAAGGAAGAAACACAACCAGAATATTTTTTCTTTGAATTTTCGCAATATTTTTTTTTTAAGAAATCATAGCTCAAAGATAAGAAGAAAAGAGAAACCTGGGATTCTTTTGAATCAAGGTCGAAACCTTGCTCTGATTACCAAATGATGGCCTCCTTGTTGTAGAAATTGGCCATTTGTTTGATTTTCAATATAGAATCTGGTTGTGACTTATGTTTTTGTATTTTTGATATAAGTGAATGAAATATGGGGAATGGTTAATAGGAATTTCGTGGTTTTGGTGGTAGTGAAAGAAGGGAACAGATTGAGAAAACCTCAATAAAAGAAAAGAACAAAAAATGCAAGGAACAATCAAAGGTGAAGAAGATGGATGAATGGGAGGCAGGGGCGCCACCTTAGTCTAATCCAAGACAAGGATAAGCCTATGAATGTGAGGATCACCACAAGAAGAGAGTTTCTTGATAAGATCAATAAAACTGGTCCAATCCAGAACCAAAGAGTATGAACTCAATTTTTTGCTCAAATCTTTGTTGCCCTTCTAATGAGGCTTGCGCTCCCTATATGTAATGAGGGATGCTCTTGCAGTTACAAAAAAGAAGAGACAAAGTCTTTTACAAGGAATCCTAGGCTAACATAATTAGTGTAATAAAAGGAAATTACAAACAAAGTATTTGTTGCTGTCTCATAGTCTAAGTGGCGCCAATGAAAGGTAAGGGGACATCTTCACATTTGTTGATTGCTCTTCATGACTAGGTAGGTTTCACAACTACACATTGAATACAATTTATGGGTGGTTGTTATGCTTTTATTGTGCTGTTGGAGCATTATCTCTTTGTCTTGTGTAACTCCTTTTTGCCTTGATTGCTTTGAATTCCTTTGTCTTTCTTTGGCAGCAAGATTCTTGACTCATTCAAACTACACAAAGAGTTGTTGAGAGGTGTGGGACCCCCTACTCTTTGCGCCACACAGCCACTTGAAGTGGATTAAACACACAAAAAGAAATTAAATAACTTAGTGCCTTGGCCCCAAATAAATCAATTGGTCAATTGCACTTTTATTTAATTAAAATAAAATGACTTGGCTGCCTTTGTTATGCATGTTGCGCCTCCTCCATGGCTTGTATGACAAGCATGGTTTTTGGTGCAATTACATCTTTGCCTTTGTTTGTCATTGTCTTAGTCATGAATTGGACTATGTTTTCTTGGACCCTCCTTGACATTGCCCTAGTCATTGGTCCTCCTAAGCTTTGAATGGCTTCTTGGTGCTCCTTGTCCTCATCACCTACCTCCAACATACACAAGATGACGAGTGGAAGGCGCACCAGTTTGAACAAGGCTTAAAACCAAAATTGAGAGATGCCATATGTCAGTTTGAGGAAGCCGATTATGCAAACCTTGTGGGAAAGTGTAGAATCTTTGAGAGGCACAGGTGGCCTTGGAGGCAAAGGAGGACGGACGACAAAAATGCTCAACATATGAGACCTAAAGAAAAGTTAAACAAAGGAAAAAAATTACAGACTCAGGAGATTAGACCATATCATGACTGTTCCAGATGTGGTAAGAGACATCAGGGGGAGTATTGCGGCTCAGGTAAGTGCACCTGATCGTAACTCATAATAAAGTGAAGTATTTTTAAGACTCTGAATGTCGAACCCATAGAGAATGTGCGAGTACTAAATTAAAAGAGATCCTTATTATTTAGACGAACGAAAGCAATGGTTTTAACAACAAAACGATTAAACTATAAAAAAAGAAATAAAGCAATGTCACAAGAACGGAATAGAGATCAATTAGGAAAAGCCTAGGGTAACCGGGTTCACTAATACTAGATCCTGAATCTATTTCCTTGCTATTATGAATTGTATTTCCTTATCAAAAGCCAACCACTCACTCTAAATTACTAAGAGCTCCTAGCTTGTAATAGCCTTCCTCCTAACTAATTACTCCATTTAGTCCAAGAACGTAATTAAAGAAAAGAGTATTAAGAACAGGTGAGTTTGTTAATCTAATAACCGAATGGAAACAAGCAATAACCTATCCGGGCGTATAAAGCGAGTTCTGTTGATCCTAGAGTTCCATTAATTAATTGCAATAGTCGCCTTCTATTAATTAATTTATTAAGGATTAGCTATTTCCTATGAGATTAAGCAAGCTAAGATCAACACATACATAAGGATAATAAGGAATTCAAAATAGCAATTAAATAAATATCAAGAACATCGTAAAAGATCCCCCATCACCCCTAGTGATGGAGTTAGCCACTCATAACAAACATCTAAACAAGAAATCCTAAAAGAAAAGAAAAGAAGAGAGACAAGAGATAAGAGCAAAAGACCCTCACTCGAAGAGAATGAATTCTCCCCTAGAGACTGAGTTAGTTCTCAAAAGGGGTGAGAATGCCTATTTATAGGCTTTGAGGCGCATTAGGTCAACTGGCTTCAAATCTGTGCGTTCTGGGCTTGGGTACGGCCGTACTGCATTTACACACGGCCGTATCGGGCTTGCGTTGTGATGCTGACCTGTACCTCTGCACTGGATGCGGCCTGACTACAATTATGTACGGTCGTACTTCCTTTGTTACGGCCGTATTGGACTTCTTCTTCGGCGCCAGGCCATATTGACCATGCGGTACACCCCTACTGGTGTGCTTGAATAAGTACGGTTGTACTGAAGAGATGTCAGGTCGTACCGCTTGTCCAGAAACGCTAAAAATCTCCAAAACTCACCAGAATCTTTCCAAAATTACTTCTTTTTCTTTCCATGTTGCCTTTATTACTTGTCTGCATAAATAAGGAAATAGTGAGCATATTTTATCTAACAAGGAACAAAATCATAATATTTTATACCCAAAATATCCCAAAATAATAGACAAAATGGTGTGTTAACATATCCTCACACTTAAGCTTTTGCTTGTCCTCAAGCAAACTATTTGGATAATTATAAGAAAAATTGAATTCACTGACTAGGGGCATAAACGAGATACGAGACAACAAAGTAATATCATAAGAAGTGCTAAGTATTAGAATACCCAATTAGAGATGCAAGTTCAACAAGTTCACTAAGTCTATGATTTATAAGTCACTCTTCTCACCACTCTCAAAGTGTTTAAAGGTGTAGTCATTAACGCTCAAATTTTTCCAAAGAAGTGACATTACCATTGGCTTGTACATTGTCCAAAACTCTACTATTAAAAATCCACTTATCATGCAAAAAAGGAAAAAGGGTCTTTCATGGGTTGTAATGAGGCCAAGGTAATAATGTTAGGTGGGATAAAAAAAAGAAAAAGTCATGCAAATGGTCAGAAACAAATCAAGCAAACAAGTAACCTTTTTCTTTTTCACTTTAAAGAGCAGGCAAGAATCCTTCTAATATTTATCATTTTTCTCTTTTTATACCTTGAAGTCAATAACTCATTTTTTTTTCTATTCTTTTTCATTTTCTTGACTTTCCTCCTTTTATGCTTTTATGTAACAAATAAACAATTTAATAATTCTAGGAGGGGAAAATATTTCCTAAGTCTTCCTTTTATAAGCTTTCCTGAGGGATTTCTAACATTATCCTTTTGATTTTTGCCACTAATTGCTCTAACAAAAGTATTTTCCAAGATTACCTCAATAAAAATAATAATCAATAACAATGAAAGGGTACCAAAGAAATATAATAATAAGCACAAATATGGGCAACTAGTGGTAAAATATTTGTAACAAAATTGAAGTAGGCATGAAAAATTCCTAAAATTTCCCCTACCAAATTCACATGAAAGTATATTTTTATTCGCTTTGTAATGGTCTCAGCACAAGTTCTAGAATGCACAACATGGAAAAATATCACTCAATCAATGAAAAGAGGTAAAAATTATGAAGTGACCTCTTATTTAGGCTCAAATCTCACATTTAATGGTTTACACAGATAAGTTGAAACTCATAAAAACTTCAATGCTAATTATCAGCAAATTCTAAAACTAGCAACAATTTCATTTCAATCACAAGCTATCAGAAAATTTTAAAAAGTAGCCCCTAAATCAGAAAAATATCAAATTTTCCATAATTTAATTGTTATAAGCATAGCCAAGTAATTGTAATTATAGTTTCCTCCCCACACTTACTTTTAGCAGTGTCCTCACTGCTGACAGTTATAAAATAAGCAATAAAAATTTAGACAGTTAAAATATGTGCTAAAAATAAATTAAGGTGGAAAGGTACTCCCCTCTGATAATTTCACGAGCAAATTGCGGGAGTGATTCAATTAATGTGCTGCCTTACTAAGGCCTCTAGAGAAAATGTTAATCAAAATAAACTATTAAAAATATAAAAATAAATAGAAAGAAATTAAATAACATAAAATTAAATAGCACAGGTTGCCACCTGCAAAGCGCTTGTTTAACGTCGTGAGCCTGACGGTTTGTTTAAAAGTGGTCAACCAGGCAGCTCTCGAAGAGTGAATTTTGCAATCATTGCATTTTCTCTTCTCCACCTTTTAACCATATGGTTCATGTTGTTCTTTCTTTGCCAAGTGGTGGATTGACTTCAAAATATTGTGAAATTTATTTCCCCATCACCCACCACTATAACAGGATCCTGCAAAACAAGATATTTTTCTAGATGGTCCTGCATTCTTAAATCATTAGAATTATCAGTAATAACCGCATTAGTGAAATAGGAAGAAATAAAAGGAAAGAGGTTATTGTTAGCATCTAAAACCTTCAAAACATCCCCTTCCGCTTTAAGGTTACCTTTCCCTTATGAACCTCAATGACACTATCACCAATGACTAGAATAATTTGCCCCAAAATTGGGACTTTCTCTTTTTGCTCAAAATTAAGAATCATGGGGTCTTCCTCGTCCTCTTCACGAATGCACCCTTTAGTAGGAGCTTCAATCTTTTTTGGGATTGACTATTCTTCATACTTAGGCTTAGACTTAGGCTCTTCAATCAACTCCTCAACATTATCAAGAATGATGACTTCACATTTCTCTTTCAGATTAGGCTCAATTTGACTAGGCAAAGTACCTTGTTCCCTCTAAGTCATCAATGTTGCTGGAGCAGAGTCCTGACTCTCCACAGATTCAATATGAGTTTCATCAAATGGGTCACCAGGTTTTTTCCCAAATTTAGCCAAAATCTCCTCCATGGTTAGTTCTTTATTTAGCTCTTCATCACTCTTATGGACGGTGACTTCGTATTCCACCTTGGGTGTAACACCCGCACCTCAACATAATTGAAAGTACGACAAATTACATTAAGGCACAGGAATTACTAAGCATTTACAAACTTGATTACAGTAATCCAAGTCATAAATTAAACTTAATTCATCAATCTAATGAATAGATTACATATTATACATAACTTGGAATATAAAATTTCCACTTCAATATAAAACTAGCCTATGAGTCCCAAGCTTGGAGCTTCGGCTCATCGTCTTCGGTACCTGCTTATCTGAAAACAAATAAAAGGAATAGGGTGAGATTATAAATCTCAGTGAGTCCTTCACGGACTCCTCACCGTTCTCTCGTCCATCCTTACTAGCCGGAAAAGACTAATTCAAACATCACTTCTTTAGCTATATCTAGCACAACTAACCCAATGCTACGTAAGTGCAAACTTTCTTAACTAAGAACATTTTGTTCTTCTTTACTTACTTACTTTATACTTAACACTTCTTTCCCTTTCTTTATATTATTGAAATTGATCTTATCACATCTCTTTCTACTTCTAGGCACCATTACTATATAATAATTAAGCAACTAGGGATGTGCTATCCAAGATTTCATACAATTAATTAAGCTAATTCCGAATACATAAATATATATATATATACAAGGAATTCATTAACATTCATAAACTTAACATCACTTCACATATTATACCATTCATAAGGAGATATATAATATGAGGCTATGCAATGTAATGCATCTTGTGTTATTGGGTAGTGTCATAGGCTTTCGGTATGGTGGTTAGACGTCATAACCATCCAAGGGCATCCCACTTGGCTAACCAAACCGATCTACTCCTTTAAATAGAGGAGTCTTCCCATGGACTTTAGCTTATGCCTATGCTTATGCTTATGCTTATATGCATGTTCACAGAAATGCAACCTGGCTAACTAGGAATTATTAACATCATCCTCATTACTTAACTATTCAAGTAAATTACAATTATTTCAATGAATCAAGCTTACATTAATAGCATTCCTTTTTATCTAATTACTCACTTAGAGGTTAAGACATGATGTACTCATAATAAGACTTATGTCAATCATAATTATCTACTTTATACATTCACATACTTTATTCATAATATGAATTACACCAAATCATGAACACTAATTCACACATTCTTCCTATCACATACTTTTCCTAGGGTCCTTTCTCTGACCTCTTTGACTTAAGCTTATGGCTCGTTGACAAGCCTCACAATTCACCGAATTAATGGACAACACATACATTAACTCATCCCTTGAAACTCTATGGAGTTCTCAAGAGAGAAAACATCAAACATACATTCAACTGTGGGGGGTTGGGGGCAGTCGCCAACCTCTTTTAACCAAGCCCACTATACAATCATGACAATGATAACAATAACAACTCAACCTCTTATAGGTATTTAGAGCCTAACTTGAACCTAGGGTTCACATGTTACTAAAGGAAGAGAAATTCCTATATGTGGGACTTATGGGTGCCCATCACCTAAGGGTTGAAGAACTCACCTCTATTCTTCAAGACATTGAGCTAGGAAGGTTGAACTTTGGACTCTTTGCTCCTCTTCAAGCTTTTCCCTCTTTGCTCAACTTGGGGCTTCTCCAAATACTTCTCAAATCTTGATCTTCAACCTTCAATCTTCCTTCTCAACCCAAGAACTTGAGCCATCCTTGCTGGAGCTTGGTCTTCTCCCCCTTATTCTTCTCCAATTCGTGCTTCTTCTTCTCTCTAGGGTTTTAACCCAAATCTTCAAAATACCCAAATCTCAACTCTCAAACTCTCCATTTAGGCAAGTGATTGAAGAAATCTAACATGAATCTCTTCAATCCTTCTCAAAGGGTGAAACCCTAGCTCTCCTTTCCTCTTTCTCCTTTCCCTTTCTCCTCTTTTCCTTCCCTTTTTCTTTATTTCCGCGTTCTGCTCGCTGAAACAACATTTTTAAACACTTCTGCAGCTGTGAATCGATTCACAGCATAGTGTGAATCGATTCACACAGTGTAAAAGTGCCTGAATCGTAGTTTTAATGAGTGAATCGATTCCTGCATGCGAGTCCCAGTGGCCTGTCTTATGTGAATCGATTCCTGGCTTCTGTAAATCGATTCCCACTGCTAAAATTCGATGCCTATGGATTTTTAATGCTGTGAATCGATTCCTGGGCTATATGAATCGATTCACACTGCAGAAAAACCAAGAAAACTTAGTTCTAACACCAAACCTTGAGACTTTCTTCTCAAATTAACTTCCATAACTACAAATCAACACCTTTAACCATCTTAAGATTAAATCCAACTTATTCCTCAACTCAAACCCATTAACTTTCTTATCAAAACTTTGTGTAATTATATTCACTCACTTTAAAATCAATTTAAGCTTGAATACAATCACACAATTCTTCTCATAACTTATTCTCAACTTAGCTTAGAAATTTGGGGTGTTACATTGGGGTTGGGCTCAACTTGAGTGGGCGGCAATTCTAAAGCTTGTTGAGTCATTAATGCTACCAAAGTAGAAAACAGACTTCTGAAACATTTTTGTTCTTCTCTATTTTGATTCATTGTTCTTTCTAAAGACTTGAATCTTTCATCAAATTTTCTTTTTGCCTCCTCAAGTTCTAGTTCTTGCTCCTCAAGCATGTAATTTATCAAGGCAGAGACTTGTTCTTGTAAGGCTTTTTTATCCTCTGTATTGGTGATTAATATCTTCTCCAAAGAATTGTATCCTTCATCAAATTTTCTCTTTGCCTCCTCAAATTCTGGTTCTTGCTCCTCAAGTTCTGGTTCTTGCTCCTGAGATGGCCAATAAAAATTTTCTTTTTGATTCTGACTTCTCCAAGAGTTGTTCATATAATCTGCCTTGTATTCAACCCAAGAGTTATATGCTGAACAGTCTTGCCATTTGTGTCCTACAACACCACAATACACACAATAAAAGGAAAGAACCCAACAGTTGTCTGCATGTCCTTCAAAATAACCACAATAATCACAACGAAGAAAAGAACCCATGAGATTTTTATTTTATTTTTTTATAACAAAATAGGGTAAGTTAGAACAAAATAGAAATAAAATATCAAACTATAAAATAAAAGAGAATCAAACAAAATAAGGAAAGTTGGAATAGGATAGAAGTACAGTCAAATAAAATCAAAACAAAATAAAATAAGATAATATTATCCTTATCCAATCCTTATCAAATCTTTTCTTAAATTAAATTCAAATTATATCTATATCTAATCTCAGAATCAAAATAAGATAAGAAAAAGCAAGATCAGGATAAATATATAAGAAAGAGGGAAATCTTTTTGGATTTTTGATATCAAATTTAAACAAAACAAAATAGAATAAGATAAAACAAAATAAGATAAGATCTAAACAAATGGATAAAGAGATAAAATGAAACAACCGAACAAAAATTTATAATCTAGATAAAGAGATAAAAGAAAAATCTTTTTGGATTTTTGAATGTAAATCTAGATCTTTAATCTAAACAACCAAAAATAAAACAAATAACTCTATCTACTATTTTTTTTATGATAATAATCACTAATAATAACTAAAAGCAATAATAACAAAAAAAAAACAACAATAGTAACAATTAACAACGATAATAATAATAATAATAATAATAATAATAATAATAATAATAATAATAATAATAATAATAATAATAAATGTCAAAACTAACAAGAATCCCGTTGGCTTAATATCGCTTAAACACTCCCCGGTAATAGCGCCAAAAACTTGTCGCGGTTCAGGCAAGTGCACCTGATCGTAACTCGTAATAAAGTGGAGTATTTTTAAGACTCCGAATGTCGAACCCACGGAGAATGCACAAGTACTAAATTAATAGAGATCCTTATTATTTAGACGAACGAAAGTGATGGTTTTAGGAACGAAACGATTAAACTATAAATAAAAAAACAAAGCAATGTCACAAGTACGGAATAGAGATCAATTAGGAAAAGCCTAGGGGAACCGGGTTCACTAATACTAGATCCCGAATCTATTTTCTTGCTATTATGAATTGTATTTCCTTATCAAAAGCCAATCACTCACTCTAAATTACTAAGAGCTCCTAGCTTGTAATAGCCTTCGTCCTAACTGATTACTCCGTTTAGTCCAAGAACGTAATTAAAGGAAAGAGCATTAAGAAAGGTGAGTTTGTTAATCTAGTAACCGACTGGAAACAAGCAATAACCTATTCGGGCATATAAAGCGAGTTCTGTTGATCCTAGAGTTCCATTAATTATTTGCGATAGTCGCCTTCGGTTAATTAATTTATTAAGGATTAGCTACTTCCTATGAGATTAAGCAAGCTAAGATCAACACATACATAATGATAATAAGGAATTCAAAATAGCAATTAAATAAATATCAAGAACATCGTAAAAGATCCCCCATTACCCCTAGTGAAGGAGTTAGCTACTCATAACAAACATCCAAACTAGAAATCCTAAAAGAAAAGAAGAGAAAAGAGACAAGAGACAAGAGCAAAAGACATTCACTCAGAGAGAATGAATTCTCTCCTAGAGAGTGAGTTAGTTCTCAAAAGGGGTGAGAATGCCTATTTATAGGCTTTGAGGCGCACTAGGTCAACTGGCTTCAAATATGTGCGTTCTGGGCTTGGGTACGGTCGTACTGCATTTATACATGGTCGTACCAGGATTGAGTTGTGACGCTGGCCTGTACTTCTGCACTGGATGCAGCCTGACTGCAATTGTGTACGGTCGTACTTCCTTTGGTACGGTCGTACTAGACTTCTTCTTCGGCGTCAGGCCGTACTGACCATGCGGTACGCCCCTACTGGTGTGCTTGAATAGGTACGACCGTATTGAAGAGATATCAGGCCGTACCGCTGGTCTAGAAACGCTAAAAATCTCCAAAACTTGCCAGAATCTTCCCAAAATTACTTCTTTTGCTTTCCATGTTGCCTTTATTACTTTTCTGCGTAAATAAGAAAATAGTGAGCATATTTTATCTAATAAGGAACAAAGTCATAATATTTTGTACTCAAAATACCCCAAAATAATAGACAAAATGGTGTGTTATCAAGGAGTGCTTGATAGGAAGAGATGTCTGCTTCATTTACCATCATCCGGGACATGTGGCAAGGGAACGACCTCAATCCAAGAAAGGGAAAGGGTCCAAACCTAATGATCCTACTCAAGGGAGAGTCTTTACCCTGGATGCTAAGAAAGCTCAAGGTGCTGAAAATCTGATGAAAGGTACATGTTTTCTCCAAGATGAACCTCTAATTGTTTTGTATGACTCTGGGGCTACCTATTCTTTCATCTCTTGAAAATGTGTAACCTATTCTTTCATCTCTTGAAAATGTGTACTAAGACTAGAGTTGTGTCTTACTTCTCTACCAATCCCCTTGCACGTGTACACACCTGCCATTGGCATTATTTCTACTTCCTTGATGTGCGAGAATTGTCCTATCGTAATTCAAGGAAAAACGTTTTTGGTGAACCTGGTGTGTCTACCCTTAGAGGGGATGGAAATAATCTTAGGTATCGATTGGCTTTAAGCCAATCAAGTTGTCCCAAACTATTATTGTAAAACAATTGAGTTTCCAAAAGTATAGCCATCTCTTAAAGAGTCTGGTTCTGACGTCTTGGCTAGTGTTCCTTAGTTAAATCATTGTCTAGTTAAGGGCCATGTAGGATGCATCATGTTACTTTCCTCAACCACAGAGGTTAGCCTAGATCTGACTAATGTCCCTGTAGTGAATGAATTCTTGGATGTATTTCCTGACAAGGTAAGTACCTTACCACCAGAAAGAGAGGTGGAGTTCTCTATAGATTTGGTTCCAGAAGCGGGACCAATCTCTATCGCTCTGTATAAGATGTCACCCTTAGAGTTAAGGGAGCTTAAGACCCAGTTAGAGGATTTGATTGCAAAACAATTTATTATACCTAGTGTGTCACCTTGGGGTACAACTTTCCTCTTAGTGAAAAAGAGGGACGGTAGCATGTGACTGTGCATAGATTACCAGAAAATCAATAAGGCTACTGTTAGGAATAAATACCCACTGCCCAGGATAGATGACTTGCTGGATCAACTTAGAGGAGCTTCGGTTTTCTCTTAGATTGATTTGAGATATGGTTATCCTCAGATTAGGGTTAAGGCCAAGGATGTTCCAAAGACTGCTTTTAGGACTAGATACGGTCATTACGAGTATTTGGTTATGCCATTTGACCTGACCAATGCTCCGGCCGTATTTATGGACTACATGAATAGAATTTTTAGGCCTTTTCTTGATAAGTTTGTAGTGGTCTTCATAGACGACATCATAGTCTATTCCAAGGATCATCAAGAACATGAGGAGCACCTTAGAATTATACTAGGTATTTATGAGAAAAGAGACTGTTTGCAAAGCCTGAAAAAATGTGAGTTTTGGCTTAGTGAAGTTATGTTCTTAGGACACGTAATCTCTAAAGCTGGAGTGTCAGTTGATCCCAGTAAAGTGGAAGCAGTTCTTAATTGGGAACGACCAACCACTCATAAGTTTGCCTATAACAACAGCTACCATTCTAGCATAGGTAGGGCACCGTATGAAGCTTTTTACGGTCGCAAGTGTAGGACTCCTTTATGTTGGTTTGAAGTAGGAGAAAGGAGGTTGTTAGGTCCTGACCTCATTCAAGAGACTACTGATAAGATTCGCATCATCAGGGATAAGTTAAGGAATGCCTAAAGTAGGCGAAAAACTTATGAAGACCGTAGGCTTAAACTTCTTGAGTTTGCAGAAGGTGAACATGTATTCCCGAAGGTCACTCCTACCATAGGTGTTGGTAAAGACATTAAGGCCAAGAAGTTAACTCCTCGGTACATCGATCCTTTCCAAATTCTCAGTCGAGTCGGTCTTGTGGCTTATCAAATTGCCCTGCCCCGTCTTTGTCAAATCTACACAATGTCTTTCATGTATCTCAACTCAAGAAGTACATTCCTGATCCATTCCAGCCCTTGGATCATGAAACTGTACAACTTAGATTGGATTTGACATATCAGCCTACCCCGGTCCAAGTGGTGGACCATGCGTTCAATACACTCAGGAATAAGACCATTCCCTTGGTTAAGGTTATTTGGGAAGGATACGCTCTTGAAGAAGCCACCTAGGAATGGGAAGAGGAAATGCGAGACCAATACCCTTACCTGTTTCAATAGGTATGTATTTTGTCTAATTTTTTAGGACAACATTTTTTAAAAGGTGGGTAGTAATGTAACCCCTCAAATCCCATAAGTTTAGTGTGGGATTTTGTAACATCCCAATTTTTAAGAAAAATAAGTCATAGAGATTGATCACCTAAATGATTTACTAAGAGTACGAGGAACTATTTTGAGTTATTTTGAATAATTTATTTATAATAAATAATTATTATTCATGATGTCAATTCAAATTAATTGACAGCGTAGACGTATGCTGCTTTAAGGTGAATTCATCAATTATACTTATTATAAGTTTTCTGCGTGACGCGATAACGCGTATTTTGTGCTGACTGGGAAATTGATTGAATTAAATCAAGATGAAATTAAATTTAAGGATTAATATTTAATATTAATTCATGGTTCGAAAATCGTCGGAAAACTCTAACGAAGTTTCGTCGCGTTTCGAATCACCGGGTAAATTTTATCCGCATTAAAATTTTAAACGAACTCCGATTTCGATGAAAAACGAATCGTAACTCGTTATGATTATTTTCGAGTGTTTGAGATTGTTTTTCTTATTTATGGTAAATTATTATCACGCGGTGAATTAATTTATAAGTAAATTAATTTTTGCGAATTAATCGGCAAATAATTAATCGGTAACGCGATTACTCAATGTCGTGTTTTAGTACGCTTTAGACTCTAGGATTAGAGGGTAATGATGAGAGATGAGAGATTAGATGGGTAACTAGATTAGGATCTTGCTTTAAGTGTCTAGTGATTAATTAGTTAGTTCCTAATCTTATGATTTCCTACACTCTCCTTCTTTTAAATCACAACTTTTAAATCATAACTCGTGGTGCACTAGCACCCACTTAGGAGCACCTAAATTCCACCCAAAATTCCACCTTCCTTCCTTTTTATTCCCAGCGTGAACTACCCTCCATTTCTATTAGACCATGATGGACCACTACTTACTTAAGTGTAGCTAATACCTATCCAAACCATCACTTCTTTCTTTTTTCTCCCATCAGGCGCGATCCCCTTCCTCATTTCAATCTTCATTTTCCTTTTCTTGTTCTCATTGAGAGAGAAAGCTTGAGATGCAACCATGGCTTCCACTTCCTTTTCCTTCTTGGCGTGAATAACCTCCCTTTTTCCAACATCCACCACTTGTAGCTTCTTCTTCTTCTTGCCACCATCCTCACAACATTGCAAGTAAGAAAGAAATAAACTCTTCCTTCCCTATTTTTTAGCTCATGACCGTGGCCCCTTTTCTAGTCTTAGGAATTGATTTCCTTGCTTTCTCTTGTTTTAATGCTTCATGTCTTGGTTGATGGTGATCATGGAAGAAATGACCCAATTTTTCCCCAATTTCCTTGAACCCTAGGCACAAGACCTTGAGGAAAGGGGCTTGGTGATTAACATGTGAATCATTCCAATTGGGTTGTGTTTATTGTTTCTTGCTAATTGTTATTTCTATTGTAGTTGTTAGATTTTGATTGGAACCAAAGGAGTAGTGATTTTGGGTGAAACATTTGATTTTTGAAAAGAAGCATGATTGGTACGTAGACTTGAATAAGGCTTTCGTTTTATAAAAAGAAATGAGGTGTTAAGTGGTGTTATTTTTATTGAGTGGAAGTTGCAAATTTTTTTTTTTTGGAAAAAAGAGGGTGTGGCCGCGAGCCCCTTAGGGGTAGAGGTGGTTCCTTTTTGTTTCAATTCTTTGATTAAATGGGTGTTGTGATACTTGATCATGATCAATAAGAGAAATGAGCACGTCAATCCCCAAATCTTTGGAAACCTAGGCGCTAAACCTAAGGGGAAAGAGGGGTTGTGTGATCTTGGGGTGAATCAATGCAATTAGTTGTTGTTCTATGCTTAGTAGATATTGTTGTTGCTATTTTAATTTCTAGTTATGAATTCGGACTTGGATTGAGTAATTTGTATGAAAAATCCTTGATTCTTGAAGATGGGATTGACCATGAATTAGGCTTGTGTTTTGGAAATTAATTGTTGTTTTGTGAAAAAAATTTCATATGAAATGATGTTGTTAAATTGGTTTGGAAGTTTTACAAAATTGTCTCGTATTTTTGGGTGTTGGCCGCAAACTCCTAGAGGGTTTGGAGGAGGAGAGATTTTGATGTTTTTGGTTGATATTAGATGTATAGAATTGTTGTTTAAGTTTAGAAAATTATGGAAAAGGTTTGGTTGATATTGAAACTGTTTTGACCTTTAAGGCTATGAAACACTAAGGTGAAAAGGACTCCTTGAGATCCTAAAGACCAAGTTGAGCCTTGATTTAAGTTTTTGAGAAAATGAAGTTGATTGTAGTATTGTTTCATATTTTAAGTTTGAAAGAAAAAGAGTATTAGTTTTAAAACCTTAGTCTTTTAATTGTTTATTAATTTTTCAAGTGCATGGTGACTCTTTAAAAGCATGTATTTCAAATTGGGCATTTAAAAGAGTTGGTTAGGAAAGGGTTAAGTTTGAGTACCTAAGGTTGTAGAACTAATTTTTAGAGCTATGCTAAGTTTGCTTCGTGTAATAGGTTTGAGTGATCCGGGACCGTGCGGCATAGACTTGAGGAGCACTTAGACGTGTGGCTTGGAGTTCAGCAAGGGCAACTCTTAGACATGGATAAGTTTTATTCTTTAATTTCAAGTCTTAAAGCAAAGAAGTCTGAAAACCTTAGGGCTCAAAGTGAGGGTCTCGTACCCCTTCGACTTTTTAGTTCTTAAAACTTTATTTATGATTATTTGGTGGGCTTGTCTGTAAGTGGTTGGTAGCTGTCCCCAACCCCCCAAACTTGTTTGCTTGCCTCTCTGTTAACTCCACTGAGTTGCAGAGGGATGAATTGTGTTCTGATTGTTTGCGATATGACTTGGTTGGATTGACTTGCTATGTATTGTTGAACTGAGTTGTATCGTGATGAGCTTTTGATTGAATATCCATTTAATTATGCTTCTTTGAATTATCATATGAGTTGATTTATTCATTGGGGGGGTGAAAGTGTCGTCATGGCATTTTTGAGCTTCAACCCGATTAACCTAGGGTGCTAGGATCTCCGTAAATCCTCTGGCTGATTTTTCGGCAGCTTAGCTAGAAGTCGTAGCGTCAAGGAACTTGATCTGAATCTCCTAGGGTGGTCATGGTGCCTAAGGCTAATGGCTGGAATTCAGTAGCTTGTTCGACGTTACTTTCCGAAAAATTGTTGAAAGTGTCGTGAGAGAGAGTTTTGAGTTGCGTTTTGGGAATTTATGCATTTTGTTATCTCGTATGTTATGTTTGTTGATTTATTTGTGTCGAAGCATGTGAGTTCCTTAATGTGTATGTAATATGCTTTGTTGTCAAATATGTTGTTGTATTTGTACCTATCTTTTTGTAAGAAGTTGACCCTTGCCAGTGGTTCTTTCAATTGATGAATGTAACCCAAATGGTGGAGAGCACGGAGGATTCGGAACTGCAGGAGGGAGCAGCTGAAGGTGGTCGTCCAGCCTTCTGCCTGTGTTACGTTGTGGTAACTTACTAGTAGTCTAGTAAGGGGCGTAGCGTGTCGACCAGCTATAAGATATTTGTCATTTATGCCAGCGTTGTAATAATTGTAATTTCAGTTGCAGAACTTGGAGTGTCATATGTGAAACACTTGAATGAACTATGAGTGTGATTCCAGTGGTTCTATTTTAAGGTCTTGATTTATTTACTTTACCACCATATTTCGGAAGTCCCTGTGATACTCTGACCATTCTCTCTTAAGGAGTTGTTTTAAAAAAAAAATATAGAACCACATTTTTGGGAAATGTGTAAAGCATATATTCCACCCTTCAGAAATATGTCAACGTTGTCAGAATATTAGTTTAGTAGCGCTCCAAAAACGGGGTGTTACAATAGTGGTATCAGAGTAGTTCAGTTCTAACCGGACTGTGAGATAGGTAACTATAGCTGGTCAAGTTTCGGGTTTTGTATAGAGCAGTTTGTGAGGGGTCAAATTATGCTTTTGTGTTTTGTTTGTTCCTCAAGTAGAGTAACTCTACTTGTAATTGTGTGAAATTGTTCTTAATTGGAGCAATGTGTCCTATGACACAAAGATCGTTGTAGGGTTCTAATGAGGTTGTAAAACCTTGTGGGAATCCAATAACTCAGAAACGAGTGTCCCCTATCTGTTGGAACTGATAGTTCAAGAGATGGACTTGAGGATCTAGATAGCAAAGATGTAGCAGGGACAGTGGTTGTTGTTGCTCAACAGAGTGCTACGGAAAATCGGTGTGAACTGCTAGGACAGCAGGGAGAGAAGCCAGCTGCAGAGACCAGAGGATTAGTTGACCTTCGTCACCACGACTCCTTTAAGTTCCTTGGGAAATAAGAGTTGAAGTTCGGGAATTATTTGCAAGAGGCGCTGCTATTATTGTTATTATTATTGCTCAGTGTAATCTTTGAAATATTAGTGATCCTAGATATAGATCACGTAAATGATTGATGTTTGAAGTATTTTGATATATATATATATATATATATATATATATATATAAAATTTGAAAATCAAAAATGTTTCATGATTTTCTGAATGTGATATGTTTGCCACTAACATCTGTGTTTTCGCAGTGGTCTATTTTTATACTGCTGTGATTATGTGTGATTGATTGTGGGATTGTTTATTTGTGTGAGCGTATTTTATTTTCCAACGAAAATATTATACGCGATTATTTTTAGCAGGCGTTAATTAAATGTCTCGTGACAATTTAATTCACGCGAGATCCATTTGACTCCGTTGAATGGAATCTAGAGGTTTAGTGGGATGACTCATTTTCCACATGTCCTCCCTTAATTGACCGGATGCTTGTTCACAATATTAATAGGTGGGGAAAAGAATATTGCATCAATTTTTAGTGTGGTATAGAGGGGGACGAGTTGTCTAACTATTATGGGATAGTACTAAAGATTTTACCAAGTCTTATCTTCACCTTACCTTAAGGAATAACCTTTTCCCTTGATTGAAAACTAGCCAGATAAAACTCGGAGGAATCAATTCCCTCCTTTCCTTCTCCTTGGCCGACCACCTCAAAAAGAAAGTGGGAGAGAATAGTTAGTTGCATATTGGTCTTAATGTGGGCATAGAAAGAGAGAGAGAACCTAGTCCCCTCCTTCTTTTCTCTTGTCCACCGCGGACCAATCCAGTTCCAAGGATCCCTTTTCTATTTGATCCTTCCCTTAAGTAGTGTTAGACCGTGTGGTGTAGGAGTGTGTGAGAATTCTTGAGAAAATTGAAATTTGTTCCCTTCCATTCCCTTAGTTGAGCCGAAGCTTAAGAGATGTCGAGTGAGGGCTGTTCTCTATATCCCCTGTATCCTTGGGTGATGTTATGGGCGATTTTGTGGTTGGTGATCGTAGCGATCCTTCTTTCTCTTCCTATCTTCAAACCGCGGGTTCCTGGGAGATTTTAGGTGAGTATTTTAAATTCTTTTGCTTTTGACTTCTGTATTGTTTGTTTATAACCTCGTTGAAGATGGTTTCGAGTTTAAAATTATTTTTATTAAATTATTATTTTATTTTTATCTTGTATTTTTTGTTATTGAGTTTGTTGAAAATAGTTCCAAGTTCTAGATGATCCGGTTAAATCACGATTAGTAGTAAAAGTTTGAAAATGGTTTTGTTTTCTCTTGTGTAAAAGATAATAGTTTTGATGTTAATCTTTTGAACTACAAATCTATGTATGAATAAGAATGGTTTTGAGAAAGGTTTTTGGAGAAGACTTTTAGAAAAACTTTAATTGTCTTTAGGTCCTTGCTTGATCTCTTAGAATCCTATAGGTGGTTCTAGTATATTTGTCGTTTTGTTGTTTTGCGTCTAAGGCAATGAAACACCTAATGTTTAAAGGAATCCTTGTATTCCTAAACAAGGTGGAGTCTTAGGGAATTAAAACACTTAAAATCTTTGATTGGTTTAGTATGAGTTTTATGATTTCAAAAACTTTGAAGAAAAAAATTTCAGATACTATTATAGTGTCTGAAACCGAGGGAGTATCTGCTATCCCAGTAGTATCTTAAATTTTTACTTGATTAACTGATAGTGTTGTGACTAGGCATTTTAGAGGTTTAGTAGTTGTTTTGGGTTCAGAAGAAAATGATTTCGAGTTTTGAGTACTTAGTTGTTAGTGTGCAAAATTTTTTTTAGGAAAAGCTTTGATTTAAAAGGGTTCTAAAGAAAAGAGAGTGGCTGATTTAAAATTGAGAGTTACTTTTAGCCTTTAATTAACGTATGTGTAATGATTTTGAGACAATGAGAACCTAATCTCAAAGGAACCTTGTTGTCCATGGAATGGTTGAGTCTTGAGAAAATGAAATTGTGTTATATTAGTTTCTTGTATTGGTGTGTTCCAAAGCAACTTGAAATTTTCTTTTAGAAAAAAATGTTTGATTAGGAAAGAGAATTTCAATCTTTTGAAGGTTTTAAGTGATTTTTATATTTTAATATGTGTAAATGTGGTTACCTGCGAATAGGATAGTATCACTTTGGTAAGTAATGACGCGTAGCTGTAGTCGAGCTCGTGTTCGTAACCGTGTTTGTGAGCGTGATCGTGATAGTGGATGAGCAGATGTCGTGATCGGGAATAAGGCATCAGTCAGTCGCAAGGAATTCTTCGTCCACTAACTACGCTTACGTTGCACTTTGCTATATGTATATGCTTTGTGACTGTTATTATTGCACGCTATTCTATGTAGCTATAAATATTATGGCACTACTCACATTAATAAGTATTGTGAATGCTTATGCGTGCAAATTATTTTGTCGATTTGAGTAAAAGTAATTTTTCGGTATTTTACTATCCGTGTAGTTTCGAGGACGAAACTATTTTTAGGGGGGTGGTATTGTAACATCCCAAATTTTAAGAAAAATGACTTTAGCAATAAAATCCTGAATACTTGAAGATAAGTCATAGAGATTGATCACCTCAATGATTTACTGAGAGTACAAGGAACTATTTTGAGTTATTTTGAATAATTTATTTATAATAAATAATTATTATTCATGATGTCAATTCAAAGTATGCTGCTTTAAGGTGAATTCATCAATTATACTTATTATAACTTTTCTGCGTGACGCGGTAACGCGTATTTTGTGCTGACTGGGAAATTGATTGAATTAAATCAAGATAAAATTAAATTTAAGGATTAATATTTAATATTAATTCATGGTTCGAAAATCGACGGAAAACTCTAACGAAGTTTCGTCGCGTTTAGAATCGCGGGGTAAATTTTATCAGCATTAAAATTTTAAACGAACTCCGATTTCGATGAAAAACGAATCGTAACTTGTTATGATTATATTCGAGTGTTTGAGATTGTTTTTCTTATTTATGGTAAATTATTATCACGCGGTGTGTAACACCTGAGGACGAGATCGACATCGTATTAGGACGTCGGATCGAGACCTCGACCAAGACCTTGTGTCGAGATCCCGTGCCAAGATCGTTTGCCGAGGTCATTTGCCGAGCTGAGGAGACTGCGTGCACTAGCTGCTGAGCTGAGGAGGTCGGGTGTCGAGCTGAGGAGGTCGCATGCCGAACTGAGGAGGCCGCGTGCACGAACTCGTGTTAGAGCCTTGTGCGCTTGCACGAGCACCCTTGGTCGACATCGTGTCGAGATGATAACTCGTATTCTTTCGAACGTTATTCAGCGCTATTATTATATTGTTTGTAATAATTACATTGTCGACGCGTTTCGCCGCTGCGGTGTCTAGATCGTTGACCGACAGAGTAGAGGGTAATTATGAGAGGAACGATTAGACGGGTAGAATGATTGATGGGATTGGCATCTTATAGCTGAAGTTACGATTATACCCCTTTTCTCACCAGCTGTATTCACGATCGGTTTTCCCTCAGATACTCATTTCTCTTTTCTTCTTTCTTTCTTCTTCCTTCTGCTCTGAGTTCATTGTTTTTCTCCAGAACTTCCATCGACGAAACCTTGAGTTCCATCGAGATTCTGCACAAATTTTCTTCATCAATCTTGTTCATCATCATCTTCTCGACCTATATCTCGCCTGCTCGACCATCACCATTGAGGTATGAAGAACAGATTTTTCTTTTCCTCGTACTCTATTGTTTAGCGCTATTTCTTCTTCCATTTTTAGCCAGTTTTATGCTTCCAAATCATGTCAAATTGATGGGTTTTCTTCTTCACGATATTACCTATCTTTCTAACCGATTAATTGGGCTTGTAAAACAAATTTTCTTCCTCTGTTTTTTCGAAATGGCAAAGCGGTGCCGAAACCCTTCATTTTTGGTTTATTTCGATTTCTTGTTTTTCGTTTGTTGCTTCTGGTTGTTGTTGTTGTCGATCTATCTGTTGAAGCATCAGATAACCTTTTTCATGAACTTTTGATCGAAAACCCTAACTTTGTGTTAGAGGAAAAATATATTCAGTTCTTGAGTTTTATATTTTCTGGGTTGTGGTTAAGTTTGGGAAGAGAGCTAAGTGTATTAGAACCCATAGATCGAACTGAGTTGTGTTTGTTTTAGGAAGTCTGATTCCCGAGATCGAGTGATTTCCGAATCAAGGTGTACGGGAGAGCGAATCCGAGGACGTGGAAGCAGCCGAATCCAGATCGAGAACTGTACGTGTCGAGGTCGACTGAGAAGCGTACGTGTCGAAGTCGTTGTCGAGATCGAGTAAGAGAAGTCGTTGTCGAGCTCTTTGAAGACAGCCGTGTCGAGGTCGTTGTCGAGCAGCATTAATTTGGAGTTCGGTAAGGGCGCTTCACATTAATACTTTCATAGTATGCTAGCGTAAGGGCAACTCTTAGACATTATTAAGACTTTATTTTTATTGTTATATTTATGTATGGACTCCTTGATTGGTGTCGAGATTGGGTTTTTGCATGTATTTGATATGTGATTGAATATATGTTGTGAATGGTGTATTCTTTGTCAGTGCGTTTCTTCATGCGAGAATGTTTTATTGCTTAAATGTCAGTGCGTTTTCTTCATGTTAAGCATGCTCTCTTTATTTGATATGTGATCAAGTAAGTTGTGTTACTCTTTGACATGCGCGAGCTAATCATCGAGTGAGAGAGCTAGGGAGTCGTATGGCGTTTGAGCCGGACCCGGATAATCGAGGGTGCTAGGTCCCCTTTTGTTTATGGTGGATTGGCTAGGCGTTGTAGCATTATCAGTTTGGGGTTGGACTCGCCGATTAATGCATGGTATCGATTTGGGTTTGGACTGCCGCTTACCTATTACGTCGGTTGGGGATGGACTCGCCGACGATATTCTAATAAGAGTCGAGTCGAGTCTAGAGTGAGATGGTCGAGTCACGTGTGGTGATTGAGATACATTATTGTGTTGCTTATTCTTTATGTCGAGCTTATCTTGAATTGTTGAGAAGTTGACCCTTTCCCGTGGTGCCTTCAATCCATGACGGTTACCCAGGCGATGTCGAGGGCGCAGAGAACTCGACAGTAGATGATGCCGAGGAGGAGCTCGACGAGGACCCGAGTGACGACCTCTACTTGTCGTGATTGATTATGTTTGTTCGACGTATTTCTTTTGATGACTGTACTTGTTTTTCTTTTGTGTTCGGTGGTCGTGACCAGTTTGGGCCGGTTAAGTTTTGTTGCTACAGGGTAGACTGGTGGTCTTACTTTTGGAGCAGCCCCCTGCGTGGGAGTCTGCCGGAAGTACCCCCAGGGTATGATTGCTCTTTTGAAGTCATCATACCTTAGGTGTATTTTCTTTATACATTTGCTACTCTGTATTTTGTATACATTATTATTTCGAGTGATATATATATGTATGTTATGCATGTATGTTTTATTAGAATTTAAGTCTTGTGTCTTAGTTGCACCATGTTTCGAAAAGCTGTAATTACTCTGATGTGCACGAGTTGGTTTTATAAAAAAAAAAATAGACCGTACTTTTTAAAAGGCACAAGAGTTTCGTTTTAAAACACATCTCATACAGGTTTAGTTGAGCTCGGTAACTCGAGCTCGGTATATTGAGCTCGGTAGCGGTCCGGAAACGGGTCGTTACATTGTTGGTATCAGAGCAGTTCGGTTCTGACCGAGCTGTGCATAGGAAATTTGGACTGGTCACTGTCGGGTTATGTGTGTTGGGTACCTAGTTGTACTATGTTGATTGCTGTTTGATTAAGTGAAGCACTTATTGCTTGAGAAATTGTTTGAACTGTTTCTTGATTGAAGCAGTGTGTTTTAACACATCCTTGTTGTGAGATTCTGACAGGGTTTTGAACCGTGGAATCTAATGCCACCTCGTAGGAATACGGCAGCAACCGAGAACGTCGACATGGAACGAGCAATTCAAGCTATGGCCAGAGATGGCGGCAGCCATGGCTCAACAATCACCGCCGCAACTCAACAGCTAACGCGATGGCTCAACAGACGGCAGCGGCGTTAACTCGCCAGAACTTACGGCAGCAAAGCGAGCGAGCGAAATCTTTGGCGAGAGGTTCCAACGAGTGTCCGAGATTTGACATTCAAGTCGATGGTGTCGGCCGAGGATCCGAAACCTCCAAGAGTGATAGATCGTGTCGAGGTAGAAGGAGTAAGAAGCCTGAAGAAGACTGTTGTAAGCGGGCCGGTGAGACCCCAGTGCGGGGCGTAGATTTGCCTGAAAAGGGAAACAACCGCAGAAGAAGCCTTCGAACGACCTCGGGGAAGCGACAACGGGGGACAATATCGTCAGATGACCCAGTGCAGAAGCGGAGGACAGGCCGTGTCGAGGTGACTTGTTTCGTTGTGGAAAGACGGGACATTACGCCAATATCTGTACTCGGAAGGAGGGTGTGCTACAACCGTAAGCCAGGGCATTTTGCCAAGGATTGTCCTACACCTAAAGTGAGCAGAAGCGATGCTTGCGGCAAAGGCCAAAGGGAAGCGTCAAGTAGCTAAAGGCCGAGTTTTACGCATGAGTGGCGGGGAAGCGGATCGAGTGAAGATCTTATCCAAGGTGAATGTGAGATCGAGGTAAATCCTTATCCGTTCTTTTTGATTGGTGCAACCCATTCCTTTATTTCTTCCGATTGTGTGAACCATTTGAACTTGATTGTGATCGCTTTACCTTTTAAATTAGTAGTTACAACCCCAATTGCTAAAACCTTAGTCACAAACACCGCATGTCTTAATTGTGTAGTGGTTATTCGTGAGTAGAAAGTTTGTGGTCAATTTGGTTTGTTTGCCTCTTAAGGGCTTAGATGTCATTCTCGGGATGGATTGGTTGTCACACCACCATGTCCTTTTGGTGTGCCAGTAAAGCGTAATTTTTCCGGACCTTGGAGTCTCCAATTATCTTTCTGTGAGCGTGTCGGAGTTTCTTTGAAAGAAGGAACTAGGGAATACATGTATCTGGCTAGTTCGGAAGTTTTCCAGCGGTCGGCGTGAAGAATGTTCGGTGGTGTGTGACTTTGAGGGCGTTTTCAGAAGGCGTGCCAGGGTTACCACCGATCTGAGAGGTCGAGTTCTCCATCGACTGATTCGAGGAGCAGGACCGATTTCCAAAGCGCCATACTGGGATGTCTCCCGCCGAGATGAAAGAAGCGAAGTCCCGGATCGAACACTTGGAGTCAAAGCAATTCATACGGCCGAGCGTGTCACCGTGGGAGCTCGGTGTTGTTGGTTAAGAAGAAGGATGGACGATCAAGGCGTGCGTGAACTATCGCGAGCTCAACAAGGTTACCGTGAAGAACCGCTATCCGTTACCACGTATTGGCGACTTGATGGATCAACTTCGTGGAGCGGCGATCTTTTTCCAAGATAGACTTGAAGTCGGGCTACCACGGTTCGCGTGAAGGAGGAAGATGTTCCCAAAACAGCTTCCGAGGACTAGATCTGGTCACCTACGAGTACTTGGTGATGCCGTTTGGAGTGACGAATCGCCCGGTGTGTTTATGGACTACATGAATAGGATTTTCCATTCGTTCTTGGATCAATTTGTTGTAGTGTTCATCGACGACATCTTGATCTACTCGAGAGCAAGAAGAGCACGCGAACACTTATGTCGAGTGCTGCGGATATTACGAGATAAGCGACTCTATGCCAACCTGTCGAAGTGTGAATTTTGGCTTGAAGAGGTGAATTTTCTTGGTCACGTGATTTCCAAAGAAGGGATAGTGGATCCAACTAAGATTGAAGGCGTGTTAGCGTGGGAACAAGCAAAGACTGCCATTCTGAGATCGGGAGTTTTGTCGACTTAGCGAGGATATTACCGAAGATTCATTGAAGGTTTCTCGAAGATTGTCGCGCCTCTTTACGGTAGCGAGGAAGGATCAACCTTTTGCCTGGACCAGGAGTGCGGCGGTTTCAAAGGCGAAGGAGCTTTTGGCGGCGGCGTCTGTGCTGATTTTGCCTCAACCTGAAGAGCCTTACGAGGTGTATTGTGATGCGTCACACCAGGGATTGGGATGCGTCTTTGATGCAACATCGGAAGGTGGTCGCGTATGCTTCAAGACGACTTAAGATTCACGAGAGGAACTACCCTACTCACGACTTGGGTGGCGGCGATGGTTTTTGCGTTGAAGATATGGAGGCACTACCTTTACGGAGCACTCTTCATCGCTTTCAGCGATCACAAGAGCTTGAAGTACCTGTTCGACCAGAAAGAGCTCAACATGCGTCAGCGTAGATGGACAGAATTTCTCAAGGACTACGACTTTACGTTGTAATACCATCCCGGTAAGGCTAACGTGGTAGCAGATGCGTTGAGCAGGAAGAGCGTTTTAACCTCGGTATTGATGATCAAGGAGTTGGAGATGCTCGAGAAGTTCCGAGACTTGAAGTTGAGTGTCGAAGTTTCACCGGGGAAGCTGAGATTTGGTATGCTTACCATCTCTAACAGATTGTTGGGCGAGATCCGAGACCGGCATGTTCATGGCGAGCCGCGCAAGAGAAGATTCAGTTGATAAGCGCAAGGAAAGGCGACAGAATTTCACGCGTCGGGCGGGCGACATCTTAAGGTGCAATGGCCAGGTGTGCGTACCTAACGTATCCGGTGAGGAAGTTGATTCTCGACGAAGCGCGCATAAGAGCAACTTTAGTATTCATCCAGGAGTTACGAAGATGTATCAAGACTTGAAGAAGCATTTTTGGTGGTCCGAATGAAGAAGCAAGTGGCCGAGCACGTAGCTCGTGTTTAACGTGTCGAAGCGAAGGTGGAGCACCAAGCGACCGCGCGGGAATGCTCTGATAAACGCAGCGTACCGGTTTGGAAATGGGATAGTATTTCCATGGATTTCGTTGTAGGTTTGCCAAAGGCGCAGAAGAAGAATGATTCGATTTGGGTGATCGTCGACCGATTGACCAAATCGCTCATTTCTTACCGGTGAGGTCGACATACAACGTGGAAAAGCTGACCAGAGATCTACATCGCGAGAGATAGTACGACTTCATGGAATACCTCTTCAATCGTGTCGGACCGAGATCCAAGTTCACGTCTCATTTTGGAGGGAATTGCAAGGAAGCGATGGGAACCGAAGCTCGAGCTTAGCTCGGCATATCATCCACAGGTGACGGTCAGGCGAGAGAACGATCCAATCACTTGAAGATTTGTTGCGGCGTGTACCTTAGATCACCGAGGAAGTTGGGACGACGTCTTACCATTGGTGGAGTTCACCTACAATAACAGATTTCCATGCGAGTATTGGAATGGCACCTTTTGAAACCTTTGTATGGACGGAAATGTCGACGCCTCTTTGTTGGTACCAGGGGCGGCGGCGTTACGTTGTCGGACCAGATATGATCCAGCGGACTACGAGAAGATCCGTTTGATCGGAGATCGGATCACGAACATCTCAAAGTCGGCGAAAGAGTTATGCGGACCAACGGCGTCGACCACTCGAGTTCGAGGAAGGAGAACATGTATTTCTTAGAGTCACCCCACTCACGGAGTTGGTCGAGCGATCAAATCCAAGAAACTTACCCTAAATTTATTGGACCTTACCGCATTCTTCGTCGTATTGGTCGGTGGCATATCAGTTGCGCTTGCCACCATTCTTGTCGAACATCCACGGCGTCTTCCACGTCTCACGATTCGCGGAAGTATATTTCCAACCCTCTCATGTCATCGAACCGGATGTGATTCAAGCGAAGGGCGACTTATCTTTTGAAGCATCACCGGCAGGATCGTTGATCGGAAAGCCAAACGATTCTTGAACAAAGAGATTCAACTCGTCAAAGTTGTGTGGGATCGAAGGCGGGAGATGCAACTTGGGAGTGGAGGAGAAGATGAAGACTCAATTACCACTGAACTTTTCCGAGGTAAGAATCTTATTTGCAATTTCGAGGACGAAATTTTTAGAGGAGAGATTGTAACACCTGAGGGCGAGATCGACATCGTATTAGGGCGTCGGATCGAGACCTCGACCAAGACCTTGTGTCGAGATCCCGTGCCAAGATCGTTCTTGCGAGGTCATTTGCCGAGCCGAGGAGATGCGTGCACTAAGCCGAGTGAGGAGGTCGGTGTCGAAATGAGGAGGTCGCATGCCGAATCGAGGAGGCCGTGCGCACGAACTTCGTGTTAGAGCCTTGTGCGCTTGCACGAGCACCCTTGGTCGACATCGTGTCGAGATGATAACTCGTATTCTTTCGAGCGTTATTCGGTATTTGTTATTATATTGTTTGTAATAATTACATTGTCGAACTTGCCGTTCTCGTCGCGTGTCTAGACCGTTGGCCAAGCCAGTAGAGGGTAATTATGAGAGGAACGATTAGACGGGTAGATGATTGATGGGATTGGCATCTTAAAGCTGAAGTTACGATTATACCCCTTTTCTCACCAGCTGTATTCACGATCGGTTTTCCCTCAGATACTCATTTCTCTTTTCTTCTTTCTTTCTTCTTCCTTCCTTCTGCTCTGAGTTCCTTGTTTTCTCCGAACTTCCATCGTGAAACCTTGAGTTCCATCGAGATTCTGCACAAATTTTCTTCATCAATCTTGTTCATCATCATCTTCTCGACCTATATCTCGCCTGCTCGACCATCACCATTGAGGTATGAAGAACAGATTTTTCTTTTCCTCTGTGCTACTGTTTAGCGCTATTTCTTCTTTCCATTTTTAGCTAGTTTTATGCTTCCAAATCATGTCAAATTGATGGGTTTTCTTCTTCACGATATTACCTATCTTTCTAACCGATTAATTGGGCTTGTAAAACAAATTTTCTTCCTCTGTTTTTCTGAAATGGGCAGTGCCCAGAAACCCTTCATTTTTGGTTTATTTCGATTTCTTGTTTTTCGTTTGTTGCTTCTGGTTGTTGTTGTTGTCGATCTATCTGTTGAAGCATCAGATAACCTTTTTCATGAACTTTTGATCGAAAACCCTAACTTTGTGTTAGAGGAAAAATATATTCAAGTTCTTGAGTTTTATATTTTTACGGGTTGTGGTTAAGTTTGGGATGAGAGCTAAGTGTATTAGAACCCATAGATCGAAGCGAGTTGTGTTTGTTTTAGGAAGTCCGATTCAGAGATCGAGTGATTTCGAGATCAAGGTGTGCGGAGAGGCGAATCCGAGGATGTGGAAGCGCGGAATCCGGATCGAGAATCAGACGCGTGTCGAGGTCGACCGAGAAGCGTGCGTGTCGAAGTCGTTGTCGAGCTCGTTGAAGACAGCCGTGTCGAGATCGAGTAAGAGAAGTCGTTGTCGAGCTCTTTGAAGACAGCCGTGTCGAGGTCGTTGTCGAGCAGCATTAATTTGGAGTTCGGTAAGGGCGCTTCACATTAATACTTTCATAATATGCTAGCGTAAGGGCAACTCTTAGACATTATTAAGACTTTATTTTTATTGTTATATTTATGTATGGACTCCTTGATTGGTGTCGAGATTGGGTTTTTGCATGTATTTGATATGTGATTGAATATATGTTGTGAATGGTGTATTGCTGTCGAATTGCGTTTCTTCATGCAGAATGTTTATTGCTTAAATGTCGAATTGCGTTTTCTTCATGTTAAGCATGCTCTCTTTATTTGATATGTGATCAAGTAAGTTGTGTTACTCTTTGACATGCGGCGAGCTAATCATCGAGTGAGAGAGCTAGGGAGTCGTATGACGTTTTTGAGCCGGACCCAGATAACTGAGGGTGCTAGGTCCCCTTTTTGTTTATGGTGGATTGGCTAGGCGTTGTAGCATTATCAGTTTGGGGTTGGACCTGCTGATTAATGCATGGTATCGGTTTGGGGTTGGACCTGCCGCTTACCTATTACGTCAGTTTGGGGATGGACCTGCTGACGATATTCCGGAATAAGAGTCGAGTCGAGTCTAGAGTGAGATGGTCGAGTCACGTGTGGTGATTGAGATACATTATTGTGTTGCTTATTCTTTATGTCGAGCTTATCTTGAATTGTTGAGAAGTTGACCCTTTCCCGTGGTGCCTTCAATCCATGGCCGGTTACCCAGGCGATGTCGAGGCGCGAAGAACTTCGGCGGTAGATGATCTTGAGGAGGAGCTCGGCGAGGACCAGTGACGACCTCTACTTGTCGTGATTGATTATGTTTGTTCGACGTATTTCTTTTGATGGTGTACTTGTTTTTCTTTTGTGTTCGGAGGTCGTGACCAGTTTGGGCCGGTTAAGTTTTGTTGCTACAGGGTAGACTGGTGGTCTTACTTTTGGAGCAGCCCCCTGCGTGGGAGTCTGGCGGAAGTACCCCCAGGGTATGATTGCTCTTTTGAAGTCGTCATACCTTAGGTGTATTTTCTTTATACATTTGCTACTCTGTATTTTGTATACATTATTATTTCGAGTGATATATATATGTATGTTATGCATGTATGTTTTATTAGAATTTAAGTCTTGTGTCTTAGTTGCACCATGTTTCGAAAAGCTGAAATTACTCTGATGTGCACGAGTTGGTTTTATAAAAAAAAAATAGACCGTACTTTTTAAAAGGCACAAGAGTTTCGTTTTAAAACACATCTCATACAGGTTTAGTTGAGCTCGGTGTGTTGAGCTCGGTAACTCGAGCTCGGTATATTGAGCTCGGTAGCGGTCCGGAAACGGGTCGTTACACGGTGAATTAATTTATAAGTAAATTAATTTTTGCGAATTAATCGGCAAATAATTAATCGGTAACGCGATTACTCGATGCCGTGTTTTAGTACGCTTTAGACTCTAGGATTAGAGGGTAATGATGAGAGATGAGAGATTAGATGGGTAACTAGATTAGGATCTTGCTTTAAGTGTCTAGTGATTAATTAGTTAGTTCCTAATCTTATGATTTCCTACACTCTCCTTCTTTTAAATCACAACTTTAAAATCATGACTCGTGGTGCACTAGCACCCACTTAGGAGCACCTAAATTCCACCCAAAATTCCACCTTCCTTCCTTTTTATTCCCAGCGTGAACTACCCTCCATTTCTATTAGACCATGATGGACCACTACTTACTTAAGTGTACCTAATACCTATCCAAACCATCACTTCTTTCTTTTTTCTCCCATCAGGCGCGATCCCCTTCCTCATTTCAATCTTCATTTTCCTTTTCTTGTTCTCCTTGAGAGAGAAAGCTTGAGATGCAACCATGGCTTCCACTTCCTTTTCCTTCTTGGCGTGAACAACCTCCCTTTTTCCAACCTCCACCACTTGTAGCTTCTTCTTCTTCTTGCCACCATCCTCACAACATTGCAAGTAAGAAAGAAATAAACTCTTCCTTCCCTATTTTTTAGCTCATGACCGTGGCCCCTTTTCTAGTCTTAGGAATTGATTTCCTTGCTTTCTCTTGTTTTAATGCTTCATGTCTTGGTTGATGGTGATCATGGAAGAAATGACCCAATTTTTCCCCAATTTCCTTGAACCCTAGGCACAAGACCTAGAGGAAAGGGGCTTGGTGATTAACATGTGAATCATTCCAATTGGGTTGTGTTTATTGTTTCTTGCTAATTGTTATTTCTATTGTAATTGTTAGATTTTGATTGGAACCAAAGGAGTAGTGATTTTGGGTGAAACCTTTGATTTTTGAAAAGAAGCATGATTGGTACTTAGACTTGAATAAGGCTTTTGTTTTGTAAGAAAATTTTGTTTTGTGAAAAGAAATGAGGTGTTAAGTGGTGTTATTTTGATTGAGTGGAAGTTGCAAATTTTTTTTTTTGGAAAAAAGAGGGTGCGGCCGAGAGCCCTTTAGGGGTAGAGGTGGTTCCTTTTTGTTTCAATTCTTTGATTAAATGGGTGTTGTGATACTTGATCATGATCAATGAGAGAAATGAGCATGTAAATCCCCAAATCTTTGGAAACCTAGGCGCTAAACCTAAGGGGAAAGAGGGGTTGTGTGATCTTGAGGTGAATCAATGCAATTAGTTGTTGTTCTATGCTTAGTAGATATTGTTGTTGCTATTTTAATTTCTAGTTATGAATTCGGACTTGGATTGAGTAATTTGTATGAAAAATCCTTGATTCTCATATGAAATGGTGTTGTTAAATTAGTTTGGAAGTTTTACAAAATTGTCTCCTATTTTTGGGTGTTGGCCGCAAACTCCTAGAGGGTTTGAAGGAGGAGATTTTGATGTTTTTGGTTGATATCAGTTGTATAGAATTGTTGTTTAAGTTTAGAAAATTATGGAAAAGGTTTGGTTGATATTGAAATTGTTTTGACCTTTAAGGCTATGAAACACTAAGGTGAAAAAGACTTCTTGAGATCCTAAAGACCAAGTTGAGCCTTGATTTAAGTTTTTGAGAAAATGAAGTTAATTGTAGTATTGTTTCATATTTTAAGTTTGAAAGAAAAAGAGTATTAGTTTTAAAACCTTAGTCTTTTAATTGTTTATTAATTTTTCAAGTGCATGTGACTCTTTAGTTTTAAAACCCGATTAACCTAGGGTGCTAGGATCTCCGAAAATCCTCTGGCTGGATTTTCGGCAGCTTAGCTAGAAGTCGTAGCTTCAAGGAACTTGATCTGAATATCCTAGGGTGGTCATGGAGCCTAAGGCTAATGGCTGGAATTCAGTAGCTTGTTCAATGTTACTTTCCGAAAAATTGTTGAAAGTGTTGCGAGAGAGAGTTTTGAGTTGCGTTTTGGGAATTTATGCATTTTGTTATCTCGTATGTTATGTTTGTTGATTTATTTGTGTCGAAGCATGTGAGTTCCTTAATGTGTATGTAATATGCTTTGTTGTCAAATATGTTGTTGTATTTGTACCTATCTTTTTGTAAGAAGTTGACCCTTGCCAGTGGTTCTTTCAATTGATGAATGTAACCCAGATGGTGGAGCACACGGAGGATTCGGAACTGCAGGAGGGAGCAGCTGAAGGTGGTCGTCCAGCCTTCTGCCAGTGTTACGTTGTGGTAACTTACTAGTAGTCTAGTAAGGGGCGTAGCGTGTCGACCAGCTATAGGATATTTGTCATTTATGTCGGTGTTGTAATAATTGTAATTTCAGTTGCAGAACTTGGAGTGTCATATGTGAAACACTTGAATGAACTATGAGTGTGATTCCAGTGGTTCTATTTTAGGGTCTTGATTTATTTACTTTTCCACCATGTTCCGAAAGTCGCTGTGATACTTTGACCATTCTCTCTTAAGGAGTTGTTTTAAAAAAAAAATAGAACCACATTTTTGGGAAACGTGCAAAGCAGAGTATTCCGCCCTTCAGAAATATGTCAACGTTGTCAGAATATTAGTTTAGTAGCGCTCCGAAAACGGGGTGTTACAGATTTAAAGATTTATGAAATGGATTTTTAGGGATAAGTGATTATGTAAATCTTTCCTAACTTGCATTTGATTGTATTCTTGGTGAACATGATTGCATATTGTTGATAATGTTTCATTGTTGGAAGTTTTGAGTATGGATTGATTGAAGATGGTTTAGGGAGAAAATTTCAAGAATTGCTATCAAACTTTGTTTTTTCTGCATTTTGTACTCCATGAATCGATTCATGAGAGCCTGAATCGATTCACAAAGGGTTCCAGGCCATCCTGATGCTTCTGTGAATCGAATTGGGAAGCAGTAAATCGAATCATGAAAGGCGTTGCTGCATTCTTGACTATGTGAATCAATTCACACTTAACTATGAATCGATTCACAGACAGAAAAATGCACAAAATGTCACATAAACGATCAGAACACAAAAAGAATGGAAAAAGGGGAGAAAAGAAGAGAAAGGAGAAGGAGAAAAGGGAGGAAAGTTAGGGTTTTCATGGGATTTGGGAGATTCTTGTGAGATCTCCCCAATTCCTTGCTTGAAGAGGAAGATTGAAAGTTGTAGATCAAGATTTGGGAAAAAACTTAGAGTTCCCTAAATTGAAGGAAGGGGAAAAAGTGGAGAAGATCAAGAAGGGCAAAGCTCCACCATTTTAGCTCAAGATTTTGAAGAGTATTAGTGAGTTCTTCCTCTTTTAGGTGTTGGGCACCCATAAGTCCCACATTAGGTTTTCTCTTTTCTTATATGTTGAATGAATACTTGATTTGTTGTTAAGGTTTTTTGAAAATTATGTAAAAAGGGGATTGGGTCTCATGATTGTTGATGATTTCTTAGTCATGAGATTGTAAATGATGTATGTGTTAAGAATGTGGCGTCCATTTCCTTGTCAAGCTTAAACCCTTGATTTTGTTAAACTTCATTGGTGATGGTTTGTATGAGTAATTGTTGCACAAGATTAAGATTTCTTACCTGTCTATTTACTTCTTTGTAAACATTCAATTATGATGAAAAAGTAATGATTTAGCCTATTAAAAAGGACTTAATGCAAGATTCGTCATAAGAGGATATGATGGAATGGCTATGTACTCGTGGGACGCTACTTGTGGGTCAAAGACGTATGACTGCCATACCGTAGACTACGTTGACCGGGGTCTATGGACCTAAGCATACGACACAACCTGGAACGTAGTGTCCCGGTCAGATAACGATCTGACCATATGGGATTATGTCAGCCGTGCTATGTGCATATGAAAGAAGAACTATTTGCTTTTATGCTAAGTTGCGATGCATTTATGCCTCATGTATTTTCTTGGAATTGGATTGATTCGAAGAGAGATGGTGAGGAGTCTAGGAGGGACTGAGATTTTTATCTCACCCTTTTCCTTTAATGTTTTAGATAAGCAGAGTAATCAAGAGGACTGAAGAGATCTGGGATGCCAAGATCTTTTGTTTTGTTATTTTGGATTATGTAACTAGTTCTAAGTAATTTGATGCAAAAGACTAGTATTTTGTGTTAGATATCTTAGATAGTTATGCTCATTTGAAATATGATGTATTTTTCCTATGTGGGAGTAGGAACCTTGTGAATTTAGAATTGGTCTAAGTTTTAAATTCTCTTTCAAATCTGTTCCGGATACACCAAAAAGTCCCACATTGCTTGGGAATCAAGGCCAATGAGAGTTTATAAACACCCACATGCCTTAACCCACCGAGGCGCCTTTTAAGGACAAAACCATGAGGGCCCACATCACATGTGGCTCAAAGTGGACAATACCTCGGAAAACGATGATGCGGACTTGAGGTCGGAACATTGGCGCTAGAAGGAGGGGCCTAAGCCACGCACGAGGGCTGACGGCCCTTTAGCCCCTTGGCCTTGACTGGGGTGCTACTGTTCCGGATACACCAAAAAGTCCTACATTGCTTGGGAATCAAGGCCAATGAGAGTTTATAAACACCCACATGCCTTAACCCACCGAGGCGCCTTTTAAGGACAAAACCATGAGGGCCCACATCACATGTGGCTCAAAGTGGACAATACCTCGGAAAACGATGATGCGGACTTGAGGTCGGAACAAAATCTATGTATCAAATGCTTAATATCTTACTTCCAATTGAATTGAACGTATCGGTGTTACATAAATGACATTGCACAGATCACATCCTTTTTGTGATTAAATTTTTTTCCGACAACTGTTCATGCGCATTATAATTTTGCATTGAAACCGTAAACATGTTGTTTTGAGTCAATTGGACGATTTTTTTTCCCGAAAGTTGTTGTTCATAAGCATAAAAGTGAATCAGTGAATTGAAAAATTATTTTTTAATTGATCAATTGTTTGTGAATTGGAAATCTTATCTGATTGAAGAAATGGGCCAATATGTGATATTGGGCCCGTTCGTGATTACACGTTCGCTCTGGTGTCGAGGTATATATGATTGGACTTAACGAGGATGACATATTTTTCTCTCGTCTTCAATAAGGACACATGGATGAATAGCAATAAATCATTGCTAGATGCCGCTCATTAGTTGTAGTATTTAATATTAATTTAATATTTAATATTATTTTAATAATTAATATTATTGTCAACTTAGTGGGAACCTATAAGGTCACGCGATAGAATAGTATAATCGGAATTAGATTCTTTAATTAAGTAATGATTAAATTGAATATGAAGGAAACGGGCTCATAACGTATGAGGCCCATTAGGGCAACAAAAAGAAAGGAAGGGAGCACATAAGAATACATGCTCTTCGCCCCAACCCCAAGTGAGATAGTCTTGTTCTTCCGTGCCTCCTTCTTACTAGCGAGACACATTTCGAGGCTTCCATTCGTGTGAACTATTTAGGGACACTACGAGATCGTGGTGTTAGTGATCAATCTCCTCTACACTTCAAGAGGTAAACGCTACAAACAATAATCTTATTTGTAATTCATGAGCAATGCATGATCCGTGTTTACAAGGATCTTTTCTCTTGAGAGAGTTTTGGAATTAAATTTTAAAATATTGGTCTTCAAATCCCCAATAGTGGTATTAGAGTGTTGATCGTTATTACTTCAAATCCTATTTGCTTGCCTTGTTTAATAACATGATTTGAATATGATCCAAACGATTTATATATGTGTGATTGTTGTTTGGTTTCTCCATATGGTTTCGACTCGTATTAATCGTGAATCTAGAAAATACTTTCATTTTGTTCCTATGACAGAGAGCTCATGTTTTTCGGAAACCGTTTTGGTATGCACACTGTATATTGCACTGAATTGGTCAACCAATGACATTGCGCAGGTCACACCCTTTTTGCGATTCAATTTTTTTTCGCAACTATTCAAGCGCATTACAATATTGCGTTGAACCTTGAACATGTTGTTTTGAGTCAATGGGATGATTTGTTTTCCCGAAAGGTGTTGTTCATATGTGTTAAAGTGAATTAGTGAATTGAAAAATTGTTTTTTAATTGGTCAATTGTTTGTGAATTAAAAAGCTTATCTAATTGCAGACATGGGCCACTAGGTGATATTGGGCCCGTTTATCATTACATGTTCACTCTGGTGTCGAGGATTATATGATTGGACTTAACGAAGATAACACATTTATGACTCGTGTTCAATAAGGACACATGGACGAAGGGACACCAACTTCACAGTAATCTTAGTCGTGACAAGGTTAAAATCGAATTACCAGTTTTTCCCATTAATTCGGTAACAATGATTGTAATCATTGTTAGATGCCGCTCATTATTTATAGTATTTACTATTATTTTAATAATTAATATTATTGCTAGCTTAGTAGGAACCAATAGGGTCACACGATAGAACGATTTAATCGGAATGAGATTATTTAGTTAAGTAATGATTTAATTAAATAGGAAGGAAACAGACTCATAATGTATGCGAACCATTAGGGCAACAGAAAGAAAGGAAGGGAGCATATAAGAATATATGCTCAGCACCCTAATTCCAAGTGATATAGTCTTGTTCTTCTGTGCCTCCTTTCTATGGTCGTCAACTAGCGAGCCATCCATTCGTGTGGACTAAGTTGGGACGCTACGAGATCGTGGTGTTAGTGATCAATCTCCCCCACGCTTCAAGAGGTAAACATTGCAAACAATTGTCTTATTTGTGATTCATGAGCAATGTGTGATCTGTGTTTACAGGGATCTTTGCTCTTTAGAGAGTTTTTGAAATAAATTTTAAAATGTCGATGTCTCAAATCCCCAACAGTGGTATCAGATCATTGGTCGCTATTGCCTTGAATCCTATGTGCTTGCCTTGTGTAATAATGTGATTTGAATATGATTCAAACGATGTATACATTTGTGATTGCTGTTTGTTTCCTCCATGCGATTTCGACTCGTATTAATCGTGAACCTAGAAGATAATTTTATTTTGCGCCTATGATGGTGCGCTCATGTTTTTTGAAAAACATTTTGGTATGCGTACAATTGTTTGCAATGAATAGATCAATTGAAGACATTGTGCGTATCACACCCTTTTTGCGATTCAATTGTTTTCCCGCAATTGTTCATGTACATTGTGATTTTACGTTGAAACCGTGAACATGTTGTTTTAAGTCAATTGACGATTTGTTTTCCCGAAAGTTGTTGCTCATATGCGTAAAAGTGAATCGGTGAGTTGAAAAATTGTTTTCTAATTGATCAATTGTTTACGAATTGGAAAGCTTATCAGATTGTAGAAATGGGCCAATATGTGATATTTGGCCTATTTGTGATTATACATTCACTCTAGTATCAACAAACATATGATTGGACTTAACGAGGATGACACATTTATGTCTCGTGTTTAATAAGGATACATAGATGAAGGGAAATCGACTTCACAACAATCATTGTCGCGGTAAGGTTAAAACCGGATCACCGGTTTTTACTGTTAATTGGGGAGCAATATGCATTGCTAGATGCCGCTCATTCAATGATGCATTGCTAGATGCCGCTCATTGTTTATAGTATTTAATATTAATTTAATAATTAATGTTATTTTAATAATTAATATTATTTTAATAATTAATATTATTGTCAACTTAGTGGGAACCTATAGGGTCACACGATTGAAAGGTTTAATCGGAATCTGATTATTTAATTAAGTAATGATTTAATTAAATATGAAGGAAACGAGCTCATAATGTATAAGGCCCACTAGGGCAACAAATAAAAAGGAAGAGAGAGCATAAGAATACATGCTCTGCCCCACAATCCCAAGTGAGATAGTCTTGTTCTTCTGTGCCTCATTCCTGTAGCCGTCAATAAGCGAAAAGGATTTCGTGGCATCCATTTGTGTGGACTAAGTAGGGAGGCTACGATATCATGGTGTTAGTGATCAATCTCCTCCCCGCTTCAAGAGGTAAACAGTACAAACATTAATCTTATTTGTGATTCATGAGCAATGGATGATCCGAGTTTACGGGGATCTTTTCTCTTGAGAGAGTTTTTGAAATATATTTTAACTCTCAAATCCCCAAAAGTGGTATCAGAGCATTGGTCAATATTGCCTTGAATCCTATGCTCTTGCCTTTTTTAATAACATGATTTGAATACGATTCAAACGATGTATATATGTGTGATTGTTGTTTGTTTTCACCTTATAGTTTGGACTCATATTAATCGTGAACCTATTAACTAATTTGATTTCGCGCCTATGATAGAGAGTTCGTGTTATTCAAAAAAAAAACATTTTGGTATGCCCACTGTTGTTTGCACTGAATTGATCAACTAATGATAATGTGCAGATGACACCCTTTTTGCGATTCAATTGTTTTCCAGCAACTGTTCATGCACATTATGATCTTGTGTTGAAACCGTGAACATGTTGTTTTGAGTCATTGGATAATTTGTTTTCTCGAAAGGTATAGTTCATACGCGTAATAGTGAATTAATGAATTGAAAAATTCTTTTTTAATTTGTCAATTGTTTGTGATTTGGAAAGCTGATCTGAGTGTAGAAATGGGCCAATATGTGATATTTGACCTGTTTGTAATTGCACGTTCACTTCGATATCGAGGAACATATGATTGGACTTAACGAGGGTGACACATTTATGTCTCGTGTTCAATAAGGACACATGGACAACGGGACATCGACTTCAAAGTAATCATGGTCACAGTAGCAATGATGCATTGCTAGATGTCGCTCGTTCTCTATAGTATTTAATATTATTTTAATAATAATTATTATTATTTTAATAATTAATATTATTGTCAACTTAGTTTGGAACCTATAGGGTCACACGATAGAACGGTTTAATCGGAATCAAATTATTTAATTAAGTAAAGATTAATTAAATATGAAGGAAATGGGCTAATAATATATGAGGTCCATTAGGGCAACGGAAAGAAAGAAAGGGAGCGCATAAGAATACATGCTCTGGACCCCAATCCTAAGTGAGATAGTCTTGTTCTTCTGTGCCTCCTTCCTGTAGACGTCAACTAGCGAGACGCATTTCGAGGCATCCATTCGTGAGGACTAAGTAAGGTAACTACGAGATCGCAGTGTTAGTGATCAATCTCATCCATGCTTCAAGAGGTAAACTCTACAAACAATAATCTTATTTGTGATTCATGAACAATGCGTGATTCGTGTTTATGGGGATCTTTTCTCTTGGGAGAGTTTTTAAAATAAATTTTGAAATGTCGATCTCTTAAATCTCCAACTGTTGTATCAGAGCATTGGTCTTTATTGCCTTGAATCCTATGCGCTTCCCTTGTTTAATTTTGCACCTGCGACAGAGAGCTCATGCTTTTCGAAAAACGTTTTGGTATGCGCACTGTTGTTTGCACTGAATTGGTCAACCAATGACATTGCGCAGATCACACCCTTTCTACGATTCAATTGTTGTCCCGTAACTGTTCATGCGCATTATCATTTTGTGTTGAAACCGTGAACATATTGTTTTAAGTCAATTGGACGATTTGTTTTCCCGAAAGGTGTTGTTCGTATGCATAAAATTGAATCGGTGACACATTTATGTCTCGTTTTAAATAAGGACACATGGACGAAGGGACATCGACTTCACAGTAATGTTGGTCGCGGTAAGGTTAAAATGGGATCATTAGTTTTTTCCGTTAAATGGGTAACAATGATGCTTTGCCAGATGTCGCTCATTGATTATTGTATAATAATTAATATTATTTTAATAATTAATATTATTTTAATAATTACTATTATTGTAAACTTAGTGGGAACCTATAGGGTCACACGACAGAACGGTTTAATCTAAATCAGATTATTTAATTAACTAATGATTTAATTAAATATAAAGGAAACGGGCTCGTAATGTATGAGGGCCATTGGAGCAACAAAATGAAAGAAAGGGAGCGCATAAGAATACATGCTCTGAGCCCCAATCCTAAGAGTGATAGTCTTATTTTTCTGTGACTCCTTCTTGTACACATCAACAAGATAGAGGCATTTCGAGGCATCATTTCGTGTGGACTAAGTAGGGACACTACGAGATCGTGGTGTTAGGGATCAATCTCCTCCCCGCTTCTTGAGCTAAACGGTACAAACATTAATCATATTTATGATTCATGAGCAATATGTAATCCGCGTTTATAGGGATCTTTTCTCTTGAGAGAGTTTTTGAAATATATTTTAAAATATCGGTCTCTCAAATCCCCAACCGTGGTATCAGAGCATTGGTCGTTATTGCCTTGAATCCTATGCTCTTGCCTTGTTTAATAACATGATTTGAATATGATTCAAAAGATGTATATATGTGTGATTGTTGTTTGTTTTCTCCATAAGGTTTCGACTCGTATTAATCGTGAACCTATAAAATAATTATAATTTGCGCCTATGACAGAGAGCTCATGTTTTTCAAGAAAACGTGTTGGTATGCCCATTGTTGGTTGCACTGAATTGGTCAACCAATGATGTTGTGTTGATCACACCCTTTTTAAGATTCAATTGTTTTCCAGTAACTGTTCATGCACATTATGATTTTGTGTTGAAACAGTGAACATGTTGTTTTGAGTCATTGGACGATTTGTTTTCCCGAAAGGTATTGTTCGTACGCGTAATGTTGAATTAATGAATTGGAAAATTGTTTTTTAATTTGTCAATTGTTTGTGAATTGGAAAGCTTATCTGATTGTAGAAATGGGCCAATATGTGATATTTGACCCGTTTGTGTTTACACGTTCACTCTGGTATCGAGGAACGTCATTTATTGAAATTAACGAGGATGACACATTTATGTCGCGTTTAAATAAGGACTCATGGACGAAGGGACATCGACTTCACAAGAATGTTGGTCGTGGTAGGGTTAAAATCGGATCGTAAGTTTTCCCAGATAATTGGGCAACAATGATGCATTACCACTGCCACTCATTGTTTATAGTATCTAATATTAATTTAATAATTAATTTTATTTTAGTAATTAATATTGTTTTTATAATTACTGTTATTGTAAACATAGTGTGAACCTATAGGGTCACACGATAGAACGGTTTATCGTAGTCAAACTATTTAATTAGGTAATTATTTAATTAAATATATAGGAAATGGGCACATAATGTATGAGGTCCATTGGCGCAACAAAAAGAAAGAAAAGGAGGGCATAAGACTACATGCTCTTAGCCCCAATCCTAAGTGTGATAATCTTATTTTAATGTGCCTCTTTTCGGTACACGTCAACTAGAGAGACGCATTTCGAGGCATCCTTTCGTGTGGACTAAGTAGGGACACTACGAGATCATGATGTTAGTGATTAATCTCCTCCCCGCTTCATGAGCTCAACGGTACAAACATTAATCATATTTGTGATTCATGAGTAATATGTGATCCGCGTTTATGGGAATCTTTTCTCTTGAGAGAGTTTTTGAAATATATTTTAAAATGTCGGTCTCTCAAACCCCCAACAGTGGTATCAGAGCATTGGTCGTTATTGCCTTCAATCCTATGCTCATGCCTTGTTTAATAACATGATTTGAATATGATTCAAACGATGTATATATGTGTGATTGTTTTTTGTTTTCTCCATACGGTTTCGACTCGTATTAATCGTGAACCTATAAAATAATTTGATTTTGCACCTATACAGAGAGAGCTCATGTTTTTCACGAAAACGTGTTGCTATGCCCATTGTTGGTTGCACTGAATTGGTCAACCAATGATATTGTGCGGATCACACCCTTTTTAAGATTCAATTGTTTTCCAGCAACTATTCATGTACATTTTGATTTTGTGTTGAAATAGTGAACATGTTGTTTTGAGTCATCGGACGATTTGTTTTCACGAAAGGTATTGTTCATTTGCGTAACTTGAATTAATGAATTGGAAAATTGTTTTTTAACTTGTCAATTTGTTGTGAATTGGAAAGCTTATCTGATTGTAGAAATGGGCCAATATGTGAAATTTGGCCCGTTTGGGTTCACACGTTCGCTTTGACATTGAGGAACATATGATTAGACTTAACGATGATGACACATTTATGTCTCGTTTTAAATAAGGACACATGGACGAAGGGACATCGACTTCACGGTAATCGTGGACGCGGTAAGGTTAAAATGGGATCACTAGTTTTTTCCTTTAATTGGGGTAACAATGATGCATTGCTAGAAGCCGCTCATTGTTTATTGTATTTTGTGTAAATTTATAATTAATATTATTTTAATAAATACTATTATTGTAAACTTAGTGGGAACCTATAGGGTCACACGACAGAACGGTTTAATCCGAATCATATTATTTAATTAACAAATGATTTAATTAAATATAAAGGAAACGGGCTCGTAACGTATGAGGGCCATTGGAGCAACAAAATGAAAGAAAGGGAGCGCATAAGAATACATGCTCTGAGCCCCAATCCTAAGAGTGATAGTCTTATTTTTCTGTGACTCCTTCTTGTACACATCAACAAGAGAGAGGCATTTCGAGGCATCATTTCGTGTGGACTAAGTAGGGACACTACGAGATCGTGGTGTTAGGGATCAATCTCCTCCCCGCTTCTTGAGCTAAACGGTACAAACATTAATCATATTTATGATTCATGAGCAATATGTAATCCGCGTTTATAGGGATCTTTTCTCTTGAGAGATTTTTTGAAATATATTTTAAAATGTTGGTCTCTCAATTCCCCAACTGTGGTATCGGAGCATCGGTCGTTATTGCCTTGAATCCTACACTCTTGCCTGGTTTAATAACATGATTTGAATATGATTTAAACGATGTATATACGTGCGATTGTTGTCTGTTTTCTCTATTATGCTTCGACTTGTATTAATCGTGAACCTATAAAATAATTTGATTTTGCGCCTATGACAGAGAGCTCATGTTTTTCAAAAAAACGTGTTGGTATGCCCATTGTTGGTTGCACTGAATTGACAACCAATGATGTTGTGTTGATCACACCCGTTTTATGTTTCAATTGTTTTCCAGCAACAGTTCGTGCACGTTATGATTTTGTGTTGAAACAGTGAACATGTTGTTTTGAGTCATTGGACGATTTGTTTTCCCGAAAGGTATTGTTCGTACGCGTAATGTTGAATTAATGAATTGGAAAATTGTTTTTTAATTTGTCAATTGTTTGTGAATTGGAAAGCTTATCTGATTGTAGAAATGGGCCAATATGTGATATTTGACCCGTTTGTGTTTACACGTTCACTCTGGTATCGAGGAACGTACGATTGAAATTAACGAGGATGACACATTTATGTCGCGTTTTAAATAAGGACTCATGGACGAAGGGACATCGACTTCACAGTAATGTTGGTCGTGGTAGGGTTAAAATCGGATCAGAAGTTTTCCCAGATAATTGGGCAACAATGATGCATTGCCGGCTGCCACTCATTGTTTATAGTATCTAATATTAATTTAATAATTAATTTTATTTTAGTAATTAATATTGTTTTTATAATTACTGTTATTGTAAACATAGTGTGAACCTATAGGGTCACACGATAGAACGGTTTATCGTAGTCAAACTATTTAATTAGGTAATTATTTAATTAAATATATAGGAAATGGGCACATAATGTATGAGGTCCATTGGCGCAACAAAAAGAAAGAAAAGGAGGGCATAAGACTACATGCTCTTAGCCCCAATCCTAAGTGTGATAATCTTATTTTAATGTGCCTCTTTCCGGTACACGTCAACTAGAGAGACGCATTTCGAGGCATCCTTTCGTGTGGACTAAGTAGGGACACTACGAGATCATGATGTTAGTGATTAATCTCCTCCCCGCTTCATGAGCTCAACGGTACAAACATTAATCATATTTGTGATTCATGAGTAATATGTGATCCGCGTTTATGGGAATCTTTTCTCTTGAGAGAGTTTTTGAAATATATTTTAAAATGTCGGTCTCTCAAACCCCCAACAGTGGTATCGGAGCATTGGTCGTTATTGCCTTCAATCCTATGCTCATGCCTTGTTTAATAACATGATTTGAATATGATTCAAACGATGTATATATGTGTGATTGTTTTTTGTTTTCTCCATACGGTTTCGACTCGTATTAATCGTGAACCTATAAAATAATTTGATTTTGCACCTATACAGAGAGAGCTCATGTTTTTCACAAAAACGTGTTGGTATGCCCATTGTTGGTTGCACTGTATTGGTCAACCAATGATATTGTGCGGATCACACCCTTTTTAAGATTCAATTGTTTTCCAGCAACTATTCATGTACATTTTGATTTTGTGTTGAAATATTGAACATGTTGTTTTGAGTCATCGGACGATTTGTTTTCACGAAAGGTATTGTTCATTTGCGTAACTTGAATTAATGAATTGGAAAATTGTTTTTTAACTTGTCAATTTGTTGTGAATTGGAAAGCTTATCTGATTGTAGAAATGGGCCAATATGTGAAATTTGGCCCGTTTGGGTTCACACGTTCGTTTTGACATTGAGGAACATATGATTAGACTTAACGATGATGACACATTTATGTCTCGTTTTAAATAAGGACACATGGGCGAAGGGACATGGACTTCACGGTAAGCGTGGACGCGTAAGGTTAAAATGGGATCACTAGTTTTTCCTTTAATTGGGGTAACAATGATGCATTGCTAGAAGCCGCTCATTGTTTATTGTATTTTGTGTAAATTTATAATTAATATTATTTTAATAAATACTATTATTGTAAACTTAGTGGGAACCTATAGGGTCACACGACAGAACGGTTTAATCCGAATCATATTATTTAATTAACAAATGATTTAATTAAATATAAAGGAAACGGGCTCAGTAGCATTATGAGGGCCATTGGAGCAACAAAATGAAAGAAAGGGAGCGCATAAGAATACATGCTCTGAGCCCCAATCCTAAGAGTGATAGTCTTATTTTTCTGTGACTCCTTCTTGTACACATCAACAAGAGAGAGGCATTTCGAGGCATCATTTCGTGTGGACTAAGTAGGGACACTACGAGATCGTGGTGTTAGGGATCAATCTCCTCCCCGCTTCTTGAGCTAAACGGTACAAACATTAATCATATTTATGATTCATGAGCAATATGTAATCCGCGTTTATAGGGATCTTTTCTCTTGAGAGAGTTTTTGAAATATATTTTAAAATATCGGTCTCTCAAATCCCCAACCGTGGTATCAGAGCATTGGTCGTTATTGCCTTGAATCCTATGCTCTTGCCTTGTTTAATAACATGATTTGAATATGATTCAAAAGATGTATATATGTGTGATTGTTGTTTGTTTTCTCCATAAGGTTTCGACTCGTATTAATCGTGAACCTATAAAATAATTATATTTTGCGCCTATGACAGAGAGCTCATGTTTTTCAAGAAAACGTGTTGGTTTGCCCATTGTTGGTTGCACTGAATTGGTCAACCAATGATGTTGTGTTGATCACACCCTTTTTAAGATTCAATTGTTTTCCAGCAACTGTTCATGCACATTATGATTTTGTGTTGAAACAGTGAACATGTTGTTTTGAGTCATTGGACGATTTGTTTTCCCGAAAGGTATTGTTCGTACGCGTAATGTTGAATTAATGAATTGGAAAATTGTTTTTTAATTTGTCAATTGTTTGTGAATTGGAAAGCTTATCTGATTGTAGAAATGGGCCAATATGTGATATTTGACCCGTTTGTGTTTACACGTTCACTCTGGTATCGAGGAACGTACGATTGAAATTAACGAGGATGACACATTTATGTCGCGTTTTAAATAAGGACTCATGGACGAAGGGACATCGACTTCACAGGAATGTTGGGCGTGGTAGGGTTAAAATCGGATCGAAGTTTTCCCAGATAATTGGGCAACAATGATGCATTGCATTGCCACTCATTGTTTATAGTATCTAATATTAATTTAATAATTAATTTTATTTTAGTAATTAATATTGTTTTTATAATTACTGTTATTGTAAACATAGTGTGAACCTATAGGGTCACACGATAGAACGGTTTATCGTAGTCAAACTATTTAATTAGCTAATTAATTAATTAAATATATAGGAAATGGGCACATAATGTATGAGGTCCATTGGCGCAACAAAAAGAAAGAAAAGGAGGGCATAAGACTACATGCTCTTAGCCCCAATCCTAAGTGTGATAATCTTATTTTAATGTGCCTCCTTCCGGTACACGTCAACTAGAGAGACGCATTTCGATGCATCCTTTCGTGTGGACTAAGTAGGGACACTACGAGATCGTGATGTTAGTGATTAATCTCCTCCCCGCTTCATGAGCTCAACGGTACAAACATTAATCATATTTGTGATTCATGAGTAATATGTGATCCGCGTTTATGGGAATCTTTTCTCTTGAGAGAGTTTTTGAAATATATTTTAAAATGTCGGTCTCTCAAATCCCCAACAGTGGTATCGGAGCATTGGTCGTTATTGCCTTCAATCCTATGCTCATGCCTTGTTTAATAACATGATTTGAATATGATTCAAACGATGTATATATGTGTGATTGTTTTTTGTTTTCTCCATACGGTTTCGACTCGTATTAATCGTGAACCTATAAAATAATTTGATTTTGCACCTATACAGAGAGAGCTCATGTTTTTCACAAAAACGTGTTGGTATGCCCATTGTTGGTTGCACTGAATTGGTCAACCAATGATATTGTGCGGATCACACCCTTTTTAAGATTCAATTGTTTTCCAGCAACTATTCATGTACATTTTGATTTTGTGTTGAAATAGTGAACATGTTGTTTTGAGTCATCGGACGATTTGTTTTCACGAAAGGTATTGTTCATTTGCGTAACTTGAATTAATGAATTGGAAAATTGTTTTTTAACTTGTCAATTTGTTGTGAATTGGAAAGCTTATCTGATTGTAGAAATGGGCCAATATGTGAAATTTGGCCCGTTTGGGTTCACACGTTCGCTTTGACATTGAGGAACATATGATTAGACTTAACGTTGATGACACATTTATGTCTCGTTTTAAATAAGGACACATGGACGAAGGGACATCGACTTCACGGTAATCGTGGACGCGGTAAGGTTAAAATGGGATCACTAGTTTTTTCCTTTAATTGGGGTAACAATGATGCATTGCTAGAAGCCGCTCATTGTTTATTGTATTTTGTGTAAATTTATAATTAATATTATTTTAATAAATACTATTATTGTAAACTTAGTGGGAACCTATAGGGTCACACGACAGAACGGTTTAATCCGAATCATATTATTTAATTAACTAATGATTTAATTAAATATAAAGGAAACGGGCTCGTAACGTTTGAGGGCCATTGGAGCAACAAAATGAAAGAAAGGGAGCGCATAAGAATACATGCTCTGAGCCCCAATCCTAAGAGTGATAGTCTTGTTTTTCTGTGACTCCTTCTTGTACACATCAACAAGAGAGAGGCATTTCGAGGCATCATTTCGTGTGGACTAAGTAGGGACACTACGAGATTGTGGTGTTAGGGATCAATCTCCTCCCCGCTTCTTGAGCTAAACGGTACAAACATTAATCATATTTATGATTCATGAGCAATATGTAATCCGCGTTTATAGGGATCTTTTCTCTTGAGAGAGTTTTTGAAATATATTTTAAAATATCGGTCTCTCAAATCCCCAACCGTGGTATCAGAGCATTGGTCGTTATTGCCTTGAATCCTATGCTCTTGCCTTGTTTAATAACATGATTTGAATATGATTCGAACGATGTAGATATGTGTGATTGTTGTTTGTTTTCTCCATAGGGTTTCGACTCGTATTAATCGTGAACCTATAAAATAATTTGATTTTCCACCTATATAGAGAGAGCTCATGTTTTTCACAAAAACGTGTTGGTATGCCCATTGTTGGTTGCACTGAATTGGTCAACCAATGATGTTGTGTTGATCACACCCTTTTAAGATTCAATTGTTTTCCGGCAACTGTTCATGCACATTATGATTTTGTGTTGAAACAGTGAACATGTTGTTTTGAGTCATTGGACGATTTATTTTCCCAAAAGGTATAGTTCATACGCGTAACGTTGAATTAATGAATTGGAAAATTGTTTTTTAATTTGTCAATTATTTGTGAATTGGAAAGCTTATATGATTGTAGAAATGGGCCAATATGTGATATTTGACCCGTTTGTGATTACACGTTCACTCTGGTATCAAGGAACTTATGATTGAAATTAACGAGGATGGCACATTTATGTCTCGTTTTAAATAAGGACACATGGACGAAGGGACATCGACTTCACAGTAATGTTTGTCGCGGTAGGGTTAAAACGGATCAGAAGTTTTCCCAGATAATTGGGCAACAATGATGCATTGCCAGATGCCACTCAATGTTTATAGTATTTAATATTAATTTAATAATTAATATTATTTTTTTAATTACTATTATTGTAAACTTAGTGGGAACCTATAGGGTCACACGATAGAACAGTTTAATCAGAATTAGATTATTTAATTAACTAATGATTTTATTAAATATAAAGGAAACGGGCTCGTAACGTATGAGGGCCATTGGAGCAACAAAATGAAAGAAAGGGAGCGCATAAGAATACATGCTCTGAGCCCCAATCCTAAGAGTGATAGTCTTGTTTTTCTATGCCTCCTTCCTGTACACATCAACTAGAGAGAAGCATTTCGAGGCATCCTTTCGTGTGGACTAAGTAGGGATACTATGAGATCATGGTGTTACTGATCAATCTCCTCCTCGCTTCTTGAGATAACCGGTACAAACATTAATCATATTTGTGATTCAAGAGTAATATGTGATCCGTGTTTATGGGGATCTTTTCTCTTGAGAGAGTTTTTTAAATATATTTTAAAATGTCGGTCTCTCAAATCCCAAACTGTGGTATCAAAGCATTGGTCGTTATTGCCTTGAATCCTATGCTCTTGCCTTGTTTAATAACATGATTTGAATATGATTCGAACGATGTAGATATGTGTGATTGTTGTTTGTTTTCTCCATAGGGTTTCGACTCGTATTAATCGTGAAACGATAAAATAATTTGATTTTGCACCTACGACAGAGAGCTCATGTTTTTCACAAAAACGTGTTGGTATGCCCATTGTTGGTTGCACTGAATTGGTCAACCAATGATATTGTACTGATCACACCCTTTTTAAGATTCAATTGTTTTCCAGCAACAATTCATGCACATTATGATTTTGTGTTGAAATAGTGAATATGTTGTTTTGAGTCATCGGACGATTTGTTTTCACGAAAGGTATTGTTCATTTGCGTAACTTGAATTAATGAATTGGAAAATTGTTTTTTAATTTGTCAATTGGTTGTGAATTGGAAAGCTTATCTGATTGTAGAAATGGACCAATACGTGAAATTTGGCCTGTTTGGGTTCACACGTTCACTTTGACATTGAGGAACATATGATTGGACTTAATGAGGATGACACATTTATGTCTCGTTTTAAATAAGGACACATGGACAAAGGGACATCAACTTCACAGTAATATTGGCCGCGGTAAGGTTAAAATGGGATCACTAGTTTTTTCCGTTAAATGGGTAACAATGATGCATTGCCAGATGCCACTCATTGATTATTGTATAATAATTAATATTATTTTAACAATTAATATTATTTTAATAATTACTATTATTGTAAACTTAGTGGGAACCTATAGGGTCACACGACAGAACGGTTTAATCCGAATCAGATTATTTAATTAACTAATGATTTAATTAAATATAAAGGAAACGGGCTCGTAACGTATGAGGGCCATTGGAGCAACAAAATGAAAGAAAGGGAGCGCATAAGAATACATGCTCTGAGACCCAATCCTAAGAGTGATAGTCTTATTTTTCTGTGACTCCTTCTTGTATACATCAACAAGAGAGAGGCATTTCGAGGCATCATTTCGTGTGGACTAAGTAGGGACACTACGAGATCGTGGTGTTAGGGATCAATCTCCTCCCCGCTTCTTGAGCTAAACGGTACAAACATTAATCATATTTGTGATTCATGAGCAATACGAGATCCGCATTTATAGGGATCTTTTCTCTTGAGAGAGTTTTTGAAATATATTTTAAAATAACGGTCTCTCAAATCCCCAACCGTGGTATCAGAGCATTGGTCGTTATTGCCTTGAATCCTCCGCTCTTGCCTTGTTTAATAACATGATTTGAATATGATTCAAACGATGTATATATGTGTGATTGTTGTTTGTTTTATCCATAAGGTTTCGACTCGTATTAATCGTGAACCTATAAAATAATTATATTTTGCGCCTATGACAGAGAGCTCATGTTTTTCAGGAAAACGTGTTGGTATGCCCATTGTTGGTTGCACTGAATTGGTCAACCAATGATGTTGTGTTGATCACACCCTTTTTAAGATTCAATTGTTTTCCAACAACTGTTCATGCACATTATAATTTTGTGTTGAAACAGTGAACATGTTGTTTTGAGTCATTGGACAATTTGTTTCCGAAAAGTATTGTTCATACGCGTAACGTTGAATTAATGAATTGGAAAATTCTTTTTTAATTTGTCAATTATTTGTGAATTGGAAAGCTTATATGATTGTAGAAATTGGCCAATATGTGATATTTGACCCGTTTGTGATTACACGTTCACTCTGGTATCGAGGAACTTATGATTGAAATTAACGAGGATGACCACATTTATGTCTCGTTTTAAATAAGGACACATGGACGAAGGGACATCGACTTCACTGTAATCTTGGACGCGGTAGGGTTAAAATCGGATCAGAAGTTTTCCCATATAATTGGGCAACAATGATGCATTGCGAGATGCCGCTCACTGTTTATAGTATTTAATATTAATTTAATAATTAATATTATTTTAATAATTACTATTATTGTAAACTTAGTGGGAACCTATAGGGACACACGACAGAATGGTTTAATCCGAATCAGATTATTTAATTAACTAATGATTTAATTAAATATAAAGGAAACGGGCTCGGAACGTATGAGGTCCATTGGGGCAACAAAAAGAAAGAAAGGGAGCGCATAAGAATACATGCTCTGAGCCCCAATCCAAAGTGTGATGGTCTTGTTTTTCTGTGCCTCCTTCTTGTACACATCAACAAGAGAGAGGCATTTCGAGGCATCATTTCGTGTGGACTAAGTAGGGACACTACCAGATCGTGGTGTTAGAGATCAATCTCCTCCCCGCTTCTTGAGCTAAACGGTACAAACATTAATCATATTTGTGATTCACGAGCAATACGAGATCCGCGTTTATAGCGATCTTTTCTCTTGAGAGAGTTTTTGAAATATATTTTAAAATATCGGTCTCTCAAATCCCCAACTGTGGTATCAGAGCATTGGTCGTTATTGCCTTGAATCCTATGATCTTGCCTTGTTTAATAACATGATTTGAATATGATTCAAACGATGTATATATGTGTGAATGTTGTTTGTTTTCTCCATAAGGTTTCGTCTCGTATTAATCGTGAACCTATAAAATAATTTGATTTTGCGCCTATGATAGAGAGCTCATGTTTTTCAAAAAAACGTGTTTGTATGCCCATTGTTGGTTGCACTGAATTGGTCACCCAATGATGTTGTGTTGATCACACCCTTTTTAAGATTCAATTCTTTTCCAGCAACTGTTCATGCACATTATGATTTTGTGTTGAAACAGTGAACATGTTGTTTTGAGTCATTGGACAATTTGTTCCCGAAAGGTATTGTTCATACGCGTAACGTTGAATTAATGAATTGGAAAATTGTTTTTTAATTTGTCAATTATTTGTGAATTGGAAAGCTTATATGATTGTAGAAATGGGCCAATATGTGATATTTGACCCGTTTGTGATTACACGTTCACTCTGGTATCGAGGAACTTATGATTGAAATTAACGAGGATGACCACATTTATGTCTCGTTTTAAATAAAGACACATGGACGAAGGGACATCGTCTTCACTGTAATCTTGGACACGGTAGGGTTAAAATCGGATCAGAAGTTTTCCCATATAATTGGGCAACAATGATGCATTGCCAGATGTCACTCACTGTTTATAGTATTTAATATTAATTTAATAATTAATATTATTTTTATAATTACTATTATTGTAAACTTAGTGGGAACCTATAGGGTCACACGACAGAACGGTTTAATCAGAATCAGATTATTTAATTAACTAATGATTTAATTAAATATAAAGGAAACGGGCTCATAACGTATGAGGTCCATTGGGGCAACAAAAAAAAAAGAAAGGGAGCGCATGAGAATATATGCTCTGAGCCCCAATCCTAAGTGTGATAGTCTTGTTTTTCTATGCCTCCTTCCTGTACACATCAACTTGAGAGACGCATTTCGAGGCATCCTTTCGTGTGGACTAAGTAGGGATACTACGAGATCATGGTGTTAGTGATTAATCTCCTCCTCGCTTCTTGAGCTAATCAGTACAAACATTAATCATATTTATGATTCATGAGCAATATGTAATCCGCGTTTATGGGGATCTTTTCTCTTGAGAGAGTTTTTGAAATATATTTTAAAATGCCAGTCTCTCCAATCCCCAACTATGGTATCGGAGCAGTGGTCGTTATTTCCTTGAATCCTATGCTCAGGCATTGTTTAATAACATGATTTGAATATGATTCAATCGATGTATATATGTGTGATTGTTGTTGGTTTTCTCCATAAGGTTTCGACTCATATTAATCGTGAACATATAAAATAAATTGATTTTGCGCCTATGACATAGAGCTCACGTTTTTAAAAAAAAGGTGTTGGTATGCCCATTGTTGGTTGCACTGAATTGGTCAACCAACGATGTTGTGTTGATCACACCCTATTTAAGATTGAATTGTTTTCCTGCAACTGTTCATGCACATTATGATTTTGTGTTGAAACAGTGAACATGTTGTTTTGAGTCATTGGACGATTTCTTTTCCCGAAAGGTATTGTTCGTATGCGTAATGTTGAATTAATGAATTGGAAAATTACTTTTTAATTTGTCAATTGTTTGTGAATTGGAAAGCTTATCTGATTGTAGAAATGGGCCAATATGATATTTGACCCGTTTATGATTACACGTTCACTCTGGTATCGAGGATCGTACGATTGAAATTAATGAGGATGACACATTTATGTCTCGTTTTAAATAAGGACACATGCACGAAGGGACATCGACTTCACAGTAATGTTGGTCGCGGTAGGGTTAAAATCGGATCAGAAATTTTCCCAGATAATTGGGCAACAATGATGCATTGCCAGCTGCCGCTCATTGTTTATAGTATTTAATATTAATTTAATAATTAATTTTATTTTAGTAATTAATATTGTTTTTATAATTACTGTTATTGTAAACTTAGTGTGAACCTATAGGGTCACACGATAGAACGGTTTATCGTAGTCAAACTATTTAATTAGCTAATTATTTAATTAAATATATAGGAACGGGCTCATAATGTATGAGGTCCATTGGCGCAACAAAAAGAAAGAAAGGGAGGGCATAAGAGTACATGCTCTTAGCCTCAATCATAAGTGTGATAATCTTGTTTTTCTGTGCCTCCTTCTGGTACACATCAACTAGAGAGACGCATTTCGAGGCATCCTTTCGTGTGGACTAAGTAGGGACAATACGAGATCGTGGTGTTAGTGATCAATCTCCTCCCCGCTTCATGAGCTCAACGGTACAAACATTAATCATATTTGTGATTCATGAGTAATATGTGATCCGCGTTTATGGGGTTCTTTTTTCTTGAGAGAGTTTTTGAAATATATTTTAAAATGTCGGTCTCTCAAATCCCCAACTGTGGTATCGGAGCATTGGTCGTTATTGCCTTGAATCCTATGCTCTTGCCTTGTTTAATAACATGATTTGAATATGATTCAAACGATGTATATATGTGTGATTGTTGTTTGTTTTCTTCATAGGGTTTCGACTCGTATTAATCGTGAACCTATAAAATAATTTGATTTTGCACCTATGACAGAGAGCTCATGTTTTTCACAAAAACGTGTTGGTATGCCCATTGTTGGTTGCACTGAATTGGTCAACCAATGATATTGTGCTGGTCACACCCTTTTTAAGATTGAATTGTTTTCCAGGAACTATTCATGCACATTATGATTTTGTGTTGAAATAGTGAACATGTTGTTTTGAGTCATCGGACGATTTGTTTTCACGAAAGGTAATGCTCATTTGCGTAACTTGAATTAATGAATTGGAAAATTGTTTTTTTAATTTGTCAATTGGTTGTGAATTGGAAAGGTTATCTGATTGTAGAAATGGGCCAATATGTGAAATTTGGCTTGTTTGGGTTCACGCGTTCACTTTAACATCGAGGAACATATGATTGGACTTAACGAGGATGACACATTTATGTCTCGTTTTAAATAAGGACACACGGACGAAGGGACATCGACTTCACTGTAATCGTGGATGCGGTAAGGATAAAATGGGATCACTAGTTTTTTCCATCAATTGGGTAACAATGATGCATTGCCAGATGTCGCTCATTGTTTATTGTATTTAATGTAAATTTAATAATTAATATTATTTTGATAATAAATATTATTTTAATAATTACTATTATTGTAAACTTAGTGGGAACCTATAGGGTCACACGACAGAACGGTTTAATCCGAATCACATTATTTAATTAACTAATGATTTAATTAAATATAAAGGAAACGGGCTCGTAACGTATGAGGGCTATTGGATCAACAAAAAGAAAGTAAGGGAGCGCATAAGAATACATGCTCTAAGTCCCAATCCTAAGTGTGATAATCTTGTTTTTCTGTGCCTCCTTCGGTACACGTCAACTAGAGAGACGCATTTCGAGGCATCCTTTCGTGTGGACTAAGTAGGGACACTACGAGATCGTGGTGTTAGTGATCAATCTCCTCCTCGCTTCATGAGCTCAATGGTACAAATATTAATCATATTTGTGATTCATGAGCAATATGTGATCCGCGTTTATGGGGATCTTTTCTCTTGAGAGAGTTTTTGAAATATATTTTAAAATGTCGGTCTCTCAAATTCCCAACTGTGGTATCGGACCAGTGGTTGTTATTGCCTTGAATCCTATGCTCTTGCCTTGTTTAATAACATGATTTGAATATTGTAACACCCCAAATTTCTAAGTTAAGTTGAGGAATAAGTTGGAATTAATCCTAAGATGGTTTAAGGTGTTGATTTGTAGTTATGGGAGTTAATTTGAGAAGAAAGTCTCAAGGTTTGGTGTTAGAACTAAGATTTCCTGGTTTTTCTCAAAGGTGAATCGATTCACATAGCCTAGAATCGATTCACAAAGCATTAAAACTCCATTGGCATCGAATTCTAGCAAGTGGGAATCGATTCACAGAGGTCGAATCGATTCACATAAGACAAAGCCATCGACTCAGATGCAGAATCGATTCACTCATTAAAACCGCAATTGCACTTTTTACACCGTGGGAATCGATTCACACTATGCCGTGAATCGATTCACAAATGCAGTGTATAAAAACGCAGCTTCAAATGAGCGTAACGCGAAGAAGAGAAAGTGGAAAGGAGAAAAGGAAGGAGAGCTAGGGTTTCACCGCTTTAAGAAGGATTGAAGAGATTCATGTTGGATTTCTTCAATCACTTGCCTAAATGGAGAGTTTGAGAGTGGAGATTTGAGTATTTGAAGATTTGGGTTTGAACCCCAGAGAGGAGAAGAAGCACGAATTGGAGAAGAATAAGGGGGAGAAGACCAAGCTCCAGCAAGGATGGTTCAAGTTCTTGGATGGAGAAGGAAGATTGAAGGTTGAAGATCAAGATTTGAGAAGTATTTGGAGAAGCCCCAAGTTGAGCAAAGAGGGAAAAGCTTGAAGAAGAGCAAAGAGTCCAAAGTTCAACCTTCCTAGCTCAATGTCTTGAAGAATAGAGGTGAGTTCTTCAACCCTTAGGTGATGGGCGCCCATAAGTCCCACATATAGGAATTTCTATTCTTTTAGTAATATGTGAACCTTAGGTTCAAGTTAGGTTTTAGACACCTATAAGAGGTTGAGTTATTATTGTTATGATTGTCATGATTGTTATGATTGTTATGATTGTGCAGTGGGCTTGTTTAAAAGTGGTTGGCGACTGCCCCCAACCCCCCACAATTGAATGTATGTTTGATGTTTCTCTCTTGAGAACTCCATAGAGTTTCAAGGGATTAGTTAATGTATGTGTTGTCCATTAATTTGGCAAATTGTGAGGCTTGTCTAAGAACCATAAGCTTAAGTCTTAGAGGTCAAAGAAAGGACCCTAGGAAAAGGATGTAATAGAAAGGATGTATGAATTAGTGTTCATGATTTGGAGTCATTAGAGGTAAAGGGATGTTATTAATGTAAGCTTGATTCATTGAAATAATTGTAGTTTCCTTGAATAGTTAAGTAATGAGTATGATTGTATTTCTTTGAACATACATACAAGCACAAGCATAAGCATAAGCATAAGCATAAGCTAAAGTCCATGGCAAGACTCCTCTATTTATAGGAGTAGATCGGTTTGGTTAGCCAAGTGGGACGCCCTTGGAGGGTTATGGCGTGTAACCACCATTCAAAGTGTGTAGTTGGGGTCTAGGGACTGAAGCCTACGACACTACCCAATAACACAAAATGCATTACATGCATAGCAACATATTTTATATCTCTTATGAATGGTATAATATGTGAAGTGATGTTAAGTTATGAATTTTAATGAATTCCTTGTATGTATTTATATATACATATTCGGAATTAGCTTAGTTAGTTGTATGAAATCTTGGATAGCACACCCCTAGTCGCTTAATTATTATATAGTAATGAGCATTGTGATTAGATCACTTAAAGGATAAGCAAGCTAGGTTGATTGGGATTTGTGGTATAGAACATAAGGCAAAGTCCAATAGCATAAGAAAAAGCAAAGATGTGTTAAGCACAAAGTGAGTAAGTAAGAACAATACGTTCTTAGTTAATAAGGTTGCAATTTATATTGTATTAAGGTTAGTCGAGCTAAACAAAGGTTAAAGAATGGACATTTGTAGGATTGATGTGGGTTGCTATACATTTATGTGTTTAGTTTAATCACAAGTTGATAAGTGGCATATTGGCCCTAGGATTACCCTATTTGATTATATGCTAAGTTTTTAACTCAAGCTAGCGCCTTCTAAAGCGTCTTAGCTTAGGGATATCGAGAAGTTGCAAGTCAAGTCCTTATGATACATAGGGAGAGTATGTCTAGGTTTGAAATGCCTAAGCTAGTCTTTTTAGCCTAGAATATTCCGAGGAGAGAATGGTGAGGAGTCCGTGAAGAGCTCACTGAGATTTATAATCTCACCCTTTTCCTTTTATTTGTTTTCAGATAAGTGTAATCAAGACTGAGTCAAGCTTCAAGCTTGGGACACATAAGCTAGTCGTAGATTGTAATGGGAATTTTATATTCTAAGTTATGTGTAAATTGTAATCTATTTATTAGATTTATGAATTGAGTTTAATTTATGACTTGGATTATTGTAACCAAGTTTGTAAATGCTTAGTAATTCCTGTGCCTTAATGTAATTTGTCGTACTTTCAATTATGTTGAGGTGCGGGTGTTACATTATGGTATCAGAGCAGTTCGATCTTTTCGGACTGTGAGTTATTGGTTTAGTAATTTAGGAAGTGTCACTTAGTCCTTGTTGGATCAGAATCGCTAGCGTGAATTTTCCTTTGTCCGAGAACTCCTCTACATATTCTTATGCTTAGTATGGAATATTAAGCCGATCAACTTAATACTCCATACCGTGTAATAAGAATGTAGTAGATGGAGTCAAGTGATGAGGAGGAGACCGAATAGGAGCGTGAACTCGAGGAAGTTTGATGGATAAGGATGATGCGCATAAGGAAGGAGGGGATGTAAGAGCTGTCATTAAGTGAGAACTTTCGGAATATGGAAAAAGGAAACAAGTTCCCACCTTTCCGGAACTAAGAGTTAAGGAATGTTTTAAGAATGGTCGGAACCATGGCGGTGAGGGTTCGGCTAGACAAAGCGTGTAATTCATGTACCGTCACCGAGACGCCCTGGAAGTGATTAGAAATGACAAGCAAGTAAGGGTCTTAATTGTGAGGTTTCAAATCCACTTAGGATGGGCATTCGTAATCGGTTAGGGTTACAACACTGGTTATGCTATCAAGTTGTTTCGCCTAATCCATTATGAATGGATCCTAGAATGATTGAGATCTTATGATGATTCCCAAGTTAATTCAAGTGCCCTTCGTGGTTAACAGTAAGTACTCTAAATTGTAGGTTTTCAATCGAGTAGGATGGTCGGTTATAATCGGTTAGGGTCTCAACACTTGTTGTCTCAGTAGGATTGGTTAACTTTAGGTGGATCCTAGGTCGATAGAAATCCTATGATAATCCCTGAGAGAACCTTAGCGTTCCGAGTAGTAATGGTAAGGGTAAGGAACAAGATGGAGTTAGGCGATATGCTACAACGCCCAAATGGTAGTATGAGTCCTTAAGGGTGATCCTGCCCTAGTGAAGCAGAAAGAAAACTCTAAGTCTTCAAGGAACGGTGTCTTTAGTGGAACAACAAACTCCAGAGGATCAGATGAGATGTAGTCTTCAAACTATAGAAGTTTCAAGAAAAGCTGAGTCAGCGGAGACCTAAAGTTATTGTTGTCTATGTTGGTTTTCTCCATAAGGTTTCGACTCACATTAATCGTGAACATATAAAATAAATTGATTTTGCGCCTATGACATAGAGCTCACGTTTTTAAAAAAAAGGTGTTGGTATGCCCATTGTTGGTTGCACTGAATTGGTCAACCAACGATGTTGTGTTGATCACACCCTATTTAAGATTGAATTGTTTTCCAGCAACTGTTCATGCACATTATGATTTTGTGTTGAAACAGTGAACATGTTGTTTTGAGTCATTAGACAATTTGTTTTCCCGAAAGGTATTGTTCATATGCGTAATGTTGAATTAATGAATTGGAAAATTGTTTTTAAATTTGTCAATTATTTGTGAATTGGAAAGCTTATCTGATTGTAGAAATGGGCCAATAAGTGATATTTGACCCGTTTGTGATTACACGTTCACTCTGGTATCGAGGATCTTATGATTGAAACTAACGAGGATGACCACATTTATGTCTCGTTTTAAATAAGGACACATGGATGAAGGGACATCGACTTCTACAATCTTGGACGTGGTAGGGTTAAAATCGGATCAGAAGTTTTCCCATATAATTGGGCAACAATGATGCATTGCCAGATGCCGCTCATTGTTTATAGTGTTTAATATTAATTTAATAATTAATATCATTATTTTTATAATTACTATTATTGTAAACTTAGAGGGAACCTATAGGGTCACACGATAGAACGGTTTAATCGAAACCAGATTATTTAATTAACAAATGATCTAATTAAATATAAAGGAAACAGGCTCATAATGTATAATGTCCATTGGGGCAACAAAAAGAAAGAAAGGGAGCGCATAAGAATACAAGCTCTGAACCCCAATCCCAAGTGTGATAGTCTTGTTTTTCTGTGCCTCGTTCCTATGCACATCAATTAGAGAGAAGCATTTCGAGGCATCCTTTTGGGGGGGCTAAGTAGGGACACTACGAGATCGTGGTGTTAGTGATCAAAATTCTCCCCGCTTCATGAGCTAAACGATACAAACATTAATCATATTTGTGATTCTTGAGCTATACGTGATCCGCGTTTACGGGGACCTTTTCTCTTGAGAGAGTTTTTGAAATATATTTTAAAATGTCGATCTTTCAAATACCCAACTGTGGTATCGGAGCATTGGTCGTTATTGCCTTGGGCGCGGTAGGTTTAAAATCGGATCACTTGTTTTTCCCGTTAATTGGGTAACAATGATGCATTGCCAGATGCCGCACATTGTTTATAGTATCTAATATAAATTTAATAAATAATATTATTTTATTAATTATTATTATTTTTATAATTACTGTTATTGTAAACTTAGTGGGACCCTATAGCGTCACATGACAAAACTGTTTAATCAAAATCAGATTATTTAATCAACTAATGATTTAATTAAATATAAAGGAAACGGGCTCATAATGTATGAGGTCCATTGGGGCAACAAAAAGAAAGAAAGGGAGCTCATAAGAATACATGCTCTGAGCCCCAATCCTAAGTGTGATAGTCTTGTTTTTCTGAGCCTCTTTCCAGTACACATCAACTAGAGAGACGCATTTCGAGGCATCCTTTTGTGTGGACTAAGTAGGGACACTATGAGATCGTCGTGTTAGTGATCAATCTCCTCCTCGCTTCTTGAGTTAAACGGTACAAACATTAATCTTAGGCGCGGTAGGTTTAAAATCGGATCACTTGTTTTTCCCGTTAATTGGGCGCGGTAGGTCTCTCAAATCCCTAACTGTGGTATCAGAGCATTGGTCGTTATTTCCTTGAATCCTATTCTCTTGCCTTGTTTAATAACATGACTTGAATATGATTCAAACGATGTATATATGTGTGATTGTTGTTTGTTTTCTCCATAGGGTTTCGTAACATGATTTGTTTAGTAACATGATTTGAATACGATTCAAACGATGTATATATGTGTGATTGTTGTTGGTTTTCCCCATAGGGTTTTGACTCGTGTTAATTGTGAACCTATAAAATAATTTGATTTTGCACCTATGACAGAGAGCTCATGTTTTTCACAAAAACGTGTTGGTATGCCCATTGTTGGTTGCACTGAATTGGTCAACCAATGATATTGTGTTGATCACACCCTTTTTAAGATTCAATTGTTTCCCAGCAACTATTCATGCACATTATGATTTTGTGTTGAAACAGTGAACATGTTGTTTTGAGTCGTTGGACGATTTGTTTTCCCGAAAGGTATTGTTCATATGCGTAATGTTGAATTAATGAATTGGAAAATTGTTTTTTAATTTGTCAATTGGTTGTGAATTGGAAAGCTTATCTATTTGTAGAAATGGGTCAATATGTGATATTTGGTCCGTTTGTGCTTACAAGTTCACTCTGGTGTCGTGAACATACGATTGGACTTAACAAAGATGACACATTTATGTCTCGTTTTAATTAAGAACACATGGACAAAGGGACATTGACTACACTGTAATCTTGGACGCGGTAGGCTTAAAATCGGATAACTAGTTTTTTCCGTTAATTCGGTAACCATGATGCATTGCCAGATGTCACTCATTGTTTATAGTATTTAACATAAATTTAATAATTAATATTATTTTATTAATTAATATTAATTTTATAATTACTATTATAGTGAACTTAGTCGGACCCTATAGGGTCACATGACAGAACGGTTTAATCAGAATCAGATTATTTAATTAACTAATGATTTAATTAAATATAAAGGAAAACGGGCTCATAATGTATGAGGTCCATTGGGGCAACAAAAAGAAAGAAAGGAAGCGCATAAGAATACATGCTCTGAGCCCCAATCCCAAGTATGATAGTCTTGTTTTTCTGAGCCTCCTTCCTTTACCGTCAAATAGAGAGACGCATTTCGAGGCATCTTTTCGTGTGGACTAAGTAGGGACACTACGAGATCGTGGTGTTAGTGATCAATATACTCCCCGCTTCATGAGCCAGACAGTACAAACATTAATTATATTTGTGATTCATGAGTTATACGTGATCCGCGTTTACGGGGATCTTTTCTCTTGAGAGAATTTTTGAAATATATTTTAAAATGTCGGTCTCTCAAATCCCCAACTGTGGTATCAAAGCATTGGTCGTTATTGCCTTGAATCTTATGCTACTGCGTTCTTTAATAACATGATTTCAATATGATTCAAACGATGTATATATGGGCCATTGTAGTCTGTTTTCTCTATAAAGCTTCGACTTGTATTAATCGTGAACCTATAAAATAATTTGATTTTGCGCCTATGACAGAGAGCTCAAGTTTTTCAAATAAAAAGTGTTAGTATGCCCATTGTTGGTTGCACTGAATTGGTCAACCAATGATATTGTGCTGATCACACCCGTTTTACGTTCCAATTGTTTTCCAGCAACTGTTCGTGCACAATATGATTTTGTGTTGAAACAGTGAACATGTTGTTTTGAGTCATTGGACAATTTTTTTTCCCGAAAGGTATTGTTCATATGCGTAGCGTTGAATTAATGAATTGGAAAATTGGTTTTTAATTTGTCAACTGTTTGTGAATTGGAAAGCTTATCTGATTGTGGAAATGGGCCAATATGTGATATTTGGCCCGTTTGTGCTTACACGTTCACTCTGGTATCGAGGAACATATGATTGGACTTAACGAGTATAATACATTTATGTCTCGTTTTAAATAAGGACACTTGGACGAAGGGACATCGACTTCACAGTAATCCTGGTCGCGGTAGGGTTAAAATCGGATCACTAGTTTTTCCCGTTAATTGGGTAACAATAATGCATTGGCAGATGCCGCTCATTGTTTATAGTATTTAATTTTAGTTTAATAATTAATATTATTATTTTTATAATTACTATTATTGTAAACTTACTGGGAACCTATAGGGTCACACGATAGAACGGTTTAAACGGAATCAGATTATTTAATTAACCGATGATTTAATTAAATATAAAGGAAACAGGCTTTTAATGTATGAGGCACATTGGGACGACAAAAAGAAAGAAAGGGAGCGTATAAGAATACAAGCTCTGAGCCCCAATCCCAAGTGTGACAGTCTTGTTTTTCTGTGCCTCCTTCCTATGCACATCAACTAGAGAGATGCATTTCGAGGCTTCCTTTTGTGGGGCGTAAGTGGGGACACTACAAGATCGGGGTGTTAGTGATCAAAATCCTCCCCGCTTCATGAGCTAAATGGTACAAACATTAATCATATTTGTCATTCACGAGCTATACGTGATCCGCGTTTAAGGGGATCTTTTGCCTTGAAGGAGTTTTTGAAATATATTTTAAAATGTCGGTCTCTCAAATCCCCAATCATGTATCGTGAGCATTGGTGGTTATTGCCTTGATTCTTTTGCTTTTGCCTTATTTAACAACATGATTTGAATATGATTCAAACGATGTATATATGTGTGATTGTTGTTTGTATTCTTCATAATGTTTCGGCTCTTATTAATCATGATCCTATAAAATAATTTGATTTTGCGCCTATGACAAAGAGCTCTTGTTTTTCAAAAAAACGTGTTGGTATGCCCATTGTCGGTTGCGCTAAATTGTTCAACCAATGATCTTGTGCTGATCACACCCTTTTACGATTCAATTGTTTTCCAAAGAATCGCTCATGCACATTATGATTTTGTATTGAAACAGAGAACATGTTGTTTTGAGTCATTGGACGATTTGTTTTCCCGAAAGGCATTGTTCATATGCGTAACATTGAATTAATGAATTGGAAAATTGATTTTTAAATTGTAAATTGTTTGTGAATTGGAAAGCTTATCTGATTGTAGAAATGGGCCAATATGTGATATTTGGTCCGTTTTTGCTTACACGTTCACTCTGGTATCGAAGAACATATGATTGGCCTTAACGAGGATGATACATTTAAGTCTCGTTTTAAATAAGGTCACATGGACGAAGGGACTCAACTTTAGAATAATCTTGGTCACGGTAGGGTTAAAATCGGATCACTATTTTTTTTTGAAATATATTTTAAAATGTCGGTCTCTCAAATCCCCAACTGTTGTATCAGAGCATTGGTCGTTATTGCCTTGAATCCTATGCTTTTGCCTTATTTAACAACATGATTTGAATATGATTCAAACGATGTATATATGTGTGATTGTTGTTTGTATTCTTCATAATGTTTCGGCTCTTATTAATCATGATCCTATAAAATAATTTGATTTTGCGCCTATGACAAAGAGCTCTTGTTTTTCAAAAAAACGTGTTGGTATGCCCATTGTCGGTTGCACTGAATTGTTCAACCAATGATCTTGTGCTGATCACACCCTTTTACGATTCAATTGTTTTCTAGCAACTGTTCATGCACATTATGATTTTGTATTGAAACAGAGAACATGTTGTTTTGTGTCATTGGACGATTTGTTTTCCCGAAAGGTATTGTTCATATGCATAACATTGAATTAATGAATTGGTAAATTGCTTTTTAAATTGTAATTTTTTTGTGAATTGGAAAGCTTATCTGATTGTGGAAATGGGCCAATATGTGATATTTGGCCCGTTTGTGCTTACACGTTCACTCTGGTATCGAAGAACATTTGATTGGCCTTAACGAGGATGATACATTTAAATCTGGTTTTAATTAAGGTCACATGGACGAAGGGACTCGACTTTAGAGTAATCTTGGTCGCGGTAGGGTTAAAATCGGATCACTAATTTTTCCCGCTAATAGGGTAACAATGATGCATTGGCAGATGCCGCTCATTGTTTATAGTATTTAATGTTAATTTAATAATTAATATTATAATTTTTATAATTACGATTATTGTAAATTTAGTGGGAACCTATAGGGTCGCACGATTGAATGGTTTAATCGGAATCAGATTATTTAATTAACTAATGATTGAAATAAATATAAAGGAAACGAGCTCATATTGTATGAGGTCTACTAGGGCAACAAAAAAAAAAGAATGGGAGCACGTAAGAATACAAGCTTTGAGCCCCAATCCCAAGTGTGACAGTCTTGTTATTCTGTGCCTCCTTCCTATGCACATCAACTAGAGAGATGCATTTCGAGGCATCCTTTTGTGGGGATTAAGTGGGGACACTACAAGATCGTGGTGTTAGTGATCAAAATCCTCCACGCTTCATTAGCTAAATGGTACAAACATTAATCATATTTGTGATTCACGAGCTATACGTGATCTGTGTTTACGGGGATCTTTTCCCTTGAAAGAGTTTTTGAAATATATTTTAAAATGTCGGTCTCTCAAATCCCCAACTGTTGTCTCAGAGCATTGGTCGTTATTGCCTTGAATCCTATGCTTTTGCCATATTTAACAACATGATTTGAATATGATTCAAATGATGTATATATGTGTGATTGTTGATTGTATTCTTCATAATGTTTCGGCTCTTATTAATCGTGATCCTATAAAATAATTTGATTTTGCGCCTATGACAGAGAGCTCTTGTTTTTCAAAAAAACGTGTTGGTATGCCCATTGTCGGTTGCCCTGAAGTGTTCAAACAATGATCTTGTGCTGATCACACCCTTTTACGATTCAATTGTTTTCCAGCAACTGCTCATGCACATTATGATTTTGTATTGAAACAGAGAACATGTTGTTTTGAGTCATTGGACGATTTGTTTTCCGAAGGCATTGTTCATATGCGTAATATTGAATTAATGAATTGGAAAGTTGATTTTTAAATTGTAAATTGTTTGTGAATTGGAAAGCTTATCTCGACAGTAGAAATGGGCCAATATGTGATATTTGGCCCGCTTGTGCTTACACGCTCACTCGTATCGAAGAACATATGATTGGCCTAAACGAGAATGATACATTTAAGTCTCGTTTTAAATAAGGTCACATGGACGAAGGGACTCGACTTTAGAGTAATCTTGGTCGCGGTAGGGTTAAAATCGGATCACTAATTTTTCCCGCTAATTGGGTAACAATGATGCATTGGCAGATGCCGCTCATTGTTTATAGAATTTAATGTTTATTTAATAATTAATATTATTATTTTTATAATTACGATTATTGTAAATTTAGTGGGAACCTATAGGGTCACACGATAGAACGGTTTAATCGGAAGCAGATAATTTAAGTAACTAATAATTTAAATAAATATAAAGGAAACGGGCTCATAATGTACGAGGTCCACTGGGGCAACAAAAAGAAAGAATGAGAGCGCATAAGAATACAAGCTCTGAGCCCCAATCCCAAGTGTGACAGTCTTGTTTTTCTGTGCCTCCTTCCTATGCACATCAATTAGAGAGACGCATTTCGAGGCATCCTTTTGTGGGGATTAAGTGGAGACACTACAAGATCGTGGTGTTAGTGATCAAAATCTTCCCCGCTTCATGAGCGAAATGGTACAAACATTAATCATATTTGTGATTCACGAGCTATACGTGATCCGCATTTACGGAGATCTTTTCCCTTGAAAGAGTTTTTGAAATATATTTTAAAATGTCGGTCTCTCAAATCCCCAACTGTTGTCTCAGAGCATTGGTCGTTATTGCCTTGAATCCTATGCTTTTGCCATATTTAACAACATGATTTGAATATGATTCAAATGATGTATATATGTGTGATTGTTGATTGTATTCTTCATAATGTTTCGGCTCTTATTAATCGTGATCCTATAAAATAATTTGATTTTGCGCCTATGACAGAGAGCTCTTGTTTTTCAAAAAAACGAGTTGGTATGCCCATTGTCGGTTGCCCTGAATTGTTCAAACAATGATCTTGTGCTGATCACACCCTTTTACGATTCAATTGTTTTCCAGCAACTGCTCATGCACATTATGATTTTGTATTGAAACAGAGAACATGTTGTTTTGAGTCATTGGACGATTTGTTTTCCCGAAAGGCATTGTTCTATGCGTAACATTGAATTAATGAATTGGAAAGTTGATTTTTAAATTGTAAATTGTTTGTGAATTGGAAAGCTTATCTCGACAGAGAAATGGGCCAATATGTGATATTTGGCCCGCTTTGTGCTACACGCTCACTCAGATCAAGAATATATGATTGGCCTAAACGAGAATGATACATTTAAGTCTCGCTTAAATAAGGTCACATGGACGAAGGGACTCGACTTTAGAGTAATCTTGGTCGCGGTAGGGTTAAAATCGGATCACTAATTTTTCCGCTAATTGGGTAACAATGATGCAATGGCACATTCCGCACATTGTTTATAAAATTTAATGTTTATTTAATAATTAATCTTATTATTTTTCTAATTACTATTATTATAAATTTAGTGGGAACCTATAGGGTCACCCGATAGAACGGTTTAATCGGAATCAGATAATTTAAGTAACTAATAATTTAAATAAATATAAAGGAAACGGGCTCATAATGTACGAGGTCCACTGGGCAACAAAAGAAAGAATGAGAGCGCATAAGAATACAAGCTCGAGCCCCAATCACAAGTGTGACAGTCTTGTTTTTCTCGCGGCCTCCTTCCTATGCACATCAACTAGAGAGACGCATTTCGAGGCATCCTTTGTGGGGATTAAGTGGAGACACTACAAGATCGTGGTGTTAGTGATCAAAATCTTCCCGCCTACGAGCTAAATGGTACAAACATTAATCTTATTTGTGATTCACGAGCTATACGTGATCCGCATTTACGGAGATCTTTTCCCTTGAAAGACTTTTTGAAATATATTTTAAAATGTCGGTCTCTCAAATCCCCAACTGTTGTCTCAGAGCATTGGTCGTTATTGCCTTGAATCCTATGCTTTTGCCATATTTAACAACATGATTTGAATATGATTCAAACGATGTATATATGTGTGATTGTTGTTTGTATTCTTCATAATGTTTCGGCTCTTATTAATCGTGATCCTATAAAATAATTTGATTTTACGCCTATAACAGAGAGCTCTTGTTTTTCAAAAAAACGTGTTGGTATGCCCATTGTCGGTTGCCCTGAATTGTTCAAACAATGATCTTGTGCTGATCACACCCTTTTACGATTCAATTGTTTTCCAGCAACTGTTCTTGCACATTATTATTTTGTATTGAAACAGAGAACATGTTGTTTTGAGTCATTGGACGATTTGTTTTCCCGAAAGGCATTGTTCATATGCGTAACATTGAATTAATGAATTGGAAAATTGATTTTTAAATTGTAAATTGTTTGTGAATTGGAAAGCTTATCTGATTGTAGAAATGGGCCAATATGTGATATTTGGCCCGTTTGTGCTTACACGTTCACTCTCGTATCGAAGAACATATGATTGGCCTAAACGAGAATGATACATTTAAGTCTCGTTTTAAATAAGGTCACATGGACGAAGGGACTCGACTTTAGAGTAATCTTGGTCGCGGTAGGGTTAAAATCGGATCACTAATTTTTCCCGCTAATTGGGTAACAATGATGCATTGGCAGATGCCGCTCATTGTTTATAAAATTTAATGTTTATTTAATAATTAATATTATTATTTTTATAATTACGATTATTGTAAATTTAGTGGGAACCTATAGAGTCACACGATAGAACGGTTTAATCGGAATCAGATAATTTAAGTAACTAATAATTTAAATAAATATAAAGGAAACGGGCTCATAATGTACGAGGTCCACTGGGGCAACAAAAAGAAAGAATGAGAGCGCATAAGAATACAAGCTCTGAGCCCCAATCCCAAGTGTGACAGTCTTGTTTTTCTGTGCCTCCTTCCTATGCACATCAACTAGAGAGACGCATTTCGAGGCATCCTATTGTGGGGATTAAGTGGAGACACTACAAGATCGTGGTGTTAGTGATCAAAATCTTCCCCGCTTCATGAGCGAAATGGTACAAACATTAATCATATTTGTGATTCACGAGCTATACGTGATCCGCATTTACGGAGATCTTTTCCCTTGAAAGAGTTTTTGAAATATATTTTAAAATGTCGGTCTATCAAATCCCCAACTGTTGTCTCAGAGCATTGGTCGTTATTGCCTTGAATCCTATGCTTTTTCCATATTTAACAACATGATTTGAATATGATTCAAACGATGTATATATGTGTGATTGTTGTTTGTATTCTTCATAATGTTTCGGCTCTTATTAATCGTGATCCTATAAAATAATTTGATTTTGCGCCTATGACAGAGAGCTCTTGTTTTTCAAAAAAACGTGTTGGTATGCCCATTGTCGGTTGCACTGAATTGTTCAAACAATGATCTTGTGCTGATCACACCCTTTTACGATTCAATTGTTTTCCAAAGAATCGCTCATGCACATTATGATTTTGTATTGAAACAAGAGAACATGTTGTTTTGAGTCATTGACGATTTGTTTTCCGAAAGGCATTGTTCATATGCGTAACATTGAATTAATGAATTGGAAAATTGATTTTTAAATTGTAAATTGTTTGTGAATTGGAAAGCTTATCTGATTGTAGAAATGGGCCAATATGTGATATTTGGCCCGTTTGTGCTTACACGTTCACTCTCGTATCGAAGAACATATGATTGGCCTAAACGAGGATGATACATTTAAGTTTCGTTTTAAATAAGGTCACATGGACGAAGGGACTCGACTTTAGAGTAATCTTGGTCGCGGTAGGGTTAAAATCGGATCACTAATTTTTCCCGCTAATTGGGTAACAATGATGCATTGGCAGATGCCGCTCATTGTTTATAAAATTTAATGTTTATTTAATAATTAATATTATTATTTTTATAATTACGATTATTGTAAATTTAGTGGGAACCTATAGGGTCACACGATAGAACGGTTTAATCGGAATCAGATAATTTAAGTAACTAATAATTTAAATAAATATAAAGGAAACGGGCTCATAATGTACGAGGTCCACTGGGGCAACAAAAAGAAAGAATGAGAGCGCATAAGAATACAAGCTCTGAGCCCCAATCCCAAGTGTGACAGTCTTGTTTTTCTGTGCATCCTTCCTATGCACATCAACTAGAGAGACGCATTTCGAGGCATCCTTTTGTGCGGATTAAGTGGAGACACTACAAGATCGTGGTGTTAGTGATCAAAATCTTCCCCGCTTCATGAGCGAAATGGTACAAACATTAATCATATTTGTCATTCATGAGCTATACGTGATCCGCATTTACGGAGATCTTTTCCCTTGAAAGAGTTTTTGAAATATATTTTAAAATGTCGGTCTCTCAAATCCCCAACTGTTGTCTCAGAGCATTGGTCGTTATTGCCTTGAATCCTATGCTTTTGCCATATTTAACAACATGATTTGAATATGATTCAAACGATGTATATATGTGTGATTGTTGTTTGTTTTCTTAATAATGTTTCGGCTCTTATTAATCGTGAACCTATAAAATAATTTGATTTTGCGCCTACGACAGAGAGCTCTTGTTTTTCAAAAAAACGTGTTGGAATGCCCATTGTCGGTTGCACTGAATTGTTCAACCAATGATCTTGTGCTGATCACACACTTTTACGATTCAATTGTTTTCTAACAACTGTTCATGCACATTATGATTTTGTATTGAAACAGAGAACATGTTGTTTTGAGTCATTGGACGATTTGTTTTCCCGAAAGGCATTGTTCATATGCGTAACATTGAATTAATGAATTGGAAAATTGATTTTTAAATTGTAAATTGTTTGTTAATTGGAAAGCTTATCTGATTGTAGAAATGGGCCAATATGTGATATTTGGCCCGTTTGTGCTTACACGTTCACTCTCGTATCGAAGAACATATGATTGGCCTAAACGAGGATGATACATTTAAGTCTCGTTTTGAATAAGGTCACATGGACGGCGGACTCGACTTTAGAGTAATCTTGGTCGCGTAGGGTTAAAATCGGATCACTAACTTTTCCCGCTAATTGGGTAGCAATGATGCATTGGCAGATGGCGCTCATTGTTTATAAAATTTAATGTTTATTTAATAATTAATATTATTATTTTTATAATTACGATTATTGTAAATTTAGTGGGAACCTATAGGGTCACACGATAGAACGGTTTAATCTAATCGATAATTTAAGTAACTAATAATTTAAATAAATATAAAGGAAACGGCTCATAATGTACGAGGTCCACTGGGCAACAAAAGAAAGAATGAGAGCGCATAAGAATACAAGCTCTGAGCCCCAATCCCAAGTGTGACAGTCTTGTTTTTCTGTGCCTCCTTCCTATGCACATCAACTAGAGAGACGCATTTCGAGGCATCCTTTTGTGGGGATTAAGTGGATAGGATCTTTTCCCTTGAAAGAGTTTTTGAAATATATTTTAAAATGTCGGTCTCTCAAATCCCCAACTGTTGTCTCAGAGCATTGGTCGTTATTGCCTTGAATCCTATGCTTTTGCCATATTTAACAACATGATTTGAATATGATTCAAACGATGTATATATGTGTGATTGTTGTTGGTATTCTTCATAATGTTTCGGCTCTTATTAATCGTGATCCTATAAAATAATTTGATTTTGCGCCTATGACAGAGAGCTCTTGTTTTTCAAAAAAACGTGTTGGTATGCCCATTGTCGGTTGCACTGAATTGTTCAACCAATGATCTTGTGCTGATCACACCCTTTTACGATTCAATTGTTTTCTAGCAACTGTTCATGCACATTATGATTTTGTATTGAAACAGAGAACATGTTGTTTTGAGTCATTGGACGATTTGTTTTCCCGAAAGGTATTGTTCATATGCATAACATTGAATTAATGAATTGGTAAATTGCTTTTTAAATTGTAAATTTTTTGTGAATTGGAAAGCTTATCTGATTGTAGAAATGGGCCAATATGTGATATTTGGCCCGTTTGTGCTTACACGTTCACTCTGGTATCGAAGAACATATGATTGGCCTTAACGAGGATGATACATTTAAGTCTCGTTTTAAATAAGGTCACATGGACGAAGGGACTCGACTTTAGAGTAATCTTGGTCGCGGTAGGGTTAAAATCGGATCACTAATTTTTCCCGCTAATTGGGTAACAATGATGCATTGGCAGATGCTGCTCATTTTTATAGTATTTAATGTTAATTTAATAATTAATATTTTTATTTTTATAATTACGATTATTGTAAATTTAGTGGATAGGGTCGCACGATTGAATGGTTTAATCGGAATCAGATTATTTAATTAACTAATGATTGAAATAAATATAAAGGAAACGAGCTCATATTGTACGAGGTCTACTAGGGCAACAAAAAAAAAAGAATGGGAGCACGTAAGAAAACAAGCTTTGAGCCCCAATCCCAAGTGTGACAGTCTTGTTATTCTGTGCCTCCTTCCTATGCACATCAACTAGAGAGATGCATTTCGAGGCATCCTTTTGTGGGGATTAAGTGGGGACACTACAAGATCGTGGAGTTTGTGATCAAAATCCTCCCCGCTTCATGAGCTAAATGGTACAAACATTAATCATATTTGTGATTCACGAGCTATACGTGATCTGCATTTACGGGGATCTTTTCCCTTGAAAGAGTTTTTGAAATATATTTTAAAATGTCGGTCTCTCAAATCCCCAACTGTTGTATCAGAGCATTGGTCGTTATTGCCTTGAATCCTATGATTTTGCCATACTTAACAACATGATTTGAATATGATTCAAACGATGTATATATGTGTGATTGTTGTTTGTTTTCTTCATAATGTTTCGGCTCTTATTAATCGTGATCCTATAAAATAATTTGATTTTGCGCCTATGGCAGAGAGCTCTTGTTTTTCAAAAAAAACGTGTTGGTTTACCCATTGTCGGTTGCACTGAATTGTTCAACCAATGATGTTGTGCTGATCACACCCTTTTACGATTCAATTGTTTTCCAGCAACTGTTCATGCACATTATGATTTTGTATTGAAACAGAGAACATGTTGTTTTGAGTCATTGGACGATTTGTTTTCCCGAAAGGCATTGTTCATATGCGTAACATTGAATTAATGAATTGGAAAATTGATTTTTAAATTGTAAATTGTTTGTGAATTGGAAAGCTTATCTGATTGTAGAAATGGGCCAATATGTGATATTTGGCCCGTTTGTGCTTACACGTTCACTCTGGTATCGAAGAACATATGATTGGCCTTAACGAGGATGATACATTTAAGTCTCGTTTTAAATAAGGTCACATGGACGAAGGGACTCGACTTTAGAGTAATCTTGGTCGCGGTAGTGTTAAAAAAGGATCACTAATTTTTCCCGCTAATTGGGTAACAATGATGCATTGGCAGATGCCGTTCATTGTTTATAGAATTTAATGTTTATTTAATAATTAATATTATTATTTTTATAATTACGATTATTGTATATTTAGTGGGAACCTATAGGGTCACACGATAGAACGGTTTAATCGGAATCAGATAATTTAAGTAACTAATAATTTAAATAAATATAAAGGAAACGGGCTCATAATGTACGAGGTCCACTGGGGCAACAAAAAGAAAGAATGAGAGCGCATAAGAATACAAGCTCTGAGCCCCAATCCCAAGTGTGACAGTCTTGTTTTTCTGTGCCTCCTTCCTATGCACATCAACTAGAGAGACGCATTTCGAGGCATCCTTTTGTGGGGATTAAGTGGAGACACTACAAGATCGTGGTGTTAGTGATCAAAATCTTCCCCGCTTCATGAGCGAAATGGTACAAACATTAATCATATTTGTGATTCACGAGCTATACGTGATCCGCGTTTACGGAGATCTTTTCCCTTGAAAGAGTTTTTGAAATATATTTTAAAATGTCGGTCTCTCAAATCCCCAACTGTTGTCTCAGAGCATTGGTCGTTATTGCCTTGAATCCTATGCTTTTTCCATATTTAACAACATGATTGGAATATGATTCAAACGATGTATATATGTGTGATTGTTGTTTGTATTCTTCATAATGTTTCGGCTCTTATTAATCGTGATCCTATAACATAATTTGATTTTGCGCCTATGACAGAGAGCTCTTGTTTTTCAAAAAAACGTGTTGGTATGCCCATTGTCGGTTGCACTGAATTGTTCAAACAATGATCTTGTGCTGATCACACCCTTTTACGATTCAATTGTTTTCCAGCAACTGTTCATGCACATTATGATTTTGTATTGAAACAGAGAACATGTTGTTTTGAGTCATTGGACGATTTGTTTTCCCGAAAGGCATTGTTCATATGCGTAACATTGAATTAATGAATTGGAAAATTGATTTTTAAATTGTAAATTGTTTGTGAACTGGAAAGCTTATCCGATTGTAGAAATGGGCCAATATGTGATATTTGGCTCGTTTGTGCTTACACGTTCACTCTCGTATCGAAGAACATATGATTGGCCTAAACGAGGATGATACATTTAAGTCTCGTTTTAAATAAGGTCACACGGACGAAGGGACTCGACTTTAGAGTAATCTTGGTCGCGGTAGGGTTAAAATCGGATCACTAATTTTTCCCGCTAATTGGGTAACAATGATGCATTGGCAGATGCCGCTCATTGTTTATAAAATTTAATGTTTATTTAATAATTAATATTATTATTTTTATAATTACGATTATTGTAAATTTAGTGGGAACCTATAGGGTCACACGATAGAACGGTTTAATCGGAATCAGATAATTTAAGTAACTAATAATTTAAATAAATATAAAGGAAACGGGCTCATAATGTACGAGGTCCACTGGGGCAACAAAAAGAAAGAATGAGAGCGCATAAGAATACAAGCTCTGAGCCCCAATCCCAAGTGTGACAGTCTTGTTTTTCTGTGCCTCCTTCCTATGCACATCAACTAGAGAGACGCATTTCGAGGCATCCTTTTGTGGGGATTAAGTGGAGACACTACAAGATCGTGGTGTTAGTGATCAAAATCTTCCCCGCTTCATGAGCGAAATGGTACAAACATTAATCATATTTGTGATTCACGAGCTATACGTGATCCGCGTTTACGGAGATCTTTTCCCTTGAAAGAGTTTTTGAAATATATTTTAAAATGTCGGTCTCTCAAATCCCCAACTGTTGTCTCAGAGCATTGGTATTTATTGCCTTGAATCCTATGGTTTTGCCTTATTTAACAACATGATTTGAATATGATTCAAACGATGTATATATGTGTGATTGTTGTTTGTTTTTTTCATAATGTTTCGGCTCGTATTAATCGTGAACCTATAAAATAATTTGATTTTGCGCCTATGACAGAGAGCTCTTGTTTTTCAAAAAACGTGTTGGTATGCCCATTGTCGGTTGCACTGAATTGTTCAACCAATGATCTTGTGCTGATCACACCCTTTTTACGATTCAATTGTTTTCCAGCAACTGTTCATGCACATTATGATTTTGTATTGAAACAGAGAACATGTTGTTTTCAGTCATTGGACGATTTGTTTTCCCGAAAGGTATTGTTCATATGCGTAACATTGAATTAATGAATTGGAAAATTGCTTTTAAAATTGTAAATTGTGTGTGAATTGGAAAGCTTATCTGATTGTAGAAATGGGCCAATATGTGATATTTGGCCCGTTTGTGCTTACACGTTCACTCTGGTATAGAAAGAACATATGATTGGACTTAACGAGGATGATACATTTAAGTCTCGGTTTAAATAAGGTCACATGGACGAAGGGACTCGACTTCTGAGTAATCTTGGTGGCGGTAGGGTTAAAATCGAATCACTAATTTTTCCCGTTAATTGGGTAACAATGATGCATTGGCAGATGCCGCTCATTGTTTATAGCATTTAATGTTAATTTAGTAATTAATATTATTATTTTTTATAATTACTATTATTGTAAATTTGGTTGGAACCTATAGGGTCACACGATTGAATGGTTTAATCGGAATCAGATTATTTAATTAACTAATGATTTAAATAAATATAAAGGAAACGGGCTCACAATGTATGAGGTCCACTGGGGCAACAAAACGAAAGATTGGGAGCGCGTAAGTGATGACTACCTTTTTGTAAAGTAGCCTTGTTACGATCTTTGGGTTGAAATCAGATTAAGACACAGGTGTTGTTTTTAGCGCAATTGACAAGAACAAAAGAATATGGAAAGAGGAAAGGAATGAAAGCACCACAATTCCCTAAGGAATTGATAAGCCAGTCGAAGAACGCCACAAGAAGGTTACTTCTTGATAAGTTCAGTGTGGCTCAATCCAGAACCTAATAGTGCATAGCTCTCACAAGTGTTTAGCACTAGTTTTTTTTCTAAAACCAAATTCTGCCCTTTTCATTGATAATGGCGTGATTATAAAGGGAAATACAAGGAAATGCAGCTGCTTTTTCTCTTCCTAAACAGCCCACTAATGGGTAATTAAATGTGTAATACAAAGTGTAACCAACTAGCACTTAATGGGACAAGAAATGAACACCAAGTCAAGAAAGACAAGTAAGTGTCTAGGCGTGGTGCATCAGCCCAAAGGATGAACCTAGGCATGATTTAGGTGCATAGAGGAGCTGCTTTGGAAATTCCTTTAGACAAAGCTTTAAAATTTGGCTTCAATGTGTCTTCAGTAATCGCCAAATATTTAAAGGTGAGACAATGCAATGAACTACTCCTTCAATTCTGATTCTTCAAAGTGTAACCACTAAGCATTAAAGGTGAAACAATGCATTGATGCTCTTCAATTCTTTGTCTTGTGCATTCATGAATCTTCATTAGTTTTTTCCCCCTCTTGATGGCGCCTTCATTCAGCTTTAGTGTAGCTGAATTATTTGTTTTCCTCAATTAAAAGGCCATAGAAAAACACACTCCAAATAAAGAAAATGCAAGAAACCAAACAAACTAATTGTTGGGCTTTAGCGCAAAATTAAAGAGTTCAGCCCAACAATTTATTCAATTTTAAACACACCAAAACAACTTAAAATAATGCATGACATTGGGTCAGGCGCCATCTATTGGCCCATCTATGCAATAGACCAATTTTGGCTTTAAGTCTTCAAGTATTGGGCTCTCCTTAAACATTTGGATCACCAAAAGGTTCAAGGCCTCCTTAGCTCTTTTAGCACGTGCCCTTGTCATAGGACCTCCCAGCCGTTGTAGGACTTGATCATCCTTGCTCTTTATGTCCTCATCAGTAAGAATACAAGCTCTGAGCCCCAATCCCAAGTGTGACAGTCTTGTTTTTCTGTGCCTCCTTCCTATGCACATCAACTAGAGAGATGCATTTCGAGGCTTCCTTTTGTGGGGATTAAGTGGGGACACTACAATATCGTGGTGTTAGTGATCAAAATCCTCCCCACTTCATGAGCTAAATGGTACAAACATTAATCATATGCGATTCACGAGCTATACGTGATCTGCGTTTACGGGGATCTTTTCCCTTGAAAGAGTTTTTGAAATATATTTTAAAATGTCGTTCTCTCAAATCCCGAACTGTTGTATCAGAGCATTGGTCGTTATTGCCTTGAATCCTATGCTTTTGCCTTATTTAACAACATGATTTGAATATGATTCAAACGATGTATATATGTGTGATTGTTGTTTGTTTTCTTCATAATGTTTCGACAGGTATTAATCGTGAACCTATAAAATAATTTGATTTTGCGCCTATGACAGAGAGCTCTTGTTTTTCAAAAAAACGTGTTGGTATGCCCATTGTCGGTTGCACTGAATTGTTCAACCAATGATCTTGTGCTGATCACACCCTTTTTACGATTCAATTGTTTTCCAGCAACTGTTCATGCACATTATGATTTTGTATTGAAATAGAGAACATGTTGTTTTCAGTCATTGGACGATTTGTTTTCCCGAAAGGTATTGTTCATATGCGTAACATTGAATTACTGAATTGGAAAATTGCTTTTTAAATTATAAATTGTTTGTGAATTGGAATGCTTATCTGATTGTAGAAATGGGCCAATATGTGATATTTGGCCCGTTTGTGCTTACACGTTCACTCTGGTATCGAAGAACATATGATTGGACTTACCGAGGATGATACATTAAAGTCTCGTTTTAAATAAGGCCACATGGACGAAGGGACTCGACTTCAGAGTAATCTTGGTCGCGGTAGGGTTAAAATCGGATCACTAGTTTTTCCCGTTAATTGGGTAACAATGATGCATTGGCAGATGCAGCTCATTGTTTATAGCATTTAATATTAATTTAATAATTAATAATATTATTATTATAATTACTATTATTGTAAATTTAGTGGGAACCTATAGGGTCACACGATAGAATGGTTTAATCGGAATCAGATAATTTAATTAACTAATGATTTAAATAAATATAAAGGAAACGGGCTCATAATGTACGAGGTCCACTGGGGCAACAAAAAGAAAGAATGGGAGCGCATAAGAATACAAGCTCTGAGCCCCAATCCCAAGTGTGACAGTTTTATTTTTCGGTGCCTCCTTCCTATGCACATTAACTAGAGAGACGCATTTCGCGGCATCCTTTTGTGGGGATTAAGTGGGGACACTACAAGATCGTGGTGTTAGAGATCAAAATCCTCCCCGCTTCATGAGCTAAATGGTACAAACACTAATCATATTTGTGATTCACCAGCTATACGTGATCCGCGTTTACGGGGATCTTTTCCCTTGAAAGAGTTTTTGAAATATATTTTAAAATGTCGGTCTCTCAAATCCCCAACTATTGTCTCAGAGCATTGGTCGTTATTGCCTTGAATCCTATGCTTTTCCATATTTAACAACATGATTTGAATATGATGTATATATGTGTGATTGTTGTTTGTATTCTTCATAATGTTTCGGCTCTTATTAATCGTGATCCTCTAAAATAATTTGATTTTGCGCCTATGACAGAGAGCTCTTGTTTTTCAAAAAAACGTGTTGGTATGCCCATTGTCGGTTGCACTGAATTGTTCAACCAATGATCTTGTGCTGATCACACCCTTTTACGATTCAATTGTTTTCCAGCAACTGTTCACGCACATTATGATTTTGTATTGAAACAGAGAACATGTTGTTTTGAGTCATTGGACGATTTGTTTTCCCGAAAGGTAATGTTCATATGCATAACATTGAATTAATGAATTGGTAAATTGCTTTTTAAATTGTAAATTTTTTGTGAATTGGAAAGCTTATCTGATTGTAGAAATTGGTCAATATGTGATATTTGGCCCGTTTGTGCTTACACGTTCACTCTGGTATCGAAGAACATATGATTGGCCTTAACGAGGATGATACATTTAAGTCTCGTTTTAAATAAGGTCACATGGACGAAGGGACTCGACTTTAGAGTAATCTTGGTCGCGGTAGAGTTAAAATCGGATCACTAATTTTTCCCGCTAATTGGGTAACAATGATGCATTGGCAGATGCCGCTCATTGTTTATAGTATTTAATGTTAATTTAATAATTAATATTATTATTTTTATAATTATGATTATTGTAAATTTAATGGGAACCTATAGGGTCGCACGATTGAATGGTTTAATCGGAATCAGATTATTTAATTAACTAATGATTGAAATAAATATAAAGGAAACGAGCTCATATTGTATGAGGTCTACTAGGGCAACAAAAAAAAAGAATGGGAGCGCGTAAGAATACAAGCTTTGAGCCCCAATCCCAAGAGTGACAGTCTTGTTTTTCTGTGCCTCCTTCCTATGCACATCAACTAGAGAGATGCATTTTGAGGCATCCTTTTGTGGGGATTAAGTGGGGACACTACAAGATCGTGGTGTTTGAGATCAAAATCCTCCCCGCTTCATGAGCTAAATGGTACAAACACTAATCATATTTGTGATTCACGAGCTATACGTGATCCGCGTTTACGGGGATCTTTTCCCTTGAAAGAGTTATTGAAATATATTTTAAAATGTCGGTCTCTCAAATCCCCAACTGTTGTATCAAAGCATTGGTCGTTATTGCCTTGAATCCTATGCTTTTGCCTTATTTAACAACATGATTTGAATATGATTCAAACGATGTATATATGTGTGATTGTTGTTTGTTTTCTTCATAATGTTTCGACTCGTATTAATCGTGAACCTATAAAATAATTTGATTTTGTGCCTATGACAGAGAGCTCTTGTTTTTCAAAAAAACGTGTTGGTATGCCCATTGTCGGTTGCACTGAATTGTTCAACCAATGATCTTGTGCTGATCACACCCTTTTTACGATTCAATTGTTTTCCAGCAACTGTTCATGCACATTATGATTTTGTATTGAAATAGAGAACATGTTGTTTTGAGTCATTGGACGATTTGTTTTCCCGAAAGGTATTGTTCATATGCGTAACATTGAATTAATGAATTGGAAAATTGCTTTTTAAATTGTAAATTGTTTGTGAATTGGAAAGCTTATCTGATTGTAGAAATGGGCCAATATGTGATATTTGGCCCGTTTGTGCTTACACGTTCACTCTGGTATCGAAGAACATATGATTGGACTTAACGAGGATGATACATTTAAGTCTCGTTTTAAATAAGGCCACATGGACGAAGGGACTCGACTTCAGAGTAATCTTGGTCGCGGTAGGGTTAAAATCGGATCACTAGTTTTTCCCGTTAATTGGGTAACAATGATGCATTGGCAGATGCAGCTCATTGTTTATAGCATTTAATATTAATTTAATAATTAATATTATTATTTTTATAATTACTATTATTGTAAATATAGTGGGAACCTATAGGGTCACACGATAGAACGGTTTAATCGGAATCAGATAATTTAATTAACTAATGATTTAAATAAATATAAAGGAAACGGGCTCATAATGTACGAGGTCCACTGGGGCAACAAAAAGAAAGAATGGGAGCGCGTAAGAATACAAGCTCTGAGCCCCAATCCCAAGTGTGACAGTCTTGTTTTTCTGTGCCTCCTTCCTATGCACATCAACTAGAGAGATGCATTTCGAGGCATCCTTTTGTGGGGATTAAGTGGGGACACTACAAGATCGTGGTGTTAGTGATCAAAATCCTCCCCGCTTCATGAGCTAAATGGTACAAACATTAATCATATTTGTGATTCACGAGCTATACGTGATCCGCGTTTACGGGGATCTTTTCCCTTGAAAGAGTTTTTGAAATATATTTTAAAATGTCGGTCTCTCAAATCCCCAACTGTTGTATCAGAGCATTGGTCGTTATTGCCTTGAATCCTATGCTTTTGCCTTATTTAACAACATGATTTGAATATGATTCAAACGATGTATATATGTGTGATTGTTGTTTGTTTTCTTCATAATGTTTCGACTCGTATTAATCGTGAACCTATAAAATAATTTGATTTTGCGCCTATGACAGAGAGCTCTTGTTTTTCAAAAAAACGTGTTGGTATGCCCATTGTCGGTTGCACTGAATTGTTCAACCAATGATCTTGTGCTGATCACACCCTTTTTACGATTCAATTGTTTTCTAGCAACTGTTCATGCACATTACGATTTTGTATTGAAACAGAGAACATGTTGTTTTCACACATAATTTTAATTACAACTTATCCATATTCAATCTAAGTATGATTCAGTCCGGAATTCAAACAGAGCTCTCGAGTTCTATTCTACATGGATTCAAGTGGTCCCAGTGGCTACAATTTAGATAATTTTGTCTAGTTTAAGTGGCCACAAGAATCACTCAATTCCAGTAAATACACATTGAGTTATGCACATTTTAATAACAGGGGTTCAGGTGGGCTAACTTTATTCAACCTGCCACTCGTGACCCTCGGAGTTATATCGTTTCTCAGTCAATTTAAGTGCTTCCAGTGGCAAGAGTGTAGAGATTTAAGTCTAGTTTCCATATTCACGAGAACCATTCAATTCCGACACCCGTACAATGAGCTGTAGCCAAAATTGTGACAGGGGTTCAGGGTAAACTGACGTTAACCAGTCTGCCACTTACACTCTGTTTATTAAGGTTATTTCTCTCCCATAAGGGCATCAAATTGAGTGCTTCCAGTGACTATGGTATAGAGAAAAATGTCTAGTTTCTAATGCCACAAAAACCAATCAAATACAGTCTCTATACATTGAGAAACAAAACAAACAATCACATAGGATCAGGGTAAAGTGATAAGTTTAACCTGCTACTTAAAACCCAATTATCTAATTCAATACTTACTCAAATGACATGATTCTTGTGCCCAAATTGGAGCAACTTTTGTCTAATTTCTAATGAAACTGGAATCAAATCGAAACGACCTCTGTGGAAGAAATTAGGATAAAAACATCACTCGGGTGTCCAGGTGGGTTGGAGACAGCAATACAACTCTTTCAACATTAACAGAAAATTTTGTAATTACACATAACTAAATTAAAAACCATTCCACATAAACACACTAGAGACTCCAAATAACAGAATCATGGCTGTATGAACATCAAATCTAAACAATAACAACTCATTTTCCAAGCACAACATAGAGAAAAATTCAGCAACAACTATACATACATAGTTCACCTCTTTTAAAATTCTATTCCCTTAATAAACCCAACATGCAATAGAAACAGAACCCAACCCTTGATTTAATCCCTAAAACAGAATATCTAAATTGATTTTTCATGAGGTTGAATGGGACTTATGGGTGCCCTTGAGCAAACAAGCTAGAACTCACAAGAATGTGTAGGAATGATGATGAAATGCAAGGGTTCTCTTCTCTCCTTCAAGTTACTCGCCCTCTCCTCTCCTTCTTCTACCCAAACAGTTTCAAATCCTCTTCTTCTCAAGTGTTGAAGCCCTATTCTTGGAGTTCCTCCATGAGCTTAGCCAAACTCCCTTAGTTCTCCCTAGTTTTCCATGGAATTCGATTTTTGAGGGGTGGATTGTAGGGCTTGCAAGTCGAGTTTTGGTGAGGAAGGAATGTAGAATAGGAGAGAGTTGATATGATTCTGGTGTTGCTATGAAATGTGGGCTGGTTTCCATGGGTGTTTTTGAAGGAAAAAGTGGTGAGGTGTGGTGTGTGTTGGAATGGCCGATGGGTGGAGGAGGAAAGAATGAGGGAAGCATATTTTTTTTTCTGTCTAGATGAGAAGATGAGATGAAAGCTTCAGCTTTCTTACTTTCTTCGAAGCCAGCATTGAGAAAGAAGGTGAGGGATTGGCCTATTTTGAAAAGAAATCCTTGCATGTGTTTTGATTGGGTAAAAGGGGAGGTGATTTTTGGATAAGAATTCTTCTTAATTAAATGGTGTAGTGTGTGTGAAAAGTGTGTGTGTGTGCCGTGAGTGTAGGGAGGGAGAGGGAAAAGAAATCTGAATATTTACTAAGTGTTCAACACATAGCAAATGAGTGTGACTAATTAGGTGTCATAGTGTAGAAAAAAAAAATACAAATGATGTATTAATTTTAGTACATCTTAGGATTTATTTTAGGAGGAAACTAATTCTCCAAATTTCTCTTTTAATAACAAGAAAATTTAAAATTGTCTCATTGATAGTCACACCTTAATTAAACATTAAGAAATAAAAATATACATCCATCATCAAATAAAGTGGTAATAAAAAAAATTATCCTTACTCGCGCCTATATTTAAATAATAAAGAAAGAAAGAGAAATCATTAATTCTTGTTACCCAACATAATACCTCATTAAAACTGGGATATTACATTTCTCCCCTCCTAAAAGAAATTTTGTCCTCAAAATTTAGATACGTACCTACTCAAACAAGTGAGGATACTCTCTACGCAGATCTTCCTCAAGCTCCCATGTTGCCTCGTCAGGTTGAGACCCTTCCCAAATAACCTTTATCATAGGAATCGTCTTGTTTCTCAGGGTCTTTACACTTCGGTCAATCACTTGAACCGGCAAAGGTTGAAAAGTCAAATCTGATCTTAATTGGACATGTTCATGACTTAAAGGTTGGCAAGGGTCAGGGATATACTTTTTGATTTGGGAGACATGAAAAACATTGTGTAAACCTGACAAAGAAGGGGGTAGAGCGAGTCGGTACGCCACCGGACTGACTCGCTGAGTAATTTGAAAAGGACCCATAAAGCGAGGACATAGCTTTCTAGCTCGAAGAGCTCTCCCAATGCCTATTGTGGGGGTTACCTTGAGGAACACATGGTCACCTTCTTCAAATTCCAAGGGTTTTCTCCTATTGTCGGCATAACTCTTTTGCCGACTCTGAGCAACTTTTAGATTATCCCTTATCTTCCTGATTTTCTCTGTGGTTTCCTGGATCAACTCTGGTCCTAAGATCCCCTTGTCACCCACTTCTGACCAGCAAAGGGGTGTCCTACACTTCCTACCATAGAGTGCCTCATATGGTGCCATCCCTATGCTGAAATGGTGACTGTTGTTGTAGGCAAACTCTACCAAGGGTAAATGACTATCCCAGCTTCCCCCATCTTCCAAGATACAGGCCCTAAGCATATCCTCTAATGTTTGGATGGTTCTCTCTGTCTGACCATCAGACTGGGGATGGTAAGCAGTACTAAGATTTAATCTAGTACCTAGAGCACTATGAAATGCTCTCCAAAATCTAGAGGTAAACTTAGGGTCTCTATCTGAAACGATACTGACTGGTACACCATGCAATCTTACTATCTCCTTTATGAATAATGTTGCTAGTTTAGCTGTGTTATAAGAAGTTTTGACAGGTAAAAAGTGAGCTGACTTAGTCAATCGATCCACAACTACCCAAATGGAGTCATATCCGGATTGAGTACGAGGTAAACCTACAACAAAATCTATGGATATGCTTTCCCACTTCCACTCAAGGATTGCTAAGGGTTGAAGCATGCCAGATGGTCTTTGATGTTCAATCTTTACCTTTTGGCACACTAAGCACTGGGATACAAACTCTGCTATGTTTCCTTTCATTCCAGGCCACCAATACCACTTCTTGAGATCTTGGTACATCTTGTTAGAACCAGGGTGTATCGAGAAATCACTTTTATGAGCCTCTTCCAGTACTTGTCTCTTAATCCTCTCATCATTGGGAATACACACCCTCCCATGAAAAAGGAGGGTCCCATCTCCAGCCTCGGAGAACCCAGGTTGGTGCTTTCTTGTTTGCAAACTCTCATCATGTAGCTGAGCTTGCCTAATCTGAGCCCTAAAATCACAAGTGATCTCTTAATGACTCAAATAGATGCTACCTGGACCCACAACAACATTTATGCTCAAGTCGCGAAAATCTTCCATCAATCCCATCTCATGTATCATCATAGATGACACATGAAGGGATTTCCTACTTAAGGCATCGGCCACTACATTAGCCTTTCTGGGATGGTACTTCAATTCAAAATCATAGTCTTTAAGGAACTCCATCCACCTTCTCTGCCTCATATTGAGTTCTTTTTGATCAAAAAGGTACTTCAAACTCTTATGATCACTAAAGACCTCAAACTTTGCTCCATAAAGATAATGTCTCCATATCTTTAGAGCAAAAACTATTGCTGCCAATTCCAAATCATGGGTAGGGTAGTTTTCTTCATGAGGTCTTAGCTGACGAGAGGCATAGGCTACTACTTGCCTATTTTGCATCAGAACACACCCTAAACCTTTCAAGGATGCATCACAATACACTTCAAAACCTAGAGATCGCTCTGGTATGATTAAGACTGGAGCAGTGGTTAAACGAGTTTTAAGCTCTAGAAAACTTTTCTCACACTTCCTATCCCAAACAAAAGGTTCATCCTTGCGGGTTAAACGGGTCAAGGGTAAGGCTAACTGTGAGAATCCCCGTATAAATCTTCTATAATACCCAGCTAGGCCTAGAAAACTTCTAACTTCGGTAATGTTCTTGGGTCTTTCCCAATTAAGGACTGCTTCTACCTTCTTCGATCTCAAGCTACCCCATCTTGTGATATTACATGACCAAAAAACCGTACCTCGGAAAGCCAAAATTCACATTTTGTGGGCTTAGCAAACAACTTCTTTTCCCGGAGTATTTTTAACACAATTCTAAGATGTTCCTCGTGCTCCTGGGGGCTCCTAGAATAGACAAGAATATCATCTATGAAGACTACCACGAACTTATCCAAAAGGGGTCTGAAGATACGGTTCATGTAGTCCATGAATACCGCCGGAGCATTCGTTAAGCCAAATGGCATAACTAAGTACTCGTAGTGCCCATAACGCGTCCTAAATGCTGTTTTGGGTATATCTTCAGATTTAATTAGGATTTGATGATATCCTGACCTTAAATCAATCTTTGAAAATACTGAGGCTCCCCTAAGCTTATCTAATAGGTCATCTATTCGGGGTAGTGGGTACTTATTCTTAATGGTCACTTTATTGAGCTGTCTGTAATCCACACAGAGCCTCATACTTCCATCCTTCTTCCTGACTAGTAAAACTGGCGCACCCCAAGGAGATGCGCTGGGCCTAATGAATTGTTTAGATATTAAATCCTCTAATTGTCCTTTGAGCTCTTTCAATTCAATAGGGGACATCCTATAGGGTGCTATGGATATAGGTCCCGTACCAGGAACCAAGTCTATAGAGAATTCAACTTCTCTCTCAGGAGGCAAAGAAACTATATCTTCAGGGAATACATCTATAAACTCTCTTACCACCGGAATGGTTGACATATCCACCTCATTCTCAGAATTTGAAGAAAGTAGGCATATGAACACAGATTCCCCACTGTTTAAGCTTTGGTTAATTTGAGAAACACTCGCAAACAAGGAATAATTTGGATCTTCAGAATTTTCACAGGAAGATAGAAAAATGATTGATTTCTCGGGGCAGTTAAGTACGACCTGATTGGCAGAAAGCCAGTCCATGCCTAAAATAACATCCAGACCTTGCAGAGGTAGACAAATCAAATTTACTGGGAATACCCTATCGAACATACCCAAGACACAGTTTTCACAAATTATGGAAGTTTCAATACTACCTTCTGCAGGGGTAGATACTACTAATGAGCATGGCAAATTAGACAATGGTAATTGCAAGCGTAAGGCACAATCACAAGATATGAATGAATGAGTGGCCCCAGAATAAAAAAGAATTAAAACAGGTTTTTGGTTTAGGAGACCAGTACCTTTGATCAGACCTTCTTTCCCCTTTGCGTGTTTCCCATTGAGAGTAAAGACTCTTCCCTGGGATTGGCCTCCAGGAATGGCAACCCCTTTATTCTTCTGCATAGGACACTGAGGAGAGGAATGCCCAGGTTTCTTACACGTGTAGGACACATTCTGGCCTGCCAAGCATTCACCACCATGCTTCTTGCCACATTTTGGACATCCACCAGTCCTAGGTGAGTAAGATGTCTGCACCTGTTTGCCTTTGTTCCCATTTCCTTTAACCCGGAGCTGTGATTCATGTTTGTTCTCATTCCTATTTTTAAGCCATTTCCTCTGATTCTCAACTTCTAGTTCTTTAAGACTTTCTTCCGCAACATATGCCTGTTGGACTAGGGAGGAGTATTCAGTGAATCGGGTCTGAGCCAAACTATGCTTAATGTCGGCCCTCAATCCCCATCTGAACTGATCAATTTTCCAATCCTCATTTGGCGCATAGGCTGCCTGGGAGGAATGTCTGGCCAAATCTTCAAATTTTTCCACATAGCCAGCTAAAGACATTGTTCCCTGCTTTAATTCCATGAACTCTCTTTTTCTTTCTGTTTCCTGAGATTGCGGGGAAAATATTTCTCAAGAAAAACCATCTGGAAGTGCTCCTAATCCAAGGGAGTTCCTATAGTCTGCATATGGGCCTTCATGCCTTTCCACTAATTAGCTGCTTCTTTCTTGAGCATATGGGTTGCAAAAGTTACTTTCTGCTCATCATCACACTAAACCACTTCAAATATCTGGTCTAGAGCCTCCAACCAATGTTGAGCATCAAGGACATGTTCCGCCTTAGAGAATGAAGGAGGGTTGAGCTTCAGAAATAAAAGGAAGGAACGGCGTGCTTCGTCATGGGGTTGCGCTGGCTCTCCCTGTTGAGTCTGACGATTAAGAAGGTTATTGGTTGCCATGGTTTGCTCCCGGATGACTTGCATGAACTCATTCATTTGTTCAAAACCCTGGAAATGATGTTCAGGAGGGGGTACATTCTGCCTGCGTGGTCGTCCACGTACACCACTCATGATTCTGCATACCACAAACCAATATTAAGTTGATCAGGCTTAATATTTAGCAAAATAGTATTTAGAAAAATCAATGGTGAAATCAGACAACGGATATACTACGTAAATCTATCCACAGTTCAATTAGGTCGAACTGCTCTGATACCAAAAATGTAATGCCTAGTACTAGCCTCTAGAAGCTAATATCAGACATTAGCATAATCCAGACACTCAGAAGATAGATTAAACATAGAGGGTTCACATCCCTATTTAAAACGGAAAATAATACATAATCTTGGTCCGACGATGAATACATAATACATAGTACATAATCCTTGATTAACAAGAAATTTAAGGTTTTGTACTTAAACAGCACCACTACTTTCAAAATACATAATTTAAAAATAGATGGAAGGAACTTTTAAGAGCCAAATCCAAGTCTAGCAGCTAAGTCTTCTTATCATCTGAAACAATAAGGAAGAATAGTGAGAATAAATCTCAATGAGTTCTAACCATCAATCAAGATATGCCAATCAAGACATATAATAAAACTGGGTTAACATCATAGCATAGGCATCCTCAATCTTTTAAGAAAACTCACTAGGTAGTTAAGTGTGAGAAACTTAACCACACCAGTTTAAAAATTTTGATACGGCAGTCAGAGCTCGGTGACCACGGTTAGACGTCTCTTTAAACCGCAAATACCGTATCCTAGTCTTTCAAATAGAAAGGACTTACCAAAACAGTTTGGGTCTCACCCACATATATGTGGCCCATGATAGCTAGCCTTTACAGGGAAACATGGTATTTCTCCAGACATAGACTATCCTAAGATTTGGATGCTATGTTATAATGTAAGCAATTCCTTCATCCTTCACAAATGGTTAGGAGAATCAAATCATAATTTCAAGACCATAGAAAAATCAAAGTCAAGCCAAGGAATAGACAAGCACATCATAACCAAGCATTCATAAGCAATCAGATTGCATTTATATTTCACACATAATTTTAATTACAACTTATCCATATTCAATCTAAGTACGATTCAGTCCGGAATTCAAATAGAGCTCTTGAGTTCGATTCTACATGGATTCAAGTGGTCCCAGTGGCTAAAATTTAGAGAATTTTGTCTAGTTTAAGTGGCCACAAGAATCACTCAATTCCAGTAAATACACATTGAGTTAGGCACATTTTAATAACAGGGGTTCAGGTGGGCTAACTTTATTCAACCTGCCACTCATGACCCTAGGAGTCATATCGTTTCTCAGTCAATTTGAGTGCTTCCAGTGGCAAGAGTGTAGAGATTTAAGTCTAGTTTCCATATTCACGAGAACCATTCAATTCCGACACCCGTACAGTGAGCAGTAGCCAAAATAGTGACAGGGGTTCAGGGTAAACTGACGTTAACCAGTCTGCCACTTACACTCTGTTTATTAAGGTTATCTCTCTCCCATAAGGGCATCAAATTGAGTGCTTCCAGTGACTATGGTATAGAGAAAAATGTCTAGTTTCTAATGCCACAAAAACCAATCAAATACAGTCTCTATACATTGAGAAACAAAACAAACAATCACATAGGATCAGGGTAAAGTGATAAGTTTAACCTGCTACTTAAAACCCAATTATCTAATTCAATACTTACTCAAATGACATGATTCTTGTGCCCAAATTGGAGCAAAATTTGTCTAATTTCTAATGAAACTGGAATCAAATCGAAACGACCTCTGTGGAAGAAATTAGGATAAAAACATCACTCGGGTGTCCAGGTGGGTTGGAGACAGCAATACAACTCTTTCAACATTAACAGAAAATTTTGTAATTACACATAACTAAATTAAAAACCATTCCACATAAACACACTAGAGACTCCAAATAACAGAATCATGGCTGTATGAACATCAAATCTAAACAATAACAACTCATTTTCCAAGCACAACACAGAGAAAAATTCAGCAACAACTATACATACATAGTTCACCTCTTTTAAAATTCTATTCCCTTAATAAACCCAACATGCAATAGAAACAGAACCCAACCCTTGATTTAATCCCTAAAACAGAATATCTAAATTGATTTTTCATGAGGTTGAATGGGACTTATGGGTGCCCTTGAGCAAACAAGCTAGAACTCACAAGAATGTGTAGGAATGATGATGAAATGCAAGGGTTCTCTTCTCTCCTTCAAGTTACTCGCCCTCTCCTCTCCTTCTTCTACCCAAACAGTTTCAAATCCTCTTCTTCTCAAGTGTTGAAGCCCTATTCTTGGAGTTCCTCCATGAGCTTAGCCAAACTCCCTTAGTTCTCCCTAGTTTTCCATGGAATTCGATTTTTGAGGGGTGGATTGTAGGGCTTGCAAGTCGATTTTTGGTGAGGAAGGAATGTAGAATAGGATAGATTTGGTATGATTCTGGTGTTGCTATGAAATGTGGGCTAGTTTACATGGGTGTTTTTGAAGGAAAAAGTGGTGAGGTGTGGCGTGTGTTGGAATGGCCGATGGGTGGAGGAGGAAAGAATGAGGGAAGCATATTTTTTTTTTCTGTCTAGATGAGAAGATGAGATGAAAGCTTCAGCTTTCTTGCTGCTTTCTTCGAAGCCAGCATTGAGAAAGAAGGTGAGGGATTGGCCTATTTTGAAAAGAAATCCTTGCATGTGTTTTGATTGGGTAAAAGGGGAGGTGATTTTTGGATAAGAATTCTTCTTAATTAAATGGTGTAGTGTGTGTGAAAAGTGTGTGTGTGTGTCGTGAGTGTAGGGAGGGAGAGGGAAAAGAAATCTGAATATTTACTAAGTGTTCAACACATAGCAGATGAGTGTGACTAATTAGGTGTCATAGTGTTGAAAAAAAAAATACAAATGATGTATTAATTTTACTACATCTTAGGATTTATTTTAGGAGGAAACTAATTCTCCAAATTTCTCTTTTAATAACAAGAAAATATAAAATTGTCTCATTGATAGTCACACCTTAATTAAACATTAAGAAATAAAAATATACATCCATCATCAAATAAAGTGGTAACAAAAAAAAAATTATCCTTACTCGCGCCTATATTTAAATAATAAAGAAAGAAAGAGAAATCATTAATTCTTGTAACCCAACATAATACATCATTAAAACTGGGATATTACACTTGCCTTGTTTAATAACATGATTTGAATATGATTCGAACGATGTAGGTATGTGTGATTGTTGTTTGTTTTCTCCATAGGGTTTCGACTCGTATTAATCGTGAACCTATAAAATAATTTGATTTTGCACCTATACAGAGAGAGCTCATGTTTTTCACAAAAACGTGTTGGTATGCCCATTGTTGGTTGCACTGAATTGGTCAACTTATGATATTGTGCGGATCACACCCTTTTTAAGATTCAATTGTTTTCTAGCAACTATTCATGTACATTTTGATTTTCTGTTGAAATAGTGAACATGTTGTTTTGAGTCATCGGACGATTTGTTTTCACGAAAGGTATTGTTCATTTGCGTAACTTAACAATGAATTGGAAAATTGTTTTTAATTTGTCAATTGGTTGTGAATTGGAAAGCTTATCTGATTGTAGAAATGGACCAATACGTGAAATTTGGCCAGTTTGGGTTCACATGTTCTCTTTGACATTGAGGAACATATGATTGGACTTAACGAGGATGACACATTTATGTCTCGTTTTAAATAAGGACACATGGACGAAGGGACATCGACTTCACAGTAATGTTGGTCGCGGTAAGGTTAAAATGGGATCACTAGTTTTTTTCCGTTAAATGGGTAACAATGATGCTTTGCCAGATGCCGCTCATTGATTATTGTATAATAATTAATATTATTTTAATAATTAATATTATTTTAATAATTACTATTATTGTAAACTTAGTGGGAACCTATAGGGTCACACGACAGAACGGTTTAATCGGAATCAGATTATTTAATTAACTAATGATTTAATTAAATATAAAGGAAACGGGCTCGTAACATATGAGGCCCATTGGAGCAACAAAATGAAAGAAAGGGAGCGCATAAGAATACATGCTCTGAGAACCAATCCTAAGAGTGATAGTCTTATTTTTCTATGACTCCTTCTTGTACACATCAACAAGAGAGAGGCATTTCGAGGCATCATTTCGTGTGGACTAAGTAGGGACACTACGAGATCGTGGTGTTAGGGATCAATCTCCTCCCCCCTTCTTGAGCTAAACGGTACAAACATTAATCATATTTGTGATTCCTGAGCAATACGAGATCCGCGTTTATAGGGATCTTTTCTCTTGAGAGAGTTTTTGAAATATATTTTAAAATATCGGTCTCTCAAATCCCCAACCGTGGTATCAGAGCATTGGTCGTTATTGCCTTGAATTCTACGCTCTTGCCTTGTTTAATAACATGATTTGAATATGATTCAAAAGATGTATATATGTGTGATTGTTGTTTGTTTTCTCCATAAGGTTTCGACTCGTATTAATCGTGAACCTATAAAATAATTATATTTTGCGCCTATGACAGAGAGTTCATGTTTTTCAAGAAAACGTGTTGGTATGCCCATTGTTGGTTGCACTGAATTGGTCAACCAATGATGTTGTGTTGATCACACCCTTTTTAAGATTCAATTGTTTTCCAGCAACTGTTCCTGCACATTATGATTTTGTGTTGAAACAGTGAACATGTTGTTTTGAGTCATTGGACTATTTGTTTTCCCGAAAGGTATTGTTCGTATGCGTAATGTTGAATTAATGAATTGGAAAATTGTTTTTTAATTTGTCAATTGTTTGTGAATTGGAAAGCTTATCTGATTGTAGAAATGGGCCAATATGTGATATTTGACCCGTTTGTGTTTACACGTTCACTCTGGTATCGAGGAACGTACGATTGAAATTAACGAGGATGACACATTTATGTCTCATTTTAAATAAGGACTCATGGATGAAGGGACATCGACTTCACAGTAATGTTGGTCGTGGTAGGGTTAAAATCGGATCAGAAGTTTTCCCAGATAATTGGGCAACAATGATGCATTGCCGGCTGCCGCTCATTGTTTATAGTATTTAATATTAATTTAATAATTAATTTTATTTTAGTAATTAATATTGTTTTTATAATTACTGTTATTGTAAACTTAGTGTGAACCTATAGGGTCACACGATAGAACGGTTTATCGTAGTCAAACTATTTAATTAGCTAATTATTTAATTAAATATATAGGAAACGGGCACATAATGTATGAGGTCCATTGGCACCACAAAAAGAAAGAAAAGGAGGGCATAAGACTACATGCTCTTAGCCCCAATCCTAAGTGTGACAATCTTATTTTATTGTGCCTCCTTCTGGTACATGTCAACTAGAGAGACGCATTTCGAGGCATCCTTTCGTGTGTACTAAGTAAGGACACTACGAGATCGTGATGTTAGTGATTAATCTCCTCCCCGCTTCATGAGCTCAACGGTACAAACATTAATCATATTTGTGATTCATGAGTAATATGTGATCCGCGTTTATGGGAATCTTTTTTCTTGAGAGAGTTTTTGAAATATATTTTAAAATGTCGGTCTCTCAAATCCCCAACCGTGGTATCGGAGCATTGGTCGTTATTGCCTTGAAATCTATGCTCATGCCTTGTTTAATAACATGATTTGAATATGATTCAAACGATGTATATATGTGTGATTGTTGTTTGTTTTCTCCATACGGTTTCGACTCGTATTAATCGTGAACCTATAAAATAATTTGATTTTGCACCTATACAGAGAGAGCTCATGTTTTTCACAAAAACTTGTTGGTATGCCCATTGTTGGTTGCACTGAATTGGTCAACCAATGATATTGTTCGGATCACACCCTATTTAAGATTCAATTGTTTTCCAGCAACTATTCATGTACATTTTGATTTTGTGTTGAAATAGTGAACATGTTGTTTTGAGTCATCGGACGATTTGTTTTCACGAAAGGTTGTTCATTTGTGTAACTTGAATTAATGAATTAGAAAATTGTTTTTTAACTTTTTAATTTGTTGTGAATTGGAAAGCTTATCTGATTGTAGAAATGGGCCAATATATGAAATTTGGCCCGTTTGGGTTCACACGTTCGCTTTGACATTGGGGAACATATGATTAGACTTAACGAGGATGACACATTTATGTCTCGTTTTAAATAAGGACACATGGACGAAGGGACATCGACTTCACGGTAATCGTGGACGTGGTAAGGTTAAAATGGGATCACTAGTTTTTTCCTTTAATTGGGGTAACAATGATGCATTGCTAGATGCCGCTCATTGTTTATTGTATTTAATGTAAATTTAAAATTAATATTATTTTAATAAATACTATTTTTGTAAACTTAGTGGGAACCTATAGGGTCACACGACAAAACGGTTTAATCCGAATCAGATTATTTTATTAACTAATGATTTAATTAAATATAAAGGAAACGGGCTCGTAAGGTATGAGGGCCATTGGAGCAAAAAAATGAAAGAAAGGGAGCGCATAAGAATACATGCTCTGAGCCCCAATCCTAAGTGTGATGGTCTTGTTTTTCTGTGCCTCCTTCTTGTACACATCAACAAGAGAGAGGCATTTCGAGGCATCATTTCGTGTGGACTAAGTAGGGACACTACGAGATCGTGGTGTAAGAGATCAATCTCCTCCCTGCTTCTTGAGCTAAACGGTACAAACATTAATCATATTTGTGATTCGTGAGCAATACGAGATCCGCGTTTATAGGGATCTTTTCTCTTGAGAGAGTTTTTGAAATATATTTTAAAATGTCGGTCTCTCAAATCCCCAACCGTGGTATCAGAGCATTGGTCGTTATTGCCTTGAATCCTATGCTCTTGCCTTGTTTAATAACATGATTTGAATATGATTCGAACGATGTAGATATGTGTGATTGTTGTTTGTTTTCTCCATAGGGTTTTGACTCGTATTAATCGTGAACCTATAAAATAATTTGATTTTGCACCTATGACAGAGAGCTCATGTTTTTTCACAAAAACGTGTTGGTATGCCCATTGTTGGTTGCACTGAATTGGCCAACCAATGATGTTGTGTTGATCACACCCTTTTAAGATTCAATTGTTTTCCGGCAACTGTTCATGCACATTATGATTTTGTGTTGAAACAGTGAACATGTTGTTTTGAGTCATTGGACGATTTATTTTCCCGAAAGGTATTGTTCATACGCGTAACGTTGAATTAATGAATTGGAAAATTGTTTTTTAATTTGTCAATTATTTGTGAATTGGAAAGCTTATATGATTGTAGAAATGGGCCAATATGTGATATTTGACCCGTTTGTGATTACACGTTCACTCTGGTATCGAGGAACTTATGATTGATATTAACGAGGATGACACATTTATGTCTCGTTTTAAATAAGGACACATGGACGAAGGGACATCGACTTCACAGTAATGTTTGTCGCGGTAGGGTTAAAACGGATCAGAAGTTTTCCCAGATAATTGGGCAACAATGATGCATTGCCAGATGCTGCTCATTGTTTATAGTATTTAATATTAATTTAATAATTAATATTATTTTTTTAGTTACTATTATTGTAAACTTAGTGGGAACCTATAGGGTCACACGACAGAACGGTTTAATCAGAATCAGATTATTTAATTAACTAATGATTTTATTAAATATAAAGGAAACGGGCTCGTAACGTATGAGGGCCATTGGAGCAACAAAATGAAAGAAAGGGAGCGCATAAGAATACATGCTCTGAGCCCCAATCCTAAGAGTGATAGTCTTGTTTTTCTATGCCTCCTTCCTGTACACATCAACTAGAGAGAAGCATTTCGAGGCATCCTTTCGTGTGGACTAAGTAGGGATACTACGAGATCATGGTGTTAGTGATCAATCTCCTCCTCGCTTCTTGAGATATCCGGTACAAACATTAATCATATTTGTGATTCAAGAGTAATAAGTGATCCGTGTTTATGGGGCTCTTTTCTCTTGAGAGAGTTTTTGAAATATATTTTAAAATGTCGGTCTCTCAAATCCCCAACTGTGGTATCAAAGCATTGGTCGTTATTGCCTTGAATCCTATGCTCTTGCCTTGTTTAATAACATGATTTGAATATGATTCGAACGATGTAGATATGTGTGATTGTTGTTTGTTTTCTCCATAGGGTTTCGACTCGTATTAATCGTGAAACTATAAAATAATTTGATTTTGCACCTACGACAGAGAGCTCATGTTTTTCACAAAAACGTGTTGGTATGCCCATTGTTGGTTCCACTGAATTGGTCAACCAATGATATTGTGCTGATCACACCCTTTTCAAGATTCAATTGTTTTCCAGCAACTATCCATGCACATTATGATTTTGTGTTGAAATAGTGAACATGTTGTTTTGAGTCATCGGACGATTTGTTTTCACGAAAGGTATTGTTCATTTGCGTAACTTGAATTAACGAATTGGAAAATTGTTTTTTAATTTGTCAATTGGTTGTGAATTGGAAAGCTTATCTGATTGTAGAAATGGACCAATACGTGAAATTTGGCCTATTTGGGTTCACACGTTCACTTTGACATTGAGGAACATATGATTGGACTTAACGAGGATGACTCATTTATGTCTCGTTTTAAATAAGGACACACGGACGAAGGGACATCGACTTCACAGTAATATTGGCCGCGGTAAGGTTAAAATGGGATCACTAGTTTTTTCCGTTAAATGGGTAACAATGATGCATTGCCAGATGCTGCTCATTGATTATTGTATAATAATTAATATTATTTTAACAATTAATATTATTTTAATAATTACTATTATTGTAAACTTAGTGGGAACCTATAGGGTCACACGACAGAACGGTTTAATCCGAATCAGATTATTTAATTAACTAATGATTTAATTAAATATAACGGAAACGGGCTCGTAACGTATGAGGGCCATTGGAGCAACAAAATGAAATAAAGGGAGCGCATAAGAATACATGCTCTGAGCCCCAATCCTAAGAGTGATAGTCTTATTTTTCTGTGACTCCTTCTTGTACACATCAACAAGAGAGAGGCATTTCGAGGCATCATTTCGTGTGGACTAAGTAGGGACACTACGAGATCGTGGTGTTAGGGATCAATCTCCTCCCCGCTTCTTGAGCTAAACGGTACAAACATTAATCATATTTGTGATTCATGAGCAATACGAGATCCGCGTTTATAGGGATCTTTTCTCTTGAGAGAGTTTTTGAAATATATTTTAAAATAACGGTCTCTCAAATCCCCAACCGTGGTATCAGAGCATTGGTCGTTATTGCCTTGAATCCTATTCTCTTGCCTTGTTTAATAACATGATTTGAATATGATTCAAACGATGTATATATGTGTGATTGTTGTTTGTTTTCTCCATAAGGTTTCGACTCGTATTAATCGTGAACCTATAAAATAATTATATTTTGCGCCTATGACAGAGAGCTCATGTTTTTCAACAAAACGTGTTGGTATGCCCATTGTTGGTTGCACTGAATTGGTCAACCAATAATGTTGTGTTGATCACACCCTTTTTAAGATTCAACTGTTTTCCAGCAACTGTTCGTGCACATTATGATTTTGTGTTGAAACAGTGAACATGTTGTTTTGAGTCATTGGACGATTTGTTTTCCCGAAAGGTATTGTTCGTATGCGTAATGTTGAATTAATGAATTGGAAAATTGTTTTTTAATTTGTCAATTGTTTGTGAATTGGAAAGCTTATCTGATTGTAGAAATGGGCCAATATGTGATATTTGACCCGTTTGTGTTTACACGTTTACTCTGGTATCGAGGAACGTACGATTGAAATTAATGAGGATGACACATTTATGTCTCGTTTTAAATAAGGACTCATGGACGAAGGGACATCGACTTCACAGTAATGTTGGTCGCGGTAGGGTTAAAATCGGATCAGAAGTTTTCCCAACAATGATGCATTGCCACCTGCCGCTCATTGTTTATAGTATTTAATACTAATTTAATAATTAATTTTATTTTAGTAATTAATATTGTTTTTATAATTACTGTTATTGTAAACTTAGTGTGAACCTATAGGGTCACACGATAGAACGGTTTATCGTAGTCAAACTATTTAATTAGCTAATTATTTAATTAAATATATAGGAAACGGGCTCATAATGTATGAGGTCCATTGGCGCAACAAAAAGAAAGAAAAGGAGGGCATAAGACTACATGCTCTTAGCCCCAATCCTAAGTGTGATAATCTTATTTTAATGTGCCTCCTTCCGGTACACGTCAACTAGAGAGACCCATTTTGAGGCATCCTTTCGTCTGGACTAAGTAGGGACACTACGAGATCGTGGTGTTAGTGATCAAAATCCTCCCCGCTTCATGAGCTAAATGGTACAAACGTTAATCATATTTGTGATTCACGAGCTATACGTGATCCGCGTTTATGGGGATCTTTTCTCTTGAGAGAGTTTTTGAAATATATTTTAAAATGTCGGTCTCTCAAATCCCCAACATTGGTATCGGAGCATTGGTCGTTATTGCCTTCAATCCTATGCTCTTGCCTTGTTTAATAACATGATTTGAATATGATTCAAACAATGTATATATGTGTGATTGTTGTTTGTTTTCTCCATAGGCTTTCGACTCGTATTAATCGTGAACCTATAAAATAATTTGATTTTGCACCTATGACAGAGAGCTCATGTTTTTCACAAAAACGTGTTGGTATGCCCATTGTTGGTTGCACTGAATTGGTCAACCAATGATATTGTGCGGATCACACCCTTTTTAATATTCAATTGTTTTCCAGCAACTATTCATGTACATTTTGATTTTGTGTTGAAATAGTGAACATGTTGTTTTGAGTCATCGGACGATTTGTTTTCACGAAAGGTATTGTTCATTTGCGTAACTTGAACAAATGAATTGGAAAATTGTTTTTTAACTTGTCAACTGGTTGTGAATTGGAAACCATATCTGATTGTAGAAATGGGCCAATATGTGAAATTTGGCCCGTTTGGGTTCACACGTTCGCTTTGACATTGAGGAACATATGATTAGACTTAACGAGGATGACACATTTATGTCTCGTTTTAAATAAGGACACATGGACGAAGGGACATCGACTTCACTGTAATCGTGGACGCGGTAAGGTTAAAATGGGATCACTAGTTTTTTCCTTTAATTGGGGTAACAATGATGCATTGCCAGATGCCGCTCACTGTTTATAGTATTTAATATTAATTTAATAATTAATATTATTTTAATAAATACTATTATTGTAAACTTAGTGGGAACCTAAAGGGTCACACGACAGAACGGTTTGATCCGAATCAGATTATTTAATTAACTAATGATTTAATTAAATATAAAGGAAACGGGCTAGTAACGTATGAGGGCCATTGGAGCAACAAAAAGAAAGAAATGGAGCGCATAAGAATACATGCTCTGAGCCCCAATCCTAAGTGTGATGGTCTTGTTTTTCTGTGCCTCCTTCTTGTACACATCAACAAGAGAGAGGCATTTCGAGGCATCATTTCGTGTGGACTAAGTAGGGACACTACGAGATCGTGGTGTTAGAGATCAATCTCCTCCCCGCTTCTTGAGCTAAACGGTACAAACATTAATCATATTTATGATTCGTGAGAAATACGAGATCCGCGTTTATAGGGATCTTTTCTCTTGAGAGTTTCTGAAATATATTTTAAATTGTCGGTCTCTCAAATCCCCAACTGTGGTATCAGAGCATTGGTTGTTATTGCCTTGAATCCTATGATCTTGCCTTGTTTAATAACATGATTTGAATATGATTCAAATGATGTATATATGTGTGATTGTTGTTTGTTTTCTCCATAAGGTTTCGACTCGAATTAATCGTGAACCTATAAAATAATTTGATTTTGCGCCTATGATAGAGAGCTCATGTTTTTCAAAAAAACGTGTTGGTATGCCCATTGTTGGTTACACTGAATTGGTCAACCAATGATGTTGTGTTGGTCACACCCTTTTTAAGATTCAATTCTTTTCCAGCAACTGTTCGTGCACATTATGATTTTGTGTTGAAACAGTGAACATGTTGTTTTGAGTCATTGGACAATTTGTTCCCGAAAGGTATTTTTCATACGCGTAACGTTGAATTAATGAATTGGAAAATTGTTTTTTAATTTGTCAATTATTTGTGAATTGGAAAGCTTATATGATTGTAGAAATGGGCCAATATGTGATATTTGACCCGTTTGTGATTACACGTTCACTCTGGTATCGAGGAACTTATGATTGAAATTAACGAGGATGACCACATTTATGTCTCGTTTTAAATAAGGACACATAGACGAAGGGACATCGACTTCACTGTAATCTTGGACACAGTAGGGTTAAAATCGGATCAGAAGTTTTCCCATATAATTGGGCAACAATGATGCATTGCCAGATGCCGCTCACTGTTTATAGTATTTAATATTAATTTAATAATTAATATTATTTTAATAAATACTATTATTGTAAACTTAGTGGGAACCTAAAGGGTCACACGACAGAACGGTTTGATCCGAATCAGATTATTTAATTAACTAATGATTTAATTAAATATAAAGGAAACGGGCTAGTAACGTATGAGGGCCATTGGAGCAACAAAAAGAAAGAAAGGGAGCGCATAAGAATACATGCTCTGAGCCCCAATCCTAAGTGTGATGGTCTTGTTTTTCTGTGCCTCCTTCTTGTACACATCAACAAGAGAGAGGCATTTCGAGGCATCATTTCGTGTGGACTAAGTAGGGACACTACGAGATCGTGGTGTTAGAGATCAATCTCCTCCCCGCTTCTTGAGCTAAACGGTACAAACATTAATCATATTTGTGATTCGTGAGCAATACGAGATCCGCGTTTATAGGGATCTTTTCTCTTGAGAGAATTTTTGAAATATATTTTAAAATATCGGTCTCTCAAATCCCCAACTGTGGTATCAGAGCATTGGTCGTTATTGCCTTGAATCCTATGATCTTGCCTTGTTTAAAAACATGATTTGAATATGATTCAAACGATGTATATATGTGTGATTGTTGTTTGTTTTCTCCATAAGGTTTCGTCTCGTATTAATCGTGAACCTATAAAAATAATTTGATTTTGCGCCTATGATAGAGAGCTCATGTTTTTCAAAAAAACGTGTTTGTATGTAGGGAGACGCATTTCGAGGCATCCTTTCGTGTGGACTAAGTAGGGACACTACGAGATCATGGTGTAAGTGATCATTCTCCTCCTCGCTTCTTGAGCTAACCGGTACAAACATGAATCATATTTATGATTCATGAGCAATATGTGATACGCGTTTATAGGGATCTTTTCTCTTTAGAGAGTTTTTGAAATATATTTTAAAATGCCAGTATCTCAAATCCCCAACTATGGTATCAGAGCAGTGGTCGTTATTTCCTTGAATCCTATGCTCAGGCCTTGTTTAATAACATGATTTGAATATGATTCAATCGATGTATATATGTGTGATTGTTGTTGGTTTTCTCCATAAGGTTTCGACTCGTATTAATCGTGAACATAAAAAATAAATTGATTTTGCGCCTGTGACATAGAGCTAATGTTTTTCAAAAAAAGGTGTTGGTATGCCCATTGTTGGTTGCACTGAATTGGTCAACCAATGATATTGTATTGATCACACCCTTTTTAAGATTCAATTGTTTTCCAGCAACTGTTCATGCACATTATGATTTTGTGTTGAGACAGTGAACATGTTGTTGAGTCATTGGACGATTTGTTTTCCTGAAAGGTATTGTTCGTATGCGTAATGTTGAATTAATGAATTGGAAAATTGTTTTTTAATTTCTCAATGGTTTGTGAATTGGAAAGCTTATCTGATTGTACAAATGGGCCAATATGTGATATTTGACCCGTTTGTGATTACACGTTCACTCTGGTTTCGAGGAACGTACGATTGAAATTAACGAGGATGACACATTTATGTCTCGTTTTAAATAAGGACACATGGACGAAGGGACATCGACTTCACAGTAATGTTGGTCGCGGTAGGGTTAAAATCGGATCAGAAATTTTCCCATATAATTGGGCAACAATGATGCATTGCCAGCTGCCGCTCATTGTTTATAGTATTTAATATTAATTTAATAATTAATTTTATTTTATCAATTAATATTGTTTTTTTAATTACTGTTATTGTAAACTTAGTGTGAACCTATAGGGTCACACGATAGAACGGTTTATCGTAGTCAAACTATTTAATTAGCTAATTATTTAATTAAATATATAGGAACGGGCTCATAATGTATGAGGTCCATTGGCGCAACAAAAAGAAAGAAAGGGAGGGCACAAGAGTACATGCTCTTAGCCTCAATCATAAGTGTGATAATCTTGTTTTTCTGTGCCTCCGTCTGGTACACGTCAACTAGAGAGACGCATTTCGAGGCATCCTTTCGTGTGGACTACGTAGGGACACTACGAGATCGTGGTGTTAGTGATCAATCTCCTCCCCGCTTCATGAGCTCAACGGTACAAACATTAATCATATTTGTGATTCATGAGTAATATGTGATCCGCGTTTATGGGGATCTTTTCTCTTGAGAGAGTTTTTGAAATATATTTTAAAATGTCGGTCTCTCAAATCCCCAACTGTGGTATCGGAGCATTGGTCGTTATTGCCTTGAATCCTACGCTCTTGCCTTGTTTAATAACATGATTTGAATATGATTCAAACGATGTATATATGTGTGATTGTTGTTTGTTTTCTCCATAGGGTTTCGACTCGTATTAATCGTGAACCTATAAAATAATTTGATTTTGCACCTATGACAGAGAGCTCATGTTTTTCATAAAAACGTGTTGGTATGCCCATTGTTGGTTGCACTGAATTGGTCAACCACTGATATTGTACTGATCACACCCTTTTTAAGATTGAATTGTTTTCCAGGAACTATTCATGCACATTATGATTTTGTGTTGAAATAGTGAACATGTTGTTTTGAGTCATCGGACGATTTGTTTTCACAAAAGGTATTGCTCATTTGCGTAACTTGAATTAATGAATTGGAAAATTGTTTTTTTAATTTGTCAATTGGTTGTGAATTGGAAAGCTTATCTGATTGTAGAAATGGGCCAATATGTGAAATTTGGCTTGTTTGGGTTCACATGTTCACTTTGACATCGAGGAACATATGATTGGACTTAACGAGTATGACACATTTATGTCTCGTTTTAAATAAGGACACACGGACGAAGAGACATCGACTTCACTGTAATCGTGGATGCGGTAAGGATAAAATGAGATCACTAGTTTTTTCCGTCAATTGGGTAACAATGATGCATTGCCAGATGCCGCTCATTATTTATTGTATTTAATGTAAATTTAATAATTAATATTATTTTGATAATAAATATTATTTTAATAATTACTATTATTGTAAACTTAGTGGGAACCTATAGGGTCACACGACAGAACGGTTTAATCCGAATCACATTATTTAATTAACTAATGATTTAATTAAATATAAAGGAAACGGGCTCGTAACGTATGAGGGCTATTGGATCAACAAAAAGAAAGTAAGGGAGCGCATAAGAATACATGCTCTGAGTCCCAATCCTAAGTGTGATAGTCTTGTTTTTCTGTGCCTCCTTCTTGTACACATCAACAAGAGAGAGGCATTTCGAGGCATCATTTCGTGTGGACTAAGTAGGGACACTACGAGATCGTGGTGTTAGAGATCAATCTCCTCCCCGCTTCTTGAGCTAAACGGTACAAACATTAATCATATTTGTGATTCATGAGCAATACGAGATCTGCGTTTATAGGGATCTTTTCTCTTGAGAGAGTTTTTGAAATATATTTTAAAATGTTGGTCTCTCAAATCCCCAACTGTGGTATCAGAGCAGTGGTCGTTATTTCCTTGAATCCTATGCTCAGGCCTTGTTTAATAACATGATTTTAATGTGATTCAATCGATGTATATATGTGTGATTGTTATTGGTTTTCTCCATAAGGTTTCGACTCGTATTAATCGTGAACATATAAAGTAAATTGATTTTGCGCCTATGACATAGAGCTCATGTTTTTCAAAAAAAGGTGTTGGTATGTCAATTGTTGTATGCACTGAATTCGTCAACCAATGATATTGTGTTGATCACACCCTTTTTAAGATTGAATTGTTTTCCAGCAACTGTTCATGCACATTATGATTTTGTGTTGAAACAGTCAACATGTTGTTTTGAGTCATTGGACGATTTGTTTTCCCGAAAGGTATTGTTCGTATGCGTAACGTTGAATTAATGAATTGGAAAATTGTTTTTTAATCAGTCAATTGTTTGTGAATTGGAAAGCTTATCAGATTGTAGAAATGGGCCAATATGTGATATTTGCCCCGTTTGTGATTACACGTTCACTCTGGTATCGAGGAACATATGATTGGAATTAACGAGGATGACACATTTATGTCTTGTTTTAAATAAGGACACATGGACACAGGGACATCGACTTCACTGTAATGTTGGTCGTGGTAGGGTTAAAATCGGATCAGAAGTTTTCCCAGATAATTGGGCAACAATGATGCATTGCCAGCTGCCGCTCATTGTTTATAGTATTTAATATTAATTTAATAATTAATTTTATTTTAGTAATTAATATTGTTTTTATAATTACTGTTATTGTAAACTTAGTGTGAACCCATAGGGTCACACGATAGAACGGTTTATCGTAGTCAAACTATTTAATTAGCTAATTATTTATTTAAATATATAGGAAACAGGCTCATAATGTATGAGGTCCATTGGCACAACAAAAAGAAATAAAGGGAGGGCATAAGAGAACATGCTCTTAGCCCCAATCCTAAGTGTGATAATCTTGTTTTTTTCTGCCTCCTTCCGGTACACGTCAACTAGAGAGACGCATTTCGAGGCATCCTTTCGTGTGGACTAAGTAGGGACACTACGAGATCGTGGTGTTAGTGATCAATCTCCTCCTCGCTTCATGAGCTCAACGGTACAAACATTAATCATATTTGTGATTCATGAGTAATATGTGATCCGTCATGGTATCGGAGCATTGGTCGTTATTGCCTTGAATCATAACATGATTTGAATATGATTCAAACAATGTATATATGTGATTGTTGTTTGTTTTCTCCATAGGGTTTTGACTCGTATTAATCGTGAACCTATAAAATAAATTGATTTTGCACCTATGACAGAGAGCTCATGTTTTTCAAAAAAACATGTTGGTATGCCCATTGTTGGTTGCACTGAATTGGTCAACCAATGATATTGTGCTGATCACACCCTTTTTATGATTCAATTGTTTTCCAGCAACTATTCATGCACATTATGATTTTTGTGTTGAAACAGTGAACATGTTGTTTTGAGTCATTAGACGATTTGTTTTCCCGAAAGGTATTGTTCATATGTGTAACATTGAATTAATGAATTGGAAAATTATTTTTTTTAATTTGTCAATTGGTTGTGAATTGGAAAGCTTATCAGATTGTAAAAATGGGCCAATTGTGATATTTGGCCTGTTTGGGATTACACGTTCACTCTGGCATCGAGGAACATATGATTGGACTTAACGAGGATGACACATTTATGTCTCGTTTTAATTAAGGACACAAGGATGAAGGGACATCGACTTCACTATAATCTTGGGCGCGGTAGGTTTAAAATCGGATCACTTGTTTTTCCCGTTAATTGGGTAACAATGATGCATTGCCAGATGTCGCACATTGTTTATAGTATCTAATATAAATTTAATAAATAATATTATTTTATTAATTATTATTATTTTTATAATTACTGTTATTGTAAACTTAGTGGGACCCTATAGCGTCACATGACAAAACTGTTTAATCAAAATCAGATTATTTAATTAACTAATGATTTAATTAAATATAAAGGAAACGGGCTCATAATGTATGAGGTCCATTGGGGCAACAAAAAGAAAGAAAGGGAGCGCATAAGAATACATGCTCTGAGCCCCAATCCTAAGTGTGATAGTCTTGTTTTTCTGAGCCTCTTTCCTGTACACATCAACTAGAGAGACGCATTTCGAGGCATCCTTTCGTGTGGACTAAGTAGGGAAACTACGAGATCGTCGTGTTAGTGATCAATCTCCTCCTCGCTTCTTGAGTTAAACGGTACAAACATTAATCATATTTGTGATTCATGAGCAATATGTGATCCGCGTTTATGGGGATCTTTTCTCTTGAGAGAGTTTTTGAATTATATTTTAAAATGTCGGTCTCTCAAATCCCTAACTGTGGTATCAGAGCATTGGTCGTTTTTTCCTTGAATCCTATGCTCTGGCCTTGTTTAATAACATGACTTGAATATGATTCAAACGATGTATATATGTGTGATTGTTGTTTGTTTTCTCCATAGGGTTTCGACTCGTATTAATCGTGAACCTATAAAATAATTTGATTTTGCGCCTATGATAGAGAGCTCATGTTTTTCAAAAAAACGTGTTGGTATGCCCATTGTTGTTTGCACTGAATTGGTCAACCAATGATAGTGTGCTGATCACACCTTTTTAAGATTCAATTGTTTTCCAGCAACTATACATGCACATTATGATTTTGTGTTGAGACAGTGAACATGTTGTTTTTAGTCATTGGATGATTTATTTTCCCGAAAGGTATTGTTCATATGCGTAACGTTGAATTAATGAATTGGAAAATTGTTTTTTAATCTGTCAATTGTTTGTGAATTGGAAAGCTTATCAGATTGTAGAAATGGGCCAATATGTGATATTTGCCCCGTTTGTGATTACACGTTCACTCTGGTATCGAGGAACATATGATTGGAATTAACGAGGATGACACATTTATGTCTCGTTTTAAATAAGGACACATGGACGAAGGGACATCGACTTCACGGTAATGTTGGTCGTGGTAGGGTTAAAATTGGATCACAAGTTTTTCCAGTTAATTGGACAACAATGATGCATTGCCAGATGCCGCTCATTGTTTGTAGTATTCAATATTAATTAAATAATTAATTTTATTTTGTAATTAATATTATATTTATAATTACTGTTATTGTAAACTTAATTGGAACCTATAGGGTCACATGATAGAACGGTTTAATCGGAGTCGGACTATTTAATTATGTGACGATTGAATTAAATATATAGGAAACGGGCTCATAATGTATGAGGTCTGTAACATCCCAATTTTTGTGAAAATTATTTTACAGTTCCGACTACTTGGAAATAAATCATAGAGATTGATCTCCTTGATGATTTATGAAAAGTACAAAGAGCTACTACATTTCTTTTAAACAATTTACTGTTTTAGTAATTAATTCAGATTAAGAGACATTGTAGACGTATACTGTTTTTAATATGAATTAATCTTGAAAAATGTGAAAAATTGTTGTTTGATTAAAGAAAATTATTTTATTGAATGAGAAATAATTTTCAAGATTTAATAAGTATTTTTAGGTCACGGTTTAAATTTTTGACGTTGAGCTATTTTAATAATTTTGACGTTGAGCTATTTAATTGTTGGTTTTATGTCGTATTTAAGGATGACTTTTATTTTAATAATTTTGTATTGATGATTTTATTTTTTGAATAATATTTAGTTGATAAGAGAAATTGAAATTAGTGATCCTCACTAATTTACAGTTTTTATTACGCTGCGAGAATTCTATTGAATTCTGCCGTAACTAGGCTATTGGGTGAATTTCTAACTGAAATATGCCCAAACGTGATCCAAATTTTATAAAATTTGAGATCTTATCATTTTCCAATATTTATGATTTATTAGAATTTTTTATGGGATTTTTGGGCATCAGAAAAATATAGGATGTTTTCTACGCGCAGAACTGTATTACGGTCGCGTTTTAGCTCGTAAATCGAGAAAGCGACATTCATAGAAATACTTCTAATATTTTTAGGGACATTTTGGTTGATTAATAATTTTTTATTATAGAATAATTTATTAGATTTAGTTTTGGAGTTTTTGGTTCAAAAACCCTAATATACGCGTAACGCCGCGCACCCGATTGAGCGAGAATGCGACGAAACGAAATATCTTGATATTTTGAGCTGGGGGGGCGTGAATCCAGCAACTAGGGGAGCTGAATCCAAGCTTTAGAAGCTTCTTTGACATGTGTTAGATTATAATTGGTTGGTTAGTAAATGGCGGGTAGTTAGTATGGTTAAAACCTAACTAGTTGGTTAATTCCTAACTAATTACAACAAATTCTTTCCCTCCTTATCCTCATCAATTTCGTGGCTGTCCAGCCCTCTTTTGATCACCTTCATTCATCCTCCATTGTTGGTAAGAACCAAGAAAAACATTAGTGAGAGAAAGTGGTGTTCTTGAAGAAAGTTTAGTGATTTAGCCTTTGATCTTACTCCTTTCTTCTTAATCCTTGATCCTTTCTTCTTCCATCCTTGTCCCTCAAAATTTCGTGGCTGCTCTCTCCATATTGGCTTCAGCCCATTCATTTCCTCCATTGTTGAAAACTTGAGAAAAATTTGAAAGAGAAAGTGTGGGTTTGAAGGATTTTGGTGATAAAGCTTCCACCTTTGCTTCCTTCCTTCTCAATCCTTGTTCAATCATCACCTAATCTTTTGGTAATCTCTAAGAACCTTCCCTCATCTCTCTTGATTTCCGTTATGGGTTTTGAAGGTTTTAGGAGTTATTTTTGAGTTATAGTGCTTGTTTTGGCTAGTAATGCATGATTAGCTTCATAACCCCTTGTTTTCTTCCATGTCTTAGCTTGTTCTTGATTTTTAAAACTTGGAAAACCCTAACCTTGCTCTGGCCGAAACCATAGGGGCTGTTCAAGGGCTTGTCCTTGGCTTTATTTTGTTGTTTTGGAGTTAGAAAATTGAGGGTTTTGGTTTAGTATGCTTAAACTAGTCTTATATGCATGTTGAACAAAGTTTTGTGAAATTAATTTGGGGATTTTTGGGGCTGGAGACCGTGGCAATTTTACATGGTTTTGATAATGTTTTAAATTGTTTTTAAAGTGTGTTAAGTGTTTAAGAAATTGGTTCTTGGTTAGGACTTTAAATCTATAAGGATTTGTAAGTTTAAAGCTTTGAAAAATTGTTTGAAACAAAATAAATTTGGGGCTGTTTTGGGACCTTAAAAATAGTAACTTATAAGCATGATTTGAGTGAGTTTCAACTTGTTTTTAGTTGTATTAAAGTGGCAAAGAAATTGGTTTATGATAGAAAGTTTTGGATCTAACAAATTTGTATGTTTTGGAAGTGAAAAGTTTGAAAGATTTGAGTTTGTTTTTAGGGCACAAAACCGTGACCCTTAGGTTGGTTTAGAACATTGTCTTGAGTTGTTTTATGACTCAAAAATGTTGTAAAAGTTGATTAAGAACTTGATTTAGCAAAACATTTCAAAGAAGCTTGATTTTAGTAAATGATTTGGTTTATGTTTCAAGTATTGTTTTGGACTTGTAATAAAATTGTTTCTAAAATTTTGTGACATGTTTTAGTGTTTTAAAAAGTGATTCAAAGTTGGTAAAACACTATTCCAATTGGTAAATTTTGGTTTAGGTATTTTCTAAGTGTGTAGAGTTAGTAAAAGTTTGAAAACTTGCATGACTTGAACTTGTATCATGTTATATGACTAGATGTGAACCATATGGGATTAAGTGAGTAATTCTTAGGCCTTCTAGGGACCTAAAACCGTGGCTGTCCTAGGGGCTAGGATTTGTATTTTTGGGGTCTAATTGTATCAAGTTTGTGTTGTTAAGGTTCGTGCTTGAGGTACGCACAAAGTGCAACTTGACGATAGTTTCGAATTACCTAGCGTGGATTGTTAAAGCGCCCAAGGTAAGGGAAATTCTTATATAATGAGTTTGGGCTTTTCGTCTTGTGTGTTGGTTGGTTTGATGTTTGGTTAAATTGTGTGGTAGTACTTGTAGTATTACTATGTGTTATTGAGATGTTGTAGCATGAATTATTGTGTATTGATTTGGCCCTGTGTGGCAAGACTGAATAGTATTGTGTGACTTAAATCATGTTTGATTGATTTGATTGGACTTGAAATTGGGGAAAGTATGTAGCAGCTTGTAGCTTACTGAATTGTTATGTCTTTGTATGAAATCTTTGTAGCATGTTCTTGGCCCTGCGTGGCATTATGAATTGTGTTGTTTTCCTTGAATCATGTTGAATTTAAATGGAACTTGATATTGATTGGAATATGCAAGATATTGTTGTTGATAATGGATTAATTAATAATGCGTTGATCGACTGTTATTGATTTGACGACTTACAACGGTAAGTCTGATGCGATTCCATAAGCTGAGAAATGTTTCCATGGTAAACTAAATGTATCTTCTAAAATAAGTCAGTGTACAAACACGCTTTATGGATCAGAGGGTTAGAAGTTGTTTAAGAGGTTCTTTTAAAAATAGAAAACATTGTAAATTTTGAAAACGGTTGAGTTAAGTAATGTGTTTGGGAATTATCCTAGCATATTATTTAGCACAACTAGGGTTTCAACGACTTAGAGCTAAAAAGTATTTTCAAATACACAGGAGTGATATAAGAACTGGGAAAGAGATTTTAAAGATCGAGTTTTGAAAGAATAAAACATAGGGAACCTAGCGTTCCTATTGAGCATATGGGCCATGTGTCCTGTGTTAAGACTTAATGTCCTACTTACGTGCGTATTTTCTTGATTAAGGATTGGACCTAGTGTTCCGTATTATGTGCCTAGAGTTTTGATCTAAGATTAAGATTAGCGTTTCGCAGTTGAACACCTGGACCTAGTGTCCTGTGTTTGAACTCTAAGGGCTCTTTCTCATCATCTCAGTTCACTGCGTGATGAAGAATACCTGGGCATTACTTGAGTAGTATGGGATGCTCATTGTAGTGCTTAAACTTTGAGTTCCCTCCACCTTTTCGAATGTGAAACATAGTTGAAGTTTGTCGATCCGCATTGATTAATTAAAACATTACTCGGGCGCAACCTACGGTGAGCATGCCATATTGAAGAATTTGTTTGGATGCATACTAACCATTGAGCATCGACACTCGGAGCGTTTGATTTGTCTTAAAGACTTCAAAAGATGAGTTGTCATTACACTCGGAGCGTTTGATTGGTCTTAAATACTTCAAAAGACGAGTTGTCACTGCATTGCCTAATGTGTGGCAAGCCTAAATTGAGGCAGGCCTAATGTGTGGCTATCTTGTTTGGACGTTGGGAAACAAATTTCTCGTCGTACTGCTGACCTATTAAGGCTGCAGGTGTATACACAAACTAGTCATACTGCATTGACATGCATAGCTAATCACATTTATGATATGTGATGACTTGATCGTTGATCTGTTGATAGAATTGTTGTTTAGAATTGTTGTTCACATGCAATTGTTGGATATTGTGGTGACATGATTGTTGATCTATTGGTTGATTTGTTTGCTCACATGCAATTATTTGATATTTTGGTGACTTGATTGTTGATCTGCTGGTTGAGTTGTCTGCTAACATGCAATGCTTGATATACCATGATGATGCGTGCAGTCTATTAAGTATGTTTATGTATATAAAAGCATGTTGTTGTATTATATATGTATATATTGTTTGCATATGACATAGCCTATGATAAACTCGTGGACAAAGAATTTACCCTTGCACTGTTGTTGGATTGGATATCCCTATGGATGTCACTTCCAGATGGAGCTCCATATCTGCTGCAGTTTCGTCATTTCAGGAGCGTTGAAGATCGAGCCAGTGGGGGAAGATTCCTCTGAATGTTTCATGTTTTGATCTTGCTGAACTGTTTCTCAGTAAGAGTTATAGTTGTTGGCCATCTTAGCTTAGGGTTTTGTCTTTGTTGTTTTGTAATTACTCTATTTCAGAAAACCTCGCCTCAGTGCAAAACGATTATGTTATGTTTTATGTTACGAGAAGTATTGATTGTGATGTGTTATACTCTGATATTTGTAAAAGACTGATTTTGAATTATTTAGAAAATTGTAGTACTCTTTATGTCTTATTTTTGAAAAGGGTTTCAAAGGAAAGAAAAAGAAAAAAAAAATACTCCTATATTCCATTGCAAAAGACAGAAGAGTAGTCTTTGTTGAAAGCATACAAGCATTAAATGTTTTCAGCATTAGATTGGGTTGCACAGTAGCGCTCCGGAAACGGGGTGTTACAAGGTACATTAGGGCAACAAAAAGAAAGAAAGGGAGGGCATAAGAATACATGCTCTTAGCCCCAATCCTAAGTGTGATAGTCTTGTTTTTCTGTGCCTCCTTCCTGTACACGTCAACTTGAGAGACGCATTTCGAGGCATCCTTTCGTGTGGACTAAGTAGGGACACTACGAGATCGTGGTGTTAGTGATCAATCTCCTCCCCGCTTCATGAGCTCAATGGTACAAACATTAATCATATTTGTGATTCATGAGTAATACGTGATCCGATTTTATGGGGATCTTTTCTCATGAGAAAGTTTTTGAAATATATTTTAAAATTTCGGTCCCTCAAATCCCCAACTGCGGTATCGGAGCATCGGTCGTTATTGCCTTGAATCCTACGCTCTTGCCTTGTTTAATAACATGATTTGAATGTGATTCAAACGATGTATATATGTGTGATTGTTGTTTGTTTTCTCCATAAGGTTTCGACTCGTATTAATCGTCAACCTATAATATAATTTGATTTTCCACCTATGACAGAGAGCTCATGTTTTTCAAAAAAACGTATTGGTATTCCCATTTTTAGTTGCACTGAATTGGTCAACCAACGATATTGTGCTGATCACACCTTTTTAAGTTTCAATTGTTTTCCAGCAACTATTCATGCACATTATGATTTTGTGTTGAAACAGCGAACATGTTGTTTGGAGTCATTGGACGATTTGTTTTCCCGAAAGTTATTGTTCATATGCGTAACGTTGATTTAATGAATTGGAAAATTGTTTTTTAATTTGTCAATTGGTTGTTAATTGGAAAGCTAAACTAATTGTAGAAATTGGCCAATATGTGAAATTTGGCCAGTTTGGGATTACACGTTGACTCTGGCATCGAGGAACATTTGATTGGACTTAATGAGGATGACACGTTTATGTCTCGTTTTAAATAAGGACACATGGAAGAAGGGACAACGACTTCACTGTAATTTTGGACGTGGTAGGGTTAAAATTGAATCACTAGTTTTTCCAGTTAATTGGGCAACAATGATGCATTGTCAGATACCGTTCATTCTTTATAGTATTTAATATAAATTAATAATTAATTTTATTTTAGTAATTAATAGTATTTTTGTAATTACTATTATTGTAAACTTAGTGGGAACCTATAGGGTCACCCGATTGAATGGTTTCATCGGAATCAGACTATTTAATTAGCTAATGATTTAATTAAATATATAGGAAACGGGCTCATAATATATGAGGTCCACTGGGGCAACAAAAAGAAAGAAAGGGAGGGCATAAGAATACATGCTCTTAGCCCCAATCCTAAGCGTGATAGTCTTGTTTTTCTGTGCCTCCTTCCTGTACACGTCAACTTGAGAGACGCATTTCGAGGCATCCTTTCGTGTGGACTAAGTAGGGATACTATGAGATCGTGGTGTTAGTGATCAATCTCCTCCCCGCTTCATCAGCTAAACGGTACAAACATTAATCATATTTGTGATTCATGAGTAATACGTGATTCGCGTTTATGGAGATCTTTTCTCACGAGAGAGTTTTTGAAATATATTTTAAAATTTCGGTCCCTCAAATCCCCAACTGTGGTATCGGAGCATCGGTCGTTATTGCCTTGAATCCTACGCTCTTGCCTTATTTAATAGCATGATGTGAATATGATTCAAACGATGTATAAATGCGTGATTGTTGTTTGTTTTCTCCGTAAGGTTTCGACTCATATTAATCGTGAACCTATAAAATTATTTGACTTTGCACCTATGACAGAGAGCTCATGTTTTTCAAAAAAACGTATTGGTATGCCCATTGTCGGTTGCACTGAAATGGTCAACCAACGATATTGTGCTGATCACACCTTTTTAAGATTCAATTGTTTTCCAGTAACTATTCATGCACATTATGATTTTGTGTTGAAACAGTGAACATGTTGTTTAGAGTCATTGGACGATTTGTTTTCCCGAAAGGTATTGATCAAATGCGTAACTTTGAATTAATGATTTGGAAAATTGTTTTTTAATTTGTCAATTGGTTGTGAATTGGAAAGCTTATCTGATTGTAAAAATGGGCCAATATGTGATATTTGGCCAGTTTGGGATTACACGTTCACTCTGGCATCGAGGAACATATGATTGGACTTAACGACGATGAGACATTTATGTCTCATTTTAAATAAGGACACATGGACGAAGGGACATTGATTTCACTGTAATCTTGAACGCGGTAGGGTTAAAATCGGATCGCTAGTTTTTCCAGTTAATCGGGCAACAGTGAAGCATTGCCAGATACCGCTCGTTGTTTATAGTATTTAATATAATTTAATAAATAATTTTATTTTAGTGATTAATATTATTTTTATAAGTACTATTATTGTAAACTTAGTGGGAACCTATAGGGTCACACAATTGAACGGTTTAATCGGAATTAGACTATTTAATTAGCAAATGATTTAATTAAATATATAGGAAACGGGCTCATAATGTATGAGGTCCATTGCGGCAACAAAAAGAAAGAAAGGGAGGGCAAAAGAATACATGCTCTTAGCCCCAATCCCAAGTGTGATAGTCTTGTTTTTCTGTGCCTCCTTCCTGTACACGTCAACAAGAGAGACGCATTTCGAGGCATCCTTTTGTGTGAACTAAGTAGGGACACTACGAGATCGTGGTGTTAGTGATCAATCTCCTCCCCGCTTCATGAGCTAAACGGTTCAAACATTAATCATATTTGTGATTCATGAGTAATACGTGATCCGCGTTTATAAGGATCTTTTCTCTTGAGAGATTTTTTGAAATATGTTTTAAATTGTCGGTCTCTCAAATCCCCAACTGTTGTATCAGAGCATTGGTCGTTATTGTCTTGAATCCTATGCTTTTGCCTTGTTTAACAACATGATTTGAATATGATTCAAACGATGTACATATGTGTGATTGTTGTTTGTTTTCTTCATAATGTTTCGACTCGTATTAATCGTGAACCTATAAAATAATCTGATTTTGCGCCTATGACTGAGAGCTCTTGTTTTTCAAAAAACGTGTTGGTATGCCCATTGTCGGTTGCACTGAATTGTTCAACCAACGAACTTGTGCTGATCACACCCTTTTTACGATTCAATTGTTTTCCAGCAACTGATGCACATTAAGATTTTGAATTGAAACAGAGAACATGTTGTTTTCAGTCATTGGACGATTTGTTTTCCCGAAAGGTATTGTTCATATGCGTAACATTGAATTAATGAATTGGAAAATCGCTTTTAAAATTGTAAATTGTTTGTGAATTGGAAAGCTTATATGATTGTAGAAATGGGCCAATATGTGATATTTGGCCTCTTTGGGATTACACGTTCACTGTAGCATCGAGGAACTTATGATTGGACTTAACGAGGACGACACATTTATGTATCGTTTTAAATAAGGACACATGGACGAAGGGACGTCGACTTCACTGTAATCTTGGACGCGGTAGGGTTAAAATCGGATCACTAGTTTTTCTAGTTAATTGGGCAACAATGATGCATTGCCAGATACCGCTCATTGTTTATAGTATTTAATATAATTTAATAATTAATTTTATCTTAGTAATTAATATTATTTTTATAATTACTATTATTGTAAACTTAGTGGGAACCTATAGGGTCACACGATTGAATGGTTTAATCGGAATCAGATTATTTAATTAACTAATGATTGAAATAAATATAATGGAAACGAGCTCATAATGTATGAGGTCTACTGGGGCAACAAAAAAAAGAATGAGAGCGCGTAAGAATACAAGCTTTGAGCCCCAATCCCAAGTGTGACAGTCTTGTTTTTCTGTGCCTCCTTCCTATGCACATCAACTAGAGAGATGCATTTCAAGGCATCCTTTTGTGGGGATTAAGTGGGGACACTACAAGATCGTGGTGTTAGTGATCAAAATCCTCCTCGCTTCAAGAGCTAAATGGTACAAACATTAATCATATTTGTGATTCACTAGCTATACGTGATCCGCGTTTACGGGGATCTTTTCCCTTGAAAGAGTTTTTGAAATATAATTTAAAATGTCGGTCTCTCAAATCCCCAACTGTTGTATCAGAGCATTGGTCGTTATTGCCTTGAATCCTATGCTTTTGCCTTATTTAACAACATGATTTGAATATGATTCAAACGATGTATATATGTGTGATTGTTGTTTTTTTTCTTCATAATGTTTGGACTCGTATTAATCGTGAACCTATAAAATAATTTGATTTTGCGTTAATGACAGAGAGCTCTTGTTTTTAAAAAAAACGTGTTGGTATGCCCATTGTCGGTTGCATTGAATTGTTCAACAAATGATCTTGTACTGATTACACCCTTTTTACGATTCAATTGTTTTCGAGCAACTGTTCATGCACATTATGATTTTGTATTGAAACAGAGAACATGTTGTTTTGAGTCATCGGACGATTTGTTTTCCCGAAAGGTATTGTTCATATGCGTAACATTGAATTAATGAATTGGAAAATTGATTTTTAAATTGTAAATTGTTTGTGAATTGGAAAGCTTATCTGATTGTAGAAATGGGCCAATATGTGATATTTGGCTCGTTTGTGCTTACACGTTCACTCTGGTATCGGAAAACATAAGATTGGACTTAACGAGGATGATACATTTAAGTCTCGGTTTAAATAAGGTCACATGGATGAAGGGACTCGACTTCAGAGTAATCTTGGTCGCGGTAGGGTTAAAATCGTATCACTAATTTTTCCCGTTAATTGGGTAACAATGATGCATTGGCAGATGCTGCTCATTGTTTATAGTATTTAATATTAATTTAATTATTAATATTATTATTTTTATAATTACTGTTATTGTAAATTTAGTGGGAACCTATAGGGTCACACGATTGAATGGTTTAATCGGAATCAGATTATTTAATTAACTAATGCTTTAAATAATTATAAAGGAAACGGGCTCACAATGTCTGAGGTCCACTGGGGCAACAAAACGAAAGAATGGGAGCGCGTAAGAGCACAAGCTCTGAGCCCCAATCCCAGGTGTGACAGTCTTGTTTTTGTGTGCCTCCTTTCTTTGCGCATCAAATAGAGAGATGCATTTCGAGGCATCCTTTTGTGGGGACTAAGTGGGGACACTACAAGATCGTGGTGTTAGTGATCAAAATCCTCCCAGCTTCATGAGCTAAATGGTACAAACATTAATCATATTTGTGATTCACGAGCTACATGTGATCCGCGTTTACGGGGATCTTTTCCCTTGAAAGAGCTTTTGAAATATATTTTAAAATGTCCGCCTCTCAAATCCCCAACTGTTGTATCAGAGCATTGGTCTTTATTGCCTTCAATCGTATGCTTTTGCCTTATTTAACAACATGATTTGAATATGATTGAAACGATGTATATATGTGTGATTGTTGTTTGTTTTCTTCATAATGTTTCGACTCGTATTAATCGTGAACTTGTAAAATAATTTGATTTTACGCCTATGACAGAGAGCTCTTGTTTTTCAAAAAAACGTGTTGGTATGCCCACTGTCAGTTGTACTGAATTGTTCAACCAATGATATTGTGCTGATCACACCCTCTTTACGATTCAATTGTTTTCCAGCAACTGTTCATATTAAGATTTTCAATTGAAACAGAGAACATATTGTTTTGAGTCATTGGACGATTTGTTTTCCCGAAAGGTATTGTTCATATGCGTAACATTGAATTAATGAATTGGAAAATAGATTTTTGAATTGTAAATTGTTTGTGAATTGGAAAGCTTATCTGATTGTTGAAATGGGCCAATATGTGATATTTGGCCCGTTTGTGCTTACACGTTCACTCTGGTACCGAAGAAAATATGATTGGACTTAACGAGGATGATATATTTAAGTCTCGTTTTAATAAGGTCACATGGACGAAGGGACTCGACTTCAGAGTAATCTTGGTCGCGGTAGGGTTAAAATCGAATCACTAATTTTTCCCGCTAATTGGGCAACAATGATGCATTGGCAGATGCCGCTCATTGTTTATAGTATTTAATATTAATTTAATAATTAATATTATTATTTTTATAATTACTATTATTGTAAACTTAGTGGGAACCTATAGGAAACAAGCTAAGAAAATCTATAGCTAGGAAGGCCTAGCCTATTTCGAAAGAACTCCTCTCTAATAAAATCAGGAGCAATGTCCCACCAACTATAGGATCGAGACAAAGTTCCAAAGTTAGCTAATTTATCAGCACAACAGTTGCCTTCCCTAAAAATATGCTCTCCCTAAAAATATTTAATTAACTAATGATTTAATTAAATATAAAGGAAACGGGCTAATAATGTATGAGGTCCATTGGGGCAACAAAAAGAAAGAAAGGGAGAGCAGAAGATTGATTATAAGCTCTGAGCCCCAATCCCAAGTGTGATAGTCTTGTTTTTCTGTGCCTCCTTCCGATGCACATCAACTAGAGAGATGCATTTCGAGGCTTCCTTTTGTGGGGATTAAGTGGGGACACTACAAGATCGTGGTGTTAGGGATCAAAATCCTCCCCGCTTCATGAGCTAAATGGTACAAACATTAATCATATTTGTGATTCACGAGCTATACGTGATCCGCGTTTACGGGGATCTTTTCCCTTGAAAGAGTTTTTGAAATATATTTTAAAATGTCGGTCTCTCAAATCCCCAACTGTTGTATCAGAGCATTGGTCGTTATTGCCTTGAATCCTATGCTTTTGCCTTATTTAACATGATTTGAATATGATTCAAACGATGTATATATGTGTGATTGTTGTTTGTTTTCTTCATAATGTTTCGGCTCTTATTAATCGTGAACCAATAAAATAATTTGATTTTGCGCCTATGACTGAGAGCTCTTGTTTTTCAAAAAAAACGTGTTGGTATGAAAGTTGTTAGTTGCCTTTGAATTGTTCAACCAATAATCTTGTGCTGATCACTCCCTTTTACGATTCAATTGTTTTCCAGCAACTGTTCATGCACATTATGATTTTGTATTGAAACAGAGAACATGTTGTTTTGAGTCATCGGACGATTTGTTTTCCCGAAAGGTATTGTTCATATGCGTAACATTGAATTAATGAATTGGAAAATTGCTTTTTAAATTGTAAATTTTTTGTGAATTGGAAAGCTTATCTGATTGTTGAAATGGGCCAATATGTGATATTTGGCCCGTTTGTGCTTACACGTTCACTCTGGTACCGAAGAAAATATGATTGGACTTAACGAGGATGATATATTTAAGTCTCGTTTTAATAAGGTCACATGGACGAAGGGACTCGACTTCAGAGTAATCTTGGTCGCGGTAGGGTTAAAATCGAATCACTAATTTTTCCCGCTAATTGGGCAACAATGATGCATTGGCAGATGCAGCTCATTGTTTATAGCATTTAATGTTAATTTAATAATTAATATTATTATTTTTGATAATTACTATTATTGTAAATTTAGTGGAAACCTATAGGGTCACACGATTGAACGGTTTAATCGGATTCAGATTATTTAATTAACTAATGAGTTAAATAAATATAAAGGAAACAGGCTCACAATAATGTATGAGGTCTACTGGGGCAACAAAAAAAAGAATGAGAGCGCGTAAGAATACAAGCTTTGAGCCCCAATCCCAAGTGTGACAGTCTTGTTTTTCTGTGCCTCCTTCCTATGCACATCAACTAGAGAGATGCATTTCGAGGCTTCCTTTTGTGGGGAATAAGTGGGGACACTACAAGATCGTGGTGTTAGGGATCAAAATCCTCCCCGCTTCATGAGCTAAATGGTACAAACATTAATCATATTTGTGATTCACGAGCTATACGTGATCCGCGTTTAGGGGGATCTTTTCCCTTGAAAGAGTTTTTGAAATATATTTTAAAATGTCGGTCTCTCAAATCCCCAACTGTTGTATCAGAGCATTGGTTGTTATTGCCTTGAACCCTATGCTTTTGCCTTATTTAACATGATTTGAATATGATTCAAACGATGTATATATGTGTGATTGTTGTTTGTTTTCTTCATACTGTCGAGGGCGCAGGGAACTCGACAATAGATGATGCCGAGGAGGAGCTCGACGAGGACCCGAGTGACGACCTCTATCTGTCGTGATTGATTATGTTGCTGGATGTTGTTTTTTTTTTTTGGCTGTACCTTGTTTTTTTTTTCTTTTGGAGTAGTATGTCGTGACCAGTTTGGGCAGTGTTGTTTTGGTGTTTTGGTGGTAGATGGTGGTCTTACTTTTGAGCACCCCTGCGTGGGAGTTCTGGAAGTACCCAGGTATGTTTGCTCTTTTGAAGTCGTCATACCTTAGGTGTATTTTCTTTATACATTTGCTACTCTGTATTTTGTATACATTATTATTTCGAGTGATATATATATATGTATGTTATGCATGTATGTTTTATTAGGATTTAAGTCTTGTGTCTTAGTTGCACCGTGTTTTGAAAGTCGTAATTACTCTGATGTGCACGAGTTGGTTTTATAAAAAAAAAAATATATCGTATTTTTAAAAGGCACAAGAGTTTCATTTTTAAAACACATCTCATACAGGTTTATGTTGAGCTCGGTATATTGAGCTCGGTAGCGGTCCGGAAACGGGTCGTTACATTGTTGGTATCGTGAGCAGCTTGATTCGAGTTGAGAAATTTGCGGCATAGAAATTTGGACTGGTCACTATGTCGGGTTATGTGTGTTGGGTACCTAGTTATAATATGTTGATTGCTGTTTGATTAAGTGAAGCACTTATTGCTTGAAAAATTGTTTGAACTGTTTCTTGATTGAAGCGGTGTTTTAACACATCCTTGTTACGAGATTCGGCGGGGTTTTGAACTTTGAGGAATCTAATGCCACCTCGTAGGAATCTGACGGTACCGCAACCGAGAACGTCGACATGGAGCGAGCAATTCAAGCTCACGACCAAGATGGCGGCGACCATGGCTCAACAATCAGTCTGCGGCTCAACAGTTAACGCGATGGCTCAACCGACGGCGTTAACTCGCCAGAACTTGCGGCAAAGAACAACAACGAGCGTAACGAAATCTTTGAAGCGAGAGGATTGGCCGACTTTAGGAAGCATGATCCACCGTTCTACGATGAGCCAAATCCGGATAAAGCCGATCTTTGGATGCAAGAGATCGAGAAGATCTTCGAGGAACTTCATTGCCCGGACAACATGAAGGTCGACTATGCCACCTACTTACTGCTAGGAGACGCAGAGTATTGGTGGAGAGGAGTGAAGCAAACGTTTATAGCGGAACGGCGCGAGATGAACTGGGAGCTTTTTCGTGAAAGGGTCTTGGACAAGTACTTCCCAGAGACTGGACGAGCCCAGAAGGAGCAAGAATGTCTTCAATTGCGTGAGCAGCAACTCGGCGGTGTCCGAGTATGCGCCAAGTTCGAAGTCGTTGGCGAGGTATTTCACCATTTCGTGATCGAGCTGACCAGAGATGGTTAAGTGAGAGATTCCAACGAGGATTGAGATTCGACATTCAGTCGATGGTGTCGTTGAGGATCCGAAACCTCCAAGAGTGATAGATCGTGTCGAGGTAGAAGGAGTGAGAAGCCACAAGAAGAAGAAGCTGACTTGTAAGCGGGCCGGTGAGACCCAGTGCGGGCGAATTTGCATAGAAAGGAAAACAACGCGCAGAAGAAGCCTTACGACCGACCTTAGGGAGCGACAACGAGGGACGATGTCGTCCAGATGACCCAGTCTGAAGCGGAGGAGCAGGCCGTGTCGAGGTGACTTGTTTCAGTTGTGGAAGAGCCGGGACATTACGCCAATAAGCTGTACTTTCGAGAGGGTGGAGGTGTGTTTCAACCGTAGAAGCCAGGACATTTTGTCAAGGATTGTCCTACACCCAAAGTGAACCGGACTATGCTTGCGGCAAGAGCCAAAGGGAAGCGTCAAGTGGCTAAAGGCGAGTTTTTCGCATGAGTGGCGAGGAAGCGGTCGGTGAAGATCTTATCCAAGGTGAATGTGAGATCGAGGGTAAATCCTTATCCGTTCTTTTTGATTGGTGCAACCCATTCCTTTATTTCTTCCGATTGTGTGAACCATTTGAACTTATCAGTGATCGCTTTACCGCTTAAATTAGTAGTTACAACCCCAAATGCTAAAACCTTAGTCACAAACACTTTGCATGTCTTAATTGTGTAGTGGTTATTGAGTAGAAAGTTTGTGGTCAATTTGGTTTGTTTGCCTCTTAAGGGCTTAGATGTCATTCTCGGGATGGATTCGTTGTCACACCACCATGTCCTTTTGGGTGTGCCCGTAAAAGCGTAATTTTTCCGGACCTGAGTCTCAATTATCTTCTCACGAACGATTCGGAGTTTCTTTGAAAGAAGCAACTAGGGAATACATGTATCCGCTGGAGTTCGGAAGTTTTCCAGCGGTCGACGTGAAGAATGTTCCAGTGGTGTGTGACTTTGAGGACGTTTTTCCCGAAGACGTGCCAGGGTTACCACCAGTACGAGAGGTCGAGTTCTCCATCGACCTGAAGTCGGGCTACCACCAGATTCGCGTGAAGGAGGAAGATGTCGCCAAAACAGCTTTCAGGACTAGATACGGTCACTACGAGTACTTGGGGATGCCGTTTGGAGTGGCGAATCGCGCCACGGTGTGTTTATGGACTACATGAGCAGGGGATTTTCCATTCGTTTTGGATCAGTTCGTTGTAGTGTTCATCGGCGACATCTTGATCTACTCGAGAACCGAGAAGAGCACGCAGAACACTTATGTCGAGCATCGCAGATATTACGAGATAAGCAACTCTATGCCAACCTGTCGAAGTGTGAATTTTGGCTTGAAGAGGTGAATTTTCTTGCCACGTGATTTCCAAAGAAGGGATACCGTGGATCCAACTAAGATTGAGGCGGTGTTAGCGTGGGAACAGCGAAGGCGATTCTGAGATCGAGGAGTTTTGTCACTTAGCGAGGATATTAACGAAGATTCATTGAAGGTTTCTCGAAGATTGTCGCGCCTCTTACGGTAGACGAGGAAGGATCAACCTTTGCCCGGCCGAGGAGTGCGGCTTGATTTTCAAAGATCAAGGAGCTTTTGACGGCGGCGCTGTGCTGATCTTGCCTCAAAGAAGAGCCTTACGAAGTGTATTGTGATGCGTCACACCAGGGATTGGGATGCGTGCTGATGCAACATCGGAAGGTGGTCGCGTATGCTTCAAGACAGCTTAAGATTCACGAGAGGAACTACCCTACTCACGACATGGAGCTGGCAGCAGTAGTTTTTGCGTTGAAGATATGGAGACACTACCTTTATGGGAGCACTCTTACTGTTTTCAGCGATCACAAGAGCTTGAAGTACCTGTTCGACCAGAAAGAACTCAACATGCGGCAGCGTAGATGGACAGAATTTCTCAAGGACTACGACTTTACGTTGGAATACCATCCCGGTAAGGCTAACGTGGTAGCAGATGCGCTGAGTAGGAAGAGCGTTTTAACCTCGGTAATGATGATCAAGGAGTTGGAGATGCTCGAGAAGTTTCGAGACTTGAAGTTGAGTGTCGAAGTTTCACCGAGGAAGTTGGGACGACGTCTTACCATTGGTGGAGTTCACCTACAATAACAGTTTCCATGCGAGTATTGGAATGGCACCTTTTGAAGCACTGTATGGACGGAAATGTCAGACGCCTCTTTGTTGGTACCAGGACGGCGAGCGATCGTCAGAGGACCGAGATATGATCCGGCCCGGACCTCAGAGAAGATCCGCTTGATCGGAGATCGGATCACGAACATCTCAAAGTCGACAGAAGAGTTATGCGGACCAACGGCGTCGACCACTCGAGTTCGAGGAAGGAGAACATGTATTTCTTAGAGTCACCACTACTGGAGTTGGTCGAGCGATCAAATCCAAGAAACTTACCCCTAAATTTATTGGACCTTACCAGATTCTTCGTCGTATTGGTCCAGTGGCATATCAGATTGCCTTACCACCATTCTTGTCGAACATCCACGACGTCTTCCACGTCTCACAATTGCGGAAGTATGTTTCCGACCCCTCTCATGTCATCGAACCGGATGTGATTCAACTGAAGGACGACCTATCTTTTGAAGCATTACCAGCAAGGATCGTTGATCGGAAAGCCAAACAGTTGCGGAACAAAGAGATTCAACTCGTCAAAGTTGTGTGGGATCAGAAGACGGGAGATGCGACTTGGGAGCTGGAGGAGAAGATGAAGACTCGATTACCACTCAACTTTTCTGAGGTAAGAATCTTATTTACAATTTCGAGGACGAAATTTTTAGAGGAGAGATTGTAACACCTGAGGACGAGATCGACATCGTATTAAGACGACGTATCGAGACCTCGACCAAGACCTTGTGTCGAGATCGCGCGTCTTAGGTCATTTGCCGAGCCGAGGAGACCACGTGCACTAGCTTGAAATTTGAGGAGTCGGGTGTCGAGTTGATGAAGTCGCGTACCGAGCTGAGGAGGCCGCGTTCACGAACTCGTGTTAGAACCTTGTGCGCTTGCACGAGCACCCTAGTCGACATCGTGTCGAGATGATGCTGTGCTGAGGAGGTCGCACGTCGAGTTGATGAAGTCGCGTACCGAGCTGAGGAGGTCGCATGTCGAGCTGAGGAGGCCGCGTTCACGAAGTCGTGTTAGAACCTTGTGCGCTTGCACGAGCACCCTAGTCGACATCGTGTCGAGATGATACCTCGTATTCTTTCGAACGTTATTCAGCGCTATTATTATATTGTTTGTAATAATTACATTGTCGGTTTGCCGTTCTCGTCGCGTGTCTAGACCGTTGACCGACAGAGTAGAGGGTAATTATGAGAGGAACGATTAGACGGGTAGGATGATTGATGGGATTGGCATCTTATAGCTGAAGTTACGATTATACCCCTTTTCTCACCAGCTGTATACCACGACCGATTCCCTCAAACACTCATTCTTTCTCTTTTCTTCTTTCTTCTTCCTTCCTTCTGCTCTGAGTTTCGTTGTTTTTCTCCAAAAACTTCCATCGAAGAAAACTTGAGTTCCATCGAGATTCTGCACAAACTTTCTTCATCAATCTTGTTCATCATCATCTTCTCGACCCATATCTCGCCTGCTCGACCACCATTGAGGTATGAAGAACAGATCTTTCTTTTCCTCTGTGCTACTGTTTAGCGCTACTTTTCCTTCCATTTGTAGCCAGTTTTATGCTTCCAAATCATGTCAAATTGATGGGTTTTCTTCTTCACAATATTACCTATCTTTCTAACCGATTAATTGGGCTTGTAAAACAAATTTTCTTCCTCTGTTTTTCTGCAATCGGCAGTGCCCAGAAACTCTTCATTTTTGGTTTATTTCGATTTCTTGTTTTCGTTTGTTGCTTCTGGTTGTTGTTGTTGTCGATCTATCTGTTGAAGCATCAGATAACTTTTTCATGAACTTTTGATCGAAATCCCTAACTTTGTGTTAGAGGAAAAATATATTTCAGTTCTTGAGTTTTTATATTTTTAGGTTGTGATTAAGTTTGGGAAGAGAGCTAAGTGTATTAGAACCCATAGATCGAATCGAAGTTGTGTTTGTTTTAGGAAGTCCGATTCGAGATCGAGTGAGAGCGAATCCGAGGGCGTGGAAGCAATGAATCCGCATCGAGAACCGTGCGTGTCGAGGTCGATTGAGGGCGATGCGTGTCGAAGTCGTTGTCGAGCTCGTTGAAGACAGCCCGTGTCGAGATCGAGTAAGAGAAGTCGTTGTCGAGCTCATTCAAGACAAGGTCGAGGTCGTTGTCGAGCAAAGATTAACTTGGAGTTCGGTAAGGGCGCTTCACATTAATACTTTCATAGTATGCTAGCGTAAGGGCAACTCTTAGACATTATTAAGACTTTATTTTTATTGTTATATTTATGTATGGACTCCTTGATTGGTGTCGAGATTGGGTTTTTGCATGTATTTGATATGTGATTGAATATATGTTGTGAATTGCGTTTCTTCATGCAGAATGTTTTATTGCTTAAATGTCGAATTGCGTTTCTTCATGTTAAGCATGCTCTCTTTATTTGATATGTGATCAAGTAAGTTGTGTTACTCTTTGACATGCGGCGAGCTAATCATCGAGTGAGAGAGCTAGGGAGTCGTATGACGTTTTTGAGCCGGACCCAGATAACTGAGGGTGCTAGGTCCCCTTTTTGTTTATGGTGGATTGGCTAGGCGTTGTAGCATTATCAGTTTGGGGATGGACCTGCTGATTAATGTATGGAATTCGGTTTGGGGATGGACCTGCCGTTTACCTATTACGTCAGTTTGGGGATGGACCTGCTGACGATATTCCGGAATAAGAGTCGAGTCGAGTCTAGAGTGAGATGGTCGAGTCACGTGTGGTGATTGAGATACATTATTGTGTTGCTTATTTCTTTATGTCGAGCTTATCTTGAATTGTTGAGAAGTTGACCCTTTCCCGTGGTGCCTTCAATCCATGACGGTTACCCAGGCGGTGTCGAGGGCGCAGGGAACTCGACAGCAGATGATGCCGAGGAGGAGCTCGACGAGGACCCGAGTGACGACCTCTATCTGTCGTGATTGATTATGTTGCTGGATGTTGTTTTTTTTATGGCTGTACCTTGTTTTTTTCTTTTGGAGTAGTATGTCGTGACCAGTTTGGGCAGTGTTGTTTTGTTGTTTCAGGGTAGACTGGTGGTCTTACTTTTGAGCGACCCCACATGGGAGTCTCATGGAAGTACCCAGGTATGATTGCTCTTTTGAAGTCGTCATACCTTAGGTGTATTTTCTTTATACATTTGCTACTCTGTATTTTGTATACATTATTATTTCGAGTGATATATATATATGTATGTTATGCATGTATGTTTTATTAGGATTTAAGTCTTGTGTCTTAGTTGCACCATGTTTCGAAAAGCTGTAATTACTCTGATGTGCACGAGTTGGTTTTATAAGAAAAAAAATATATCGTATTTTTAAAAGGCACAAGAGTTTCGTTTTTAAAACACATCTCATACAGGTTTATGTTGAGCTCGGTATATTGAGCTCGGTAGCGGTCCGGAAACGGGTCGTTACACACATCAACTAGAGAGATGCATTTCGAGGCTTCCTTTTGTGGGGATTAAGTGGGGACACTACAAGATCGTGGTGTTAGTGATCAAAATCCTTCCCGCTTCATGAGCTAAATGGCACAAACATTAATCATATTTGTGATTCACGAGCTACACGTGATCCACGTTTACGGGGATCTTTTCCCTTGAAAGAGCTTTTGAAATATATTTTAAAATGTCGGTCTCTCAAATCCCCAACTGTTGTATCAGAGCATTGGTCGTTATTGCCTTGAACCCTATGCTTTTGCCTTATTTAACAACATGATTTGAATATGATTCAAACGATGTATATATGTGTGATTGTTGTTTGTTTTCTTCATAATGTTTCGACTCGTATTAATCGTGAACCTATAAAATAATTTGATTTTGCGCCTATGACAGAGAGCTCATGTTTTTCAAAAAACGTGTTGGTATGCCCACTGTGTTGACAAGTGACTCCAAACACAAGAGGGGGGTGAATTGTGTTGACAAGTGACTCCAAACACAAGAGGGGGGTGAATTGTGTGTGAACGGTGCTTTCAAAAACTTTTGGAGAAATAAGTGCTAATTATGAGTTGCGAAAATATTAATGTGAAATAGATAAATCACTTGAAGAATAAATTGCAAACGACTTAAAAATAAAGTAAATAGTAAGATATAAATAACAATAAAATAAAGTACAGAAATTTAATTGACTGAAAAGTAGAGAGATAAGGAGTAAAAAAAAGCACACAACAAATTATCCAGGTTCGACCACTTAACACCCCTGTGGCCTACGTCCTGTCCCCAAAGCAAACCACTATGGGATTTTCACTAAATCACTAGCTTTTAAATCAAGTTCAGCTAGAAACCTTTACAACTCTATACCAGAGCAATACGTTCAAGAGATATCACCTCTCTATGAACACCTTGGGATTCCTACCCAAAAATAAATGATTTTCACAAATAAAATGAGACGAGAAAGATACACTCAATAGTGCAGATATAACAAATTGAAGCTCAAATAATACAACTCAAATTATGTAGAATAAAAGGCTCTCAGAAAATTGTGCTCAAATAAGTGTGAGTGATGAAAAATATTTGACAGAGTTTTTGGCACAAAAATTAAGCACTGCGTTGTTGTATCTTTTACAAGGCTCACGAGTCATGGTTTATATAGGCAATGGAGGAGCGCTACTTTAAGAAGATTTGTCCGTTGAGGATTTGCCCGGATTCTTGGCAGGATCTGTCCGTTGGAATTTGTCCGTTCGCGTTGAACATGAAAGAATTGAAAACCGCGAGCGGCTCGGCATCACGACCTCTGAAGGCGGCTCGTGAGACGACCTCTGAAGACGGCTCGGAGGCGACCTCGCCACTGCTGACTCGCCAGACGACCTCGACACAGCTCGGCATACGACCTCTGAATAGCTCGGCAAAAGACCTCGGAACACAGCTCGGCATACGACCTCCTCATCAGTTCGGTTCTCATAGCTCGGCACACGACCTCATAAGCTTGACACGCGACCTCCTCCTCAGTTCGACATATGACTTCCTCAGATCTCAACATCCGACTTCCTCCTCAGCTCGACATCCGTTTTCCTCAGAGCTCGACACGCGAATTCCTCCTCAGCTCGACATCCGACACGAGATATGCATGTCAAAATATTTTGTGCGTGTGTGATTTAATTTTAATTGAGAGCTTTTTATTACTACTTACAAATTGTCTTAATAAAGATAAATAAATACCCAGAACCCAAAGACTTGAGAAACAATCATTCTTGATCCGCGTCTTGGTATTCTTTTCCACTTTTTGCACGGTTGACTATTTGCAAGACTCCCTTTTGTCAATCATCAAAATCATCCTGTCAAGGCATGTATTCACAGACTCCCCCTTTTTGATGATGACAAACATCTCATGGAGGGTTTTTTAGTAAAAATATAATCATGATATAGCAATGAGATATAAGCAAGGTTTTTCAATAAAAGATATCGAGTTTAAGCACGTATTTTAGAAAAACTCCCTCACAATATAAAAAAGATATCGAGTTTAGGCGCATTTTGGCATTTTGGTGAAGAACTCCCTCACAATATGCATGGAATAAACCACTCCCCTGAATCATATAACTCTCCCCTTTTGGCAACATCAAAAGCGGAAAAGATAAAGGGAAAGGCATGTAAAACGTATGCATATACGTGTAACTAGATGGCGAAAAATAATAGAGTATCAAGGGTTCAATGAAGCATAATTGTTTGCGAAGCTAACATAACCTCGCACAAACTTTTATTTTAGCGATTACAGGAAGGACGGTTGCATTTCTCCACTTTTAGTCTTGGTAACGGAACCTGCATAAAAATGTTAGCACACTCCAACGCCCAAGTTAGAACTTATTCATAATAAAATGCACTCACACGCAGTCATTCAATGCATGATTGATCTAAAAATCCCAATTCAGTTCTAATAAAAAAGAAAGTTTCCTTAGGCAAAGGTTTAGTAAAAATATCTGCAAGTTGTCTAGATGTTTCCACAAACTCAATCATGCAATCACCTTTTTGAACATGATCTCTAATAAAATGGTGCCTAATCTCTATGTGTTTAGTCCGAGAGTGATAAACCGGATTTTTCGTGAGGTTTATGGCACTAGTATTGTCGCACTTAATTGGAACAGTTTTCTGATTAATCCCATAATCATTCAACTGTTGTTTCATCCAAATAATTTGTGCACAACAATCGTCACAAACGTGATTCCGCTTCAAAGAAGGGACAAAGCCACACTGGCTTGTTTCTTACTATGCCATGAGACCAAAGCATTCCCAAGTAAGTGACATGTCCCACTAGTGCTTTTTCGGTCCATTTTGCAACCCGCAAAATCAGAATCCGAGTACCCAATCAAAGTGCATTCGGCACCTTTGGGGTACCATAAACCCGTGTTTTGTGTGCCAATGAGGTATCTCATAATGCGTTTTACAGCAGAGAGATGTGATTCCTTAGGACTAGCTTGAAAACGTGCACACATACAAACACTAAACATAATATCAGGACGACTAGCAGTGAGATAGAGAAGAGATCCTATCATACCTCTATACTTACTTGCTTCTACCGACTTACCACCTTCATCTTTGTCAAGATAGCATGAAGTGCTCATTGGAGTTGAGATTTCTTTTGCATCGCTCATTCCAAATTTCTTGAGTAAATCCTTGCAATATTTGGATTGATTGATGAATATTCCTTCCTTTTTTGTTTGATTTGAAGTCCAAGGAAGTAATTTAGCTCTCCCATCATTGACATTTCAAATTCACTTTGCATGATTTTGGAAAAATCTTCACACAAAGACTCATTAGTAGCACCAAAGATGATATCGTCAACATAAATTTGAACAAGTAAAATGTCATGATTTTTGTGTTTAATGAAAAGAGTGGTATCAACTTTTCCTCTTTCAAAACCTTTTTCAAGTAAATATTTGCTCAACCTTCTCGTACTAAGCTCTCTGAGCTTGTTTTAACTCATATAAAGTGTTTTTCAGTTTGAAAACATGATTTGGAAATTCAAAATTTTCAAACCCGGGGGGTAGATCAACCTATACTTCTTCTTGAATAAAATCATTTAGAAATGCACTCTTAACATCCATTTGAAAAAGTTTAAAATCCATGATGCATGCAAATGCGAGAAGCATGCTTGAATAGCTTCTAATCTAGCCAGATGGTGCATAGGTTTCATCGAAATCTATGCCCTCTTGTTGATTATAGCCTTTGCAACAAGTCTAGCTTTATTTCTAACAATGATACCGTTTTCATCAAGCTTGTTGCGAAAGACCCATTTGGTCCCAATGACTAGGTGATCTTTAGGCCTAGGGACAAGTTCCCAAACATCATTTCTCTCAAATTGATTTAATTCCTCTTGCATAGCAAAGGTCCAATGCTCATCAAAGATGGCTTCATTGACGTCATTTGGTTCAATTTGAGAGACAAAGGCCATATGATGACATGCATGATTAAGAGAGGTTCGAAGTCGTTACCGTTTTGAGATATCACCTATTATGTTGTCAAGAGGATGGTTCTTTGAGACTCTCCATTCTTTTGGAAGATTTGAGTGAGAGAGTTCCTGAGAGGGTTGAGGCAAGGACTCTTGATCCTCCTTTTGAACTTTTGATCTCTCTTGTTCCTCTAAATAGGTATCTCCAAATACTTCTGCATGATCATCAACACTTTCTTCATCAAGATTTGGGGTTAGATTCATCAAAAGAAACATGCACATTCTTCAACAGTCCAAGTTCTTTTATTAAAAATTCAAAAGCTTTACTAGAAGTGGAATATCCAAGAAATAAACCTTCATCAGCTTTAGCATCAAATTTACCAAGGTTATTCTTACCATTGTTTAGGACAAAACACTTGCATTCGAAAACGTGAAGGTGGGAAATGTTGGGTTTCCTTCCTTTGTAGAGTTCATACGGTGTTTGTTTAAGGATCGGCCTTATAAGAACTCGATTCATCACATAGCAAGCGGTGCTCACTGGCGTGCCCAAAAGTACTTAGGAAGGTTAGTCTCATTGAGCATCGCCCTCGCTAGCTCTTCAAGAGACCGATTTTTCCTTTCAACCACTCCATTTTGTTGCGGTGTCCTTGGAGCGTAAAAGTTGTGATCAATGCCATTTTCTGTGCAAAATGCTTCAAATGCTTCATTCTCAAATTCCCACCATGATCACTTGAATGGAAGCAATGTTAAGTCCCTTCTCATTTTGTATAACCTTTGCAAGTTTTCAAAAGCATTAAAAGCATCATTTTTGTGAGAAATAAATAAAGTCCATGTATAGCGAGAATAGTCGTCCACAATAACAAGAGCATAGTAATTGCCACCAAAGCTTTTAGTTCTAGAAGGGCCAAATAAATCCATATGTAAAAGTTGTAAAGGCGGTTTGTAGAAACAATATTTTTAGATTTGAAAGATGCCTTTACTTGTTTTCCTTTTGACATGCATCACAAAGTTTATCTTTTTCAAAATGAAGCTTTGGTAAGCCAATTACTAAGTCCTTTCGAACTAACTTATTAAGATGATCCATGTGAATATGAGCCATTCTCCTATGCCATAGCCAAGATTCATCCTCTTTACTAATAAGACAACATGCATCATTTGAAGGTATTTTATCTAAATCAAGCATATAGATATTTCCAATTCTAGGTCCAATTACAATAACATTTTCATTTATAGAATCCATGACCATGCATTTTGAAGAATCGAAAAACCACTTTGTTTCCTTTATCACAAAGTTGACTAATGCTTAGCAAATTATGCTTCAAACCATCCACATACAAAACATTTTCAATAGTGGGATTAGGACTCTTACCAATAGAACCAATCCCAAGAATTTTACCTTTGTTGTTGTCACCATACCGGACATAACCACTATTCTTAGGTACCAATGAGGAGAACTTGCTTTTGTCTCCTGTCATGTGCTTTGAACAGCCGCTATCAAGATACCAATTTAAGTCCTTGGCTTTCAAGCACACCTACAACAACAAATCATATTTTAACCTTTGGTACCCAAACCATCTTGGGTCCAGATGAGTTAGTTTTTGGCAAAGTACCCTTTGGAATCCACATCTTTTTGCCAACTACATTTTTATTCTTTCTAATATTGCAAATAGAGGCAGTGTGACCATTTCTACCACAGTGAAAGCATTTAATGAAAGGACTACTTGAGGGTTTGTTGTGATTGAAGAGTTTAAAAGATTTTTCATGAATTTTTGGATGATAACCTAAACCAGCTTTTCCAAAAGTACCTTTTTGGTTTCCTAAAATAATGTTTAGATTATCTCTTCCCATCGTAAATTTTGCAAGAGTGTTATTTAAATCCTCAACCTTATTTTTCAAAACACTACACTCATTGCATTTTAAAACTTCATCTTTTTGATTTTCACAAGGTATTGGAGGAGAAGGTTCAATCACAAAGAACTTGTTTTTCTTTAAGAATCACTATCTCTTTGTTTAAAATTTCAATTTTCTGATTCAAGAGAAGAGATGGTTTTCTTAGAAGAAAGAATAATTTTTCCAAGTTTAATCGTTTCATTATTGAATTCTTCACAAGCAATGACAAGTAATTCATCATAAGTTAAAGAAGAGTCAGGATCATAAAAATTTACCTCATCTTCATCATGATTTGCCATTAGACTAAGGTGAGCCTCTTCATTTTCAGATTCATCAGAAGAATCCATATCATTATCATCCCAGGCAATGTAAGCTCTTCTTCCCTTCGAATCCTTTGGTGGTTTCTTTTCAAATTTCTCATTCCTCGTTTGGTTTTGAGGACAATCGGGTTTTATGTGACCTTTCTTTCCACACTTGTAGCAGGTAGGATTAAAAGAAGTTGTTTCATCACTTTTCTTTTGAGAGCTTGGGAACTTACCTTTGTTTTTGAGTCTCATGAACCTTTTGAATTTGCGAACCATTAGACTCATGTTTTCCTCATTATTTTCATCTTCAAGGAAATCACATTCGTCATCGTCAGTTTCCTCAATGCTTGCTTTGAGGGCGAGCCCTTTCTTTTTCTTATCAGCTTCTTCGCTTTCCATGAGACGATTTAGTTCAATTTCATGTTCCTGCAATTTTCCAAACAAAGTAGCCAAGGTCATAGAAGATAAGTCTCTAGATTCAGCTATAGCAATGACCTTGGGTTGCTAATTCTGTTTAGACATCTAAGAACTTTGTTAATCAAATCTTCATTCTTGAAGACTTTCCTAAGAGCTCGAGATGGTTTTATTATATGGATGAACCTTTTTGCATATCTTGTATGTTTTCACTTGGTTTCATCCTAAATAACTCATACTCATGGGTTAATGTGTTCATTCGAGCCCTCTTGACCTCAGTAATACCTTCATGGGTCAATAGAAGGGTGTCAGACATTTCTTTAGCAGCCTTGCAATTTGAGACCCTATACAACTCATCGTACCTTAAAGCAGAAGTGATGATGTTCTTAGCCTTCAAATTGTATTGGACCTTTTTCTTATCATCTTCGGTCCAAAGTGATATTGGTTTGTCTACCACTGCATCATTAATTGATTGAGTGGGGACAAATGGACCATTTTCCACAAAGATCCCAAATATCAAGATCAACACCCTCAAGAAAGATTTGCATTCTATCCTTCCAATAACCATACCCTCACCATTGAAAAATGGGGGTGCATTCATGGAAGTTCCCTCGTAATTGTTTGAAGTCATTCTCTTGAGACGGTTAAGTCCTTTATACAAGAGTCTAGCTCACGATGCCACTTGTTGACAAGTGACTCCAAACACAAGAGGAGGGTGAATTGTGTGTGAGCAGTGCTTTCAAAAACTTTTGGAGAAATAAGTGCTAATTATGAGTTCGGGAAATATTAATGTGAAATAGATAAATCCCTTGAAGAATAAATTGCATATGAGTTAAAAATAAAGTAAATAGTAAGATATAAATAACAATAAAATAAAGTACAGAAATTTAATTGGTGAAAAGTAGAGAGATAAGGAGTAAAAAGCACACAACAAATTATCCAGGTTCGCCACTTAACACCCCTGTGGCCTACGTCCTGTCCCAAAGCAAACCACTATGGGATTTTCACTAAATCACTAGCTTTTAAATCAGGTTCAGCTAGAAACCTTTACAACTCTATACCAGAGCAATACGTTCAAGAGATATCACCTCTCTATGAACACCTTGGGATTCCTACCCAAAAATACATGATTTTCACAAATAAAATGAGACGAGAAAGATACACTCAATAGTGCAGATATAACAAATTGAAGCTCAAATAATACAACTCAAATTATGTAGAATAAAAGGCTCTCAGAAAATTGTGCTCAAATAAGTGTGAGTGATGAAAAATATTTGATGTAGTTTTTGGCACAAAAATTAAGCCTTTGCGTTGTTGTATCTTTTACAAGGCTCACGAGCTGTGTTTATATAGGCAATGGAGGAGCGTGACTTTAAGAAGATTTGTCCGTTGAGGATTTGCCCGTTGCGGGAGGGATCTGTCCGTTGGAATTTGGCCGTTGCGTTGGACATGAAAGAATTGAAAACACGGAGACGGCTCGGCATACGACCTCTGAAGGCATTTCGGCCAGGCGACCTCACGAAGACGGCTCGGCCAGCGACCTCGCCACAATGACTCGACCACTCGGCATATGACCTCTGAACAGCTCGGCCAAAGACCTCGGCAAAGACCTCGGAACACGGCTCGGCATACGACCTCCTCATCGCCTCGGTTCTCATAGCTTCGGCACCACGACCTCATCGGCTCGACCACGCGACTTCCTCCTCGATTCGACATACGACTTCCTCGAGCCCAACATCCGACTTCCTCCTCACTCGACATCCGCTTTCCTCGAGCTCGACACGCCGACTTCCTCCTCACCGACATCAGGCCACGAGATATGCATGTCAAAATATTTTGTGCGTGTGTGATTTAATTTTAATTGAGAGCTTTTTATTACTACTTACAAATTGTCTTAATAAAGATAAATAAATACCCAGAACCCAAAGACTTGAGAAACAATCATTCTTGATACGCGTCTTGGTATTCTTTTCCACTTTTTGCACGGTTGACTATTTGCAAGACTCCCTTTTGTCAATCATCAAAATCATCCTGTCAAGGCATGTATTCACAAATTGTGTGTGAACGGTGCTTTCAAAAACTTTTGGAGAAATAAGTGCTAATTATGAGTTGCGGAAATATTAATGTGAAATAGATAAATCACTTGAAGAATAAATTGCAAACGAGTTAAAAATAAAGTAAATAGTAAGATTTAAATAACAATAAAATAAAGTACTAAATTTAATTGGTGAAAAGTAGAGAGATAAGGAGTAAAAAAGCACACAACAAATTATCCAGGTTCGGCCACTTAACACCCCTGTGGCCTACGTCCTGTCCCCAAAGCAAACCACTATGGGATTTTCACTAAATCACTAGCTTTTAAATCAGGTTCAGCTAGAAACCTTTACAACTCTATACTGTGAGCAATACGTTCAAGAGATATCACCTCTCTATGAACACCTTGGGATTCCTACCCAAAAATAAATGATTTTCACAAATAAAATGAGACGAGAAAGATACACTCAATAGTGCAGATATAACAAATTGAAGCTCAAATAATACAACTCAAATTATGTAGAATAAAAAGACTCTCAGAAAATTGTGCTCAAATAAGTGTGAGTGATGAAAAATATTTGACAGAGTTTTTGGCACAAAAATTAAGCACTGCGTTGTTGTATATTTTACAAAGCTCACGAGCTGTGTTTATATAGGCAATGGAGGAGCGTCATATGTAACAAGATTTGTCCGTTGAAGATTTGCCCATTGCAGGATGATTATTAAAAGGATTTGTCGTTGCAGCATTTAAAAAAAGATTTGTCCGTTGCGTCGATTATTAAAAGGATTTGTCGTTGCAGGAAAATCTGCCCGTTGCGTTTTGAAATAAAGAAATTGAAAACACGGAGACGGCTCGGTATACGACCTCTGAAGACAGCTCGGCAGACGACCTCGCCACACAGCTCGACACAGCTCGGCATACGACCTCTGAACAGCTCGGCAAAAGACCTCGGCACACGACCTCGGAACACTGCTCGGCATACGACCTCCTCATCAGCTCGGTTCTCATAGCTCGACACGCGACCTCGGCAAGGGACCCCATCAGCTCGACACGGATCATCAGCTCGACACGAGACCTCGGTAGGCGACCTCATCAGCTCGACACGCGACCTCGGTAGGCGACCTCATCAGCTCGTCACTCGACAAGAGCTCATCACGCGACCTCGGTACGCGACCTCATAAGCTTGACACGCGACCTCCTCCTCAGTTCGACATACGACTTCCTCAGAGCTCAACATCCGACTTCCTCCTCAGCTCGACATCCGATTTCCTCAGAGCTCGACACGCGACTTCCTCACCGACATCAGGCCTCGAGATATGCATGTCAAAATATTTTGTGCGTGTGTGATTTAATTTTAATTGAGAGCTTTTTATTACTACTTACAAATAGTCTTAATAAAAATAAATAAATACCCAAAACCCAAAGACTTGAGGAACTATCATTCTTGATACGCGTCTTGGTATTCTTTTCCACTTTTGCACGGTTGACTATTTGCAAAGCTCCTTTTGTCAATCATCAAAACCATCCTGTCAAGGCATGTATTCACAGACTCCCACTTTTTGATGATGACAAACATCTCATGGAGGAATTTAGTAAAATATAATCATGATATAGCAATGAGATATAAGCATGGTTTTTCAATAAAAGATATCGAGTTTAAGCACAATATTTAGAAAAACTCCCTCACAATAGGCAATACTTGAAAGATCACTCCCCCTGAATCATGCATTCATGTAACTCTCCCCCTTTTGGCAACATCAAAAAGTGGGAAAGACAAATAAAGCAAGGCAGATATTCAGGATTAAACAAGCATATTTTGATAGTTACATGATAGCAAGCTTGGTGTGTGTGACATGAAATTTGGTTGGACATGATTAGCTAGTTGCATAAGACAAATGCGTCACCCACTCATTATTCCGTACTTAAAGAAAATGGAAGGGGAAAAGACCTGCATAAACTCGTTAGCACACTCAAACGCCCAAGTTAGAATTTATTCAAAAAGAAAATGCAATCACAGGCAGTCACTCAATGCATGATTGGTCTAAAATTCCCAATTCAGTTCTAATAAAAAAGAAAGTTTCCTTAGGCAAAGGTTTAGTAAAAATATCTGCAAGTTGTCTAGATGTTTCCACAAACTCAATCATGCAATCACCTTTTTGAACATGATCTCTAATAAAATGGTGCCTAATCTCTATGTGTTTAGTCCGAGAGTGATAAACCGGATTTTTAGTGAGGTTTATGGCACTAGTATTGTCGCACTTAATTGGAACAGTTTTCAGATTAATCCCATAATCATTCAACTGTTGTTTCATCCAAATAATTTGTGCACAACAACTGCCTGCCGCAACATATTCCGCTTCGGCAGTGGACAAAGCCACACTGGCTTGTTTCTTACTATGCCATGAAACCAAGGCATTCCCAAGTAAGTGACATGTCCCACTAGTGCTTTTTCGGTCCAATTTACAACCATAAAATCGTAATCCGAGTCCCCAATCAAAGTGCATTCGGCACCTTTGGGGTACCATAAACCCGTGTTTTGTGTGCCAATGAGGTATCTCATAATGCGTTTTACAGCAGAGAGATGTGATTCCTTAGGACTAGCTTGAAAACGTGCACACATACAAACACTAAACATAATATCCGGACGACTTGCAGTGAGATAGAGAAGAGATCCTATCATACCTCGATACTTACTTACTTCGACCGACTTACCACCTTCATCTTTGTCAAGATAGCATGAAGTGCTCATTGGAGTTGAGATTTCTTTTGCATCGGTCATTCCAAATTTCTTGAGTAAATCCTTGCAATATTTGGATTGATTGATGAATATTCCTTCCTTTGTTTGTTTGATTTGAAGTCCAAGGAAGTAATTTAGCTCTCCCATCATTGACATTTCAAATTCACTTTGCATGATATCAGAAAATTCCTTACACAAGGATTCATTAGTAGCACCAAATATTATATCATCGACATAAATTTGAACAAGTAAAATGTCATGCTTCTTATGTTTGATGAAAAGAGTAGTATCAACTTTTCCTCTTTCAAAACCTTTTTCAAGTAAGTATTTGCTCAATCCTATCATACCAAGCTCTAGGAGCTTGTTTTAAACCATACAGAGCCTTTTTCAATTTAAAAACATGATTTGGAAATTCAAAATTTTCAAAACCAGGAGGTTGATCAACAAATACTTCTTCTTGAATATAACCATTTAGAAAAGCACTCTTTACATCCATTTGAAAAAGTTTAAAATCCATGACACATGCAAATGCTAGAAGCATACGAATGGCTTCTAATCTAGCCACGGGTGCATAGGTTTCATCGAAATCTATGCCCTCTTGTTGGTTGTAGCCTTTTGCAACAAGTCTAGCTTTGTTTCTAACAATAATACCGTTTTCATCAAGCTTGTTGCGATAGACCCATTTGGTCCCAATGACTAGGTGATCTTTAGGCCTAGGGACAAGTTCCCAAACATCATTTCTCTCAAATTGATTTAATTCCTCTTGCATAGCAAGGGTCCAATACTCATCAAAGATGGCTTCATTGACGTCATTTGGTTCAATTTGAGAGACAAAGGCCATATGATGACATGCATGATTAAGAGAGTTTCGAGTCGTTACCCCTTTTGAGATATCACCTATTATGTTGTCAAGAGGATGGTTCTTTGAGACTCTCCATTCCTTTGGAAGATTTGAGTGAGAGAGTTCTTGAGAGGGTTGAGGCAAGGACTCTTGATCCTCCTTTTGAACTTTTGATCTCTCTTGTTCCTCTAAATAGGTATCTCCTAACACTTCTGCAAGATCATCAACACTTTCTTCTACTGAAGATTTGGGGTTAGATTCATCAAAAGAAACATGCACAGATTCTTCAACAGTTAAAGTACGTTTATTAAAAATTCAAAAGGCTTTACTAGAAGTGGAATATCCAAGAAATAAACCTTCATCAGCTTTAGCATCAAATTTTCCAAGGTTATTCTTACCATTGTTTAGGACAAAACACTTGCATCCGAAAACGTGAAGGTGGGAAATGTTGGGCTTCCTTCCTTTGTAGAGTTCATACGGTGTTTGCTTAAGGATCGGTCTTATAAGAACTCGATTCATCACATAGCAAGCGGTGCTCACGGCGTCTGCCCAAAAGTACTTAGGAAGGTTAGTCTCATTGAGCATCGTCCTCGCTAGCTCTTCAAGAGACCGATTTTTCCTTTCAACCACTCCATTTTGTTCTGCGGTGTCCTTGGAGCGAGAAAAGTTGTGATCGATGCCATTTCTGTGCAAAATGCTTCAAATGCTTCATTCTCAAATTCCCCACCATGATCACTTGAATGGAAGCAATGTTAAGTCCCTTCTCATTTTGTATAACCTTTGCAAGTTTTGAAAAGCATTAAAAGCATCATTTTTGTGAGAAATAAATAAAGTCCATGTATAGCGAGAATAGTCATCCACAATAACAAGAGCATAGTAATTGCCACCAAAGCTCATGGTTCTAGAAGGGCCAAATAAATCCATATGTAAAAGTTATAAAGGCCGATTTGTTGAAACAATATTTTTAGATTTGAAAGAAGCCTTTACTTGTTTTCCCTTTTGACATGCATCGCAAAGTTTATCTTTTTCAAAACGAATCTTTGGCAAACCAATTACTAAGTCATTACGAACCAATTTATTAAGATGATCCATGTGAATATGAGCCATTCTTCTATGCCATAGCCAAGATTCATCCTCTTTACTAATAAGACAACATGCATCATTTGAAGGTATTTTATCTAAATCAAGCATATAGATATTTCCAATTCTAGGTCCAATAACAATAACATTTTCATTTATAGAATCCATGACCATGCATTTTGAAGAATCGAAAACCACTTTGTTTCCTTTATCACAAAGTTGACTAATGCTTAGCAAATTATGCTTCAAACCATCCACATACAAAACATTTTCAATAGTGGGATTAGGACTCTTACCAATAGAACCAATCCCAAGAATTTTACCTTTGTTGTTGTCACCATACCGGACATAACCACTATTTTTAGGTACTAATGAGGAGAACTTGCTTTTGTCTCCTGTCATGTGCTTTGAACAGCCGCTATCAAGATACCAATTTAAGTCCTTGGCTTTCAAGCACACCTGCAAAATAAAATCAGGTTTTAACTTTTGGTACCCAAACTAAGTTGGGTCCAGATGAGTTAGTTTTTGGCAAAGTACCATTTGGAATCTGTAACACCTGAGGACGAGATCGACATCGTATTAGGACGACGTATCGAGACCTCGACCAAGACCTTGTGTCGAGATCCCGTGCCAAGATCGCGTCTGAGGTCATTTCTTGGCGAGGAGAGCTGCGTGCATTAGGCTGGCTTGGTGAGGAGGTCGGGTGTCGAGTTGATGAAGTCGCGTCATCGGTGAGGAGGCCGCGTTCACGAACTCGTGTTAGAACCTTATGCGGCTTGCACGAGCACCTTTGTCGACATCGTGTCGAGATGATACCTCGTATTCTTTCGAGCGTTATTCAGTAGCTATAATTATATTGTTTGTAATAATTATCTTGTCGGTTTAGTTCTCGTCGGCGTGTCTAGATCGTTGGCCAAGCGAGTAGAGGTAATTATGAGAGGAACGATTAGACGGGTAGATTGATTGATGGGATTGGCATCTTATAGCTGAAGTTACGATTATACCCCTTTTCTCACCAGCTGTATACCACGACCGATTCCCTCAGATACTCATTTCTCTTTTCTTCTTTCTTCTTCCTTCCTTCTGCTCTGAGTTTCGTTGTTTGTAACGACCCGTTTCCGGACCGCTACCGAGCTCAATATACCGAGCTCGAGTTACCGAGCTCAACATAAACCTATATGAGATGTGTTTTAAAACGAAACTCTTGTGCCTTTTAAAAATACGATATATTTTTTTTTAAAACCAACTCGTGCACATCAGAGTAATTACAGCTTTTCGAAACATGGTGCAACTAAGACACAAGACTTAAATTCTAATAAAACATACATGCATAACATACATATATATATCACTCTAAATAATCATGTATACAAAATACAGAGTAGCAAATGTATAAAGAAAACACACCTAAGGTATGACGACTTCAAAAGAGCAATCATACCCTGGGGTACTTCCGGCAGACTCCCACGCAGGGGTCGCTCCAAAAAGTAAGACCACCAGTCTGCCACGAAACAACAAAACAACAACCGCCCAAACTGGACACGACATACTCCTCCAAAAGAAAAAAAAACAAGGTACAGCCATAAAAAAAAACAACATCCAGCAACATAATCAATCACGACAGATAGAGGTCGTCACTCGGGTCCTCGTCGAGCTCCTCCTCGGCATCATCTGCTGTCGAGTTCCCTGCGCCCTCGACCGCGCTTTGGGTAACCGTCATGGATTGAAGGCACCACGGGAAAGGGTCAACTTCTCAACAATTCAAGATAAGCTCGACATAAAGGATATAAGCAAGCAAAGCAAAGTATAACATTCACCGACGTGACTCGACCATCTCACTCTAAACTCGACCTGACTCGTAAATCCATTTTCTCTCGACTCGACAATTTTTCCGAATGCACACGCTGCATCAGTATGTCGGAAAGTCCAGGTAAAGCCTTGGGATCCTCGCTCTCCCTAGGACGATCAACTCGGGTCCCATAAGCGTGGCGGCGTCTAGTCAATCTCCAGTAAACAAAAGGGGACCTAGCACCCTTAGTTATCAGGGTCCGCGGCTCAAAAACGTCATACGACTCACCTAGCTCGCTCACTCGATGAACAATTTGCCGCATACGATATTCAAAGAGTTAAACACAAGATATTCAACCGCATGTCAAATAAAAAGAGCAAGCTCGACATGAAGAAACGCAATTCAACATGCAATACACAATTCACGACATATATTCAATCACATATTAAATACATGCAAAAACTCAATCATATCACAACATTTCATGCTCGACTCAGATCAAGAAATCCATACACAATAACATAACCACGTAGAATATGAAGTGCCCTTACGCTAGCATACTATGAAAGTATTAATGTGAAGCGCCCTTACATAAGGACTTATAAAATAAAGCCTTAGAGATATCTAGGAGTTGCCCTTACCGAACTCCAAGCTAATGCTGCTCGACAACGACCTCGACACAGCTGTCTTCAAATGAGCTCGACAACGACTTCTCTTACTCGATCTCGACACGGCTGTCTTCAACGAGCTCGACAACGACTTCGACACGTACGCTTCTCAGTCGACCTCGACACGTACAGTTCTCGATCTGGATTCTGCTGCTTCCACGTCCTTGGATTCGCTTTCCCGTACACCTCGATTCGGAAATCACACGATCTCGGGAATCAGACTTCCTAAAACAAACACAACTCAGTTCGATCTATGGGTTCTAATACACTTAGCTCTCATCCCAAACTTAATCACAACCCAGAAAATATAAAAACTCAAGAACTGAAATATATTTTTCCTCTAACACAAAGTTAGGGTTTTTGGTCAAAAGTTCATGAAAAAGTTATCTGATGCTTCAACAGATAGATCGACAACAACAACAACCAGAAGCAACAAACGAAAACAAGAAATCGAAATAAACCAAAAATGAAGAGTTTTACGAGCACTGCCGATGCGAGAAAAAGCGAGAGGAAGAAAATTTGTTTTACAAGCCCATTAATCGATTAGAAAGATAGGTAATATCGTGAAGAAGAAAACCCATCAGTTTGACATGATTTGGAAGCATAAAGCGGCTAAAAATGGAAGAAGAAATAGCGCTAAACAAGAGTACGAGGAAAAGAAAAATCATTCTTCATACCTCAATGGTGATGGTCGAGCGGGCGAGATATGTCGAGAAGATGATGATGAACAAGGTTGATGAAGAAAGCTTGTGCGAGAATCTCGATGGAACTCACGGTTTAAATCGATGGAGATTTTTGGAGAAAACAACGAAACTTCAGGCGGAAGGAAGGAAGAAAGAAAGAAGAAAGAAAAGAAAGAATGAGTGTTTGTGGGAATCGGTCGTGGTATACATTTGGTGAGAAAAAGGGGTATAATCGTAACTCCGGCTATAAGATGCCAATCCCATCAATCATCTACCCGTCTAATCGTTCCTCTCATAATTACTCTCTACTCACGTCGGTCAGCGGTCTAGACACCACGGCGAAACGGCCAAGCCGACAAAATAATTATTACAAACAATATAATAATAGCGCTGAATAACGTTCGAAAGAATCTGAGTTATCATCTCGACCACGATGTCGACGGGATGCTCGTGCAAGCGTCTGAGCTCTAACACGAGTTCGTGAACGCGGCCTCCTCATTTCGACATGCGACCTCCTCGTTCGACACCGGACCTCCTCATTTCGGCTGACTAGTGCCGCAGCGATCTCCTCATTTCGACAAATGACCTCGCAACGATCTTGGCACGGGATCTCGACACAAGGTCTTAGTCGAGGTCTCGATCGTCGTCTGTCGATGTCGATCTCGTCCTCGAGGTGTTACAATCTCTCCCTCTAAAAAAATTTAGTCCTCGAAATTGCAAATAAGATTCTTACCTCGGAAAAGTTCAGAGTCTTGAGTCTTCATCTTCTCCTCCGGCTCCCAAGTCGCATCTCCCGTCTTCGATCCCACACAACTTTGTGAGTTGAATTTCTTTGTTCATATTTGTTTGGCTTTCCGATCAACGATCCTTGCTGGTAATGCTTCAAAGATAAGTCGTCCTTCAGGTTGAATCACATCCGGTTCGATGACATGAGAGGGTCGGAAATATACTTCCGCAAGCGTGAGGCGTGGAAGGCGTCGTGGATGTTCGACAAGAATGGGGTAAGGCAATCGATATGCCCTTTGGACCAATACGACGAAGAATCTGGTAAGGTCCAATAAATTTAGGGTAAGTTTCTTGGATTTGATCGCTCGACCAACTCCGATGGTGGGGTGACTCTAAGAAATACATGTTCTCCTTCCTCGAACTCGGAGTGGTCGGCGTCGTTGATGCGCATAACTCTTACGCCGACTTTGAGATGTTCGCATCCGATCTCGATCAAGCGGATCTTCTCGGTGATCTGCTGGATCATATCTGGTCCGACGATTCGCTCGCCGATCTGGTACCAACAAAGAGGCGTCGACATTTACGTCCATACTGGCGCTTCAAAAGGTGCCATTCCAATACTCGCATGAAAAGCGTATTGTATGTGAACTCCACCAATGGTAAGGCGTCGTCCCAACTTCCTCGGTGATCTAACGTGCACGCTGCAACAAATCTTCAAGCGATTGGATCGTTCTCTCGATCGGCCCGTCAGTCTATGGATGACATGCCGAGCTAAGCCTGAGCTCGGTTCCCATCGCTCCTTGCAATTCCCTCCAAAAATGAGACGTGAACTTCGGATCTCGGTCCGACACGATCGAAGAGGGTATACCATGAAGTCGTACTATCTCCGCGATGTAGATCTCGGTCAGCTTTTCCACGTTGTATGTCGACCTCACTGGTAAGAAATGAGCAGATTTGGTCAATCGGTCGACGATCACCCAAATCGAATCATTCTTCTTCTGCGTCTTCGGCAAACCTACAACGAAATCCATGGAAATACTATCCCATTTCCAAACTGGTACGTCAAGCGATTGTAGCATTCCCGCAGGTCGTTGGTGCTCCACCTTCGCTTTCTGACACGTTAAACACGAAGCTACGTACTCGGCCACTTGCTTCTTCATTCCGGACCACCAAAAATGCTTCTTCAAGTCTTGATACATCTTCGTAACTCCTGGGTGAATACTAAAGTTGCTCTTATGCGCTTAAGTCGAGAATCAACTTTCTCAGCTCGGATCGTTAGGTAACACTCGGCCATTGCACCTCAAGATGTCGTCCGCTCAGACGTGAAATTTTGTCGCCTTCCCTTGCGCTTATCAATCGAATCTTCTCTTTGCGAAGCTCGTCATGAACTTGCGGTCTCGGATCTCGCCCAACAATCTGTTAGAAATGGTAAGCATACCAAATCTCGGCTTCCCGGTGAAACTTCGACACTCGACTTCAAGTCTCGGAACTTCTCGAGCATCTCCAACTCCTTAATCATCATCGCCAGAGGTTAAAGCGCTCTTCTGCTCAATGCATACGCTACTACGTTAGCCTTACCGGATGGTATTCCAACGTAAAGTCGTAGTCCTTGAGAAATTCTGTCCATCTACGCCGACGCATGTTGAGTTCTTTACGGTCGAGCAGTACTTCAAGCTCTTGTGATCGCTGAAAGCGATGAGTGCTCCGTAAAGGTAGTGTCTCCATATCTTGACGCCAAAAACCATCACTGCCCGGCTCCAAGTCGTGAGTAGGGTAGTTCCTCTCGTGAATCTTAATTTGTCTTGAAGCATCTGCGACCACCTTCCGATGTTGCATCGGCACGCATCCCAATCCCTGGTGTGACGCATCACAATACACCTCGTAAGGCTCTTGAGGTTGAGGCAAGATCGGCAAAGCGCAGTATTGTCGTCAAAAGCTCCTTCGATCTTTGAAAAGCGGCCGCACTCCTCGGTCAGGCAAAGGTTGATCCTTCCTCGTCGATCGTGTAAGAGGCACGACAATCTTCGAAACCTTCAATGAATCTTGGTAGTATCCTCGCTAAGCCGACAAAACTTCGACCTCGGTAACCGCCTTCTATTGTTCCCACGCTAGCACTTCAATCTTAGTTGGATCCACGGCTATTCCTTCTGCGGAAATCACGTGACCAAGAAAATTCACCTCTTGACCAAAATTCACACTTCGACGGGTTGGCATAGAGTTGCTTATCTCGTAATATCTGCGATGCTCGACATAAGTGTTCTTCGTGCTCTTCTCGGTTCCTCGAGTAGATCGATATGTCGTCGATGAACACTACAACAAACTGATCCAAGAACGAATGGAAAATCCTGTTCATGTAGTCCATAAACACGGTTGGCGCGTTAAATCGCTCCAAGCGGCATCACCAAGTACTCGTAGTGACCGTATCTAGTCCTGAATCTTTGTTTTGGCGACATCTTCCTCCTTCACGCGAATCGATGGTAGCCCGACTTCAAGTCTATCTTGGAAAGATCGCCGCTCCACGAAGTTGATCCATCAAGTCGTCAATACGTGGTAACGGATAACGGTTCTTCCACGGTAACCTTGTTGAGTTCGCGATAGTCCACGCACGATCTTGATCGTCCATCCTTCTTCTTAACCAACAACACTGGAGCTCCCCACGGTGACGGCTCGGTCGTATGAATTGCTTCGACTCAAGTGTTCGATCCGGGACTTCGATTCTTTCATCTCGGCGGGAGACATCCTGTATGGCGCTTTGGAAATCGGTCCTGTCCTGGAATCGTGTCGATGGAGAACTCGACCTCTGCATCGGTGGTAACCACAGCACGTCTTGAAAACGTCCTCAAAATCACACACCACTGGAACATTCTTCACGTCGATCTGTGGAAAACTTCCGAACTAGCCAGATACATGTATTCCCTAGTTCCTTCTTTCAAAGAAACTCCAATACGTTGGCGAAAGATAATTGGAGACTCCAAGTGTCCGAAAAATTACGGTTTACGGGCCACAGTCCAGAGGACATGGTGGTGTGACAACCAATCCATCCCGAGGATGACATCTAGGCCCTTAAGAGGCAAACAAACCAAATTGACCACAAACTTTCTACTCAATAACCACTACACAATTAAGACATGCGGTGTTTGTGACTAAGGTTTTAGCGGTGGGGTTGTAACTACTAATTTAAGCGGTAAAGCGATCCACAATCAAGTTCAAATGGTTCACACAATCAAGAAATAAAGGAATGTGTTGCACCCAAATCAAAGAAAGCGGATAAGGATTTACCCTCGATCTCACATTCACCTTGGATAAGATCTTCACTCGATCGCTTCCTCGCCACTCATGCAGAAAACTCGCCTTTAGCCACTTGACGCTTCCCTTTGGCTCTTTGCCAAGCATAGTCGGTTCGACTTTGGGTGTAGGACAATCCTTGGCAAAATGCCACAGCTTCTTGCGGTTGAAACACACCTCCTCCTTACAGTCTGATTACTCGCGTAATGTCCGGCTTTCCACATCGATAGCAAGTCACCTCGACCGGGTCGACCTCCACTCCTCGCTCCTGGGTCATCGGACGATCTTGTCCCCTGGTTGTCGTTCCCCGAGGTCGGTCGTAAGGCTTCTTCTGCGGTTGTTTTCCTTTACGTGTAAATCTACGCCTGCACTGGGTCTCACCCGTCGCCCTACAGTCTTCTTCTTGTGGCTCCTCACTCCTTCTACCTCGATACATCGATCAATCGACTCTTGGAGATTTGAATCCTCAACGACACCATCGACTTACGAATGTCGAATCTCAATCCCGTTGGAATCTCTCCACTCAACCATCTGCAGTCAACTCGATCACGGAATGGGTGAAATACCTCGCCAACGACTCAAACTTGGCGCATACTCGGACCTTTGTCGAGTTGCCTTCTTTGCGATTGAAGAAACTCTTGTTCCTTCTCGGCTCGTGCGATATCTGGAAGTACTTGTCCAAGAACCTTTCACGAAAAAGCTCCTGTGTCATCTCGCGACGTTACGCTATAAATGTTTGCTTCACTCCTCTCCACCAATACTCTACGTCTCCTAGCGGTAAGTAGGTGGCATAGTCGACCTTCACGTTGTCCGCGACGTGAAGTGCCTCAAAGATCTTCTCGATCTCTTGCATCCAAAGATCGACTTTATCCGGATTTGGCTCACCGTAGAACTTGGTGGATCATGCTTCCTAAAGTCGGCGATCCTCTAAGCTTGACATTTAGATTTCGCTCGTTCTTTGTTCTTTGCAAGTTCTGCTGAGTTAACGCGCCGTCTGTTGAGCTATCGCGTTAACTGTTGAGTTGCGGCCGGTGATTGTTGAGCCATGGCTGCCGCCATCTCGATCATAGCTTGAATTGCTCGTTCCATGTCGGCGTTCTCGGTTGCGGTATCGTATTCCTACGAGGTGGCATTAGATTCCACAAAGTTCAAAACCACAACCGGAATCTCGGAAACAAGGATGTGTTAAAACACCTTTGCTTCAATCAAGCTTGATTCAAACAATTTCTCAAGCAATAAGTGCTTCACTTAATCAAACAAAGAATCAACATAATACAACTAGGTACCCAACACATATAACCCGGCCACGGTGACCAGTCAAATTCCTATGCACGGCTCGGCCAGAACCAAAGCGCTCGATACCAACAATGTAACGACCGTTTAGGACCGCTACCGAAGCTCGATATACCGAGCTCGAGTTCACGAGCTCAACATAAACCTATATGAGATGTGTTTTAAAGCGAAACTCTTGTGCCTTTTAAAAATACGATATATTTTTTTAAAACCAACTCGTGCACATCGTAGTAATTACGACTTTTTCGAAACATGGTGCAACTAAGACACAAGACTTAAATTCTAATAAAACATACATGCATAACATACATATATATATCACTCTAAATAATCATGTATACAAAATACAGAGTAGCAAATGTATAAAGAAACACACCTAAGGTATAGCGACTTGAAAAACAATCATACCCTGGGGTACTTCAAGCGGAACTCCCCGCAGCGCTCCAAAAAGTAAGACCACGATCTACCTGAAACAACAAAACAACACGCCCCAGCTGGTCACGACATACTACTCCAAAGAAAAACAAAGGTACTGACCATAAAAAAACAACATCCAGCAACATAATCAATCCACGACAGATAGAGTGCGTCACTCGGGTCCTCGTCGAGCTCCTCCTCGGCATCATCTGGCTGTCGAGTTCCACTGCGCCCTCGACACCTTTGGGTAACCGTCATGGATTGAAGGCACCACGGGGAAAGATCAACTTCTCAACAATTCAAGATAAGCTCGACATAAAGGATATAAGCAAACAAAGAAAGTATAACATTCACCGACGTGACTCGACCATCTCACTCTAAACTTCGACACAACTTCGCAAATCCATTTTCTCTCGACTCGACAATTTTTCCGGAATGCACACGCCGTCTGGTATGTCGGAAAGTCGGTAAAGCCTTGGGATCCTCGCTCTCCCTAGGGCGATCAACTCGGGTCCCATAGCGTGGCGGCGTCTAGTCAATCTCCGTAAACAAAGGGGACCTAGCACCCTTAGTTATCAGGGTCACGGCTCAAAACGTCATCTGACTCACCTAGCTCGCTCACTCGATGAACAATTAACGCATACGATATTCAAAGAGTTAAACACAAGATATTCAACCGCATGTCAAATAAAAAGAGCAAGCTCGACATGAAGAAACGCAATTCAACATGCAATACACAATTCACGACATATATTCAATCACATATTAAATACATGCAAAAACTCAATCATATCACAACATTTCATGCTCGACTCAGATCAAGAAATCCATACACAATAACATAACCACGTAGAATATGAAGTGCCCTTACGCTAGCATACTATGAAAGTATTAATGTGAAGCGCCCTTACATAAGGACTTATAAAATAAAGCCTTAGAGATATCTAGGAGTTGCCCTTACCGAACTCCAAGCTAATCTTTGCTCGACAACGACCTCGACATTGTCTTCAAATGAGCTCGACAACGACTTCTCTTACTCGATCTCGACACGGTGTCTTCAACGAGCTCGACAGCGACTTCGACACGTGCGCTTCTCGATCGACCTCGACCGCGTCTGATTCTCGATCTGGATTCTTGCTTCCACGTCCTTGGATTCGCTTTCCCGTACACCTCGATTCGAAAATCACACGATCTCGGGAATCAGACTTCCTAAAACAAACACAACTCAGTTCGATCTATGGGTTCTAATACCCTTAGCTCTCTTCCCAAACTTAATCACAACCCAGAAAATATAAAAACTCAAGAACTGAAATATATTTTTCCTCTAACACAAAGTTAGGGTTTTTGATCAAAAGTTCATGAAAAAGGTTATCTGATGCTTCAACAGATAGATCGACAACAACAACAACCAGAAGCAACAAACGAAAACAAGAAATCGAAATAAACCAAAAATGAAGAGTTTACGGACGCTGCCAGCGAAAAAGCAGAGGAAGAAAATTTGTTTTACAAGCCCAATTAATCGGTTAGAAAGATAGGTAATATCGTGAAGAAGAAAACCCATCAGTTTGACATGATTTAGAAGCATAAAGCGGCTAAAAATGGAAGAAGAAATAAGCGCTAAACAAGAGCCGCAGGAGGAAAAGAAAAATCATTCTTCATACCTCAATGGTGATGGTCGAAGCGGCGAGATATGTCGAGAAGATGATGATGAACAAGGTTGATGAAGAAAGCTTGTGCAGAATCTCGATGGAACTCACGGTTTAAATCGATGGAGATTTTGGAGAAAAACAACGAAACTCGAGCGAGAAGGAAGGAAGAAGAAAGAAAGAAGAAAAGAGAAAGAATGAGTGTTTGAGGAATCGATTAGTGGTATACACGGTGGTGAGAAAAGGGGTATAATCGTAACTCCAGCTATAAGATGCCAATCCCATCAATCATCTACCCGTCTAATCGTTCCTCTCATAATTACTCTCTACTCTGTCGGTCAACGGTCTAGACACACGACGAGAACGGCAAGCCGACAAAATAATTATTACAAACAATATAATAATAGCGCTGAATAACGTTCGAAAGAATACGAGTTATCATCTCGATACGATGTCGACAGGATGCTCGTGCAAGCGTACAAGGCTCTAACACGAGTTCGTGAACGCGGCCTCCTCAGCTCGACATGCGACCTCCTCAGCTCGACACCCGACCTCCTCAGCTCAGCAGCTAGTGCACGCAGTCTCCTCAGCTCAGCAAATGACCTCGGCAAACGATCTTGGCACGGGATCTCAACACAAGGTCTTGGTCGAGGTCTCGATACGTCGTCCTAATACGATGTCGATCTCGTCCTCAGGTGTTACATTGTTTTTCTCCAAAAACTTCCATCGACGAAACCTTGAGTTACATCGAGATTCTGCACAAATTTTCTTCATCAATCTTGTTCATCATCATCTTCTCGACCCATATCTCGCCTGCTCGATCACCATTGAGGTATGAAGAACAGATTTTTCTTTTCCTCTGTGCTACTGTTTAGCGCTATTTCTTCCTTCCATTTTAGCTAGTTTTTATGCTTCCAAATCATGTCAAATTGATGGGTTTTCTTCTTCACGATACTACCTATCTTTCTAACCGATTAATTGGGCTTGTAAAACAAATTTTCTTCCTCTGTTTTTCTGCAATCGGCAGTGCCCAGAAACCCTTCATTTTTGGTTTGTTTCGATTTCTTATTTTAGTTGTCGATCGTTGCTTCTGGTTATTGTTGTTGTCGATCTATCTGTTGAAGCATCAGATAACCTTTTTCATGAACTTTTGATCGAAATCCCTAACTTTGTGTTAGAGGAAAAATATATTTCAAGTTCTTGAGTTTTATATTTTCTGGGTTGTGGTTAAGTTTGGGAAGAGAGAGCTAAGTGTATTAGAACCCATAGATCGAACTGAGTTGTGTTTGTTTAGGAAGTCTGATTCCCGAGATCGAGTGAGAGCGAATCCGAGGACGTGGAAGCAAATGGAATCCGTGATCGAGAACTCGGATGGTCGAGGTCGATTGAGGGCCGATGCGTGTCGGAAGTCGTTGTCGAGCTCGTTGAAGGCACCGTGTCGAGATCGAGAGTAAGAGAAGTCGTTGTCGAGCTCATTCGAAGACAATTTGTCGAGGTCGTTGTCGGCGGCATTAACTTGAGGTTGAGTAAGAGGCGCTTCACATTAATACTTTCATAGTATGCTAGCGTAAGGGCACTTCATATTCTACGTGGTTATGTTATTGTGTATGGATTTCCGATTTGTGTCGAGCTTGAAATGTTGTGATATGATTGAGTTTTTGCATGTATTTAATATGTGATTGAATATATGTCGTGAATTGTGTATTGCATGTTGAATTGCGTTTCTTCATGTCGAGCTTGCTCCTTTTATTTGACATGCGGTTGAATATCTTGTGTTTAACTCTTTGAATATCGTATCTTGGCGAATTGTTCATCGAGTGAGCGAGCCTAGGTGAGTCGTATGACGTTTTGAGCGGACCCAGGATAATCGAGGGTGCTAGGTCCCCTTGTTTATGGTGGATTGGCTAGGCGTTGTAGCATTATCGGTTTGGGGATGGACACTTTGATTAATGTATGGAATTCGGTTTGGGGATGGACTGCCGTTTACCTATTACGTCGGTTTGGGGATGGACCTGGCGGCGATATTAGGAATAAGAGTCGAGTCGAGTCTAGAGTGAGATGGTCGAGTCACGTGTGGTGATTGAGATACATTATTGTGTTGCTTATTTCTTTATGTCGAGCTTATCTTGAATTGTTGAGAAGTTGACCCTTTTCCGTGGTGCCTTCAATCCATGACGGTTACCCAGGCGATGTCGAGGGCGCAGGGAACTCGACAGCAGATGATGCCGAGGAGGAACTCGACGAGGACCCGAGTGACGACCTCTATCTGTCGTGATTGATTATGTTTGTCCGACATATTTCTTTTGATGACTGTACTTGTTTTTCTTTTGTGTTCCGAGGTCGTGACCAGTTTGGGCCGGTTATGTTTTGTTGCTACAGGGTAGACTGGTGGTCTTACTTTTGGAGCAGCCCCCTGCGTGGGAGTCTGGCGGAAGTACCCCCAGGGTATGATTGCTCTTTTGAAGTCGTCATACCTTAGGTGTATTTTCTTTATACATATGCTACTCTGTATTTTGTATACCTTATTATTTCGAGTGATATATATATATGTATGTTATGCATGTATGTTTTATTAAAATTTAAGTCTTGTGTCTTAGTTGCACCATGTTTCGAAAAGCTGTAATTACTCTGATGTGCACGAGTTGGTTTTATAAAAAAATAATATATCGTATTTTTAAAAGGCACAAGAGTTTCGTTTTAAAACACATCTCATATAGGTTTATGTTGAGCTCGGTAACTCGAGCTCGGTATATTGAGCTCGGTAGCGGTCCGGAAACGGGTCGTTACATTGTTGGTATCGAAGCGATTCAGTTACGGCCAGATTTGTGCATAGGAAGATTTGGGTGATCACTTTGTGTCGGGTTATGTGTGTGGGTACCTAGTTGTATTATGTTGATTCTTTGTTTGATTAAGTGAAGCACTTATTGCTTGAAAAATTGTTTGAACTGTTTCTTGATTGAAGCGGTGTGTTTTAACACATCCTTGTTACGAGATTCGACGGGTTTTGAACTTTGTGGAATCTAATGCCACCTACGTAGGAATACGGCGGCTGCAACCGAGAACGTCGACATGGAACGAGCAATTCAAGCTATGGCGAGATGGCGGCAGCCATGGCTCAACAATCACCGCAACTCAACAGCTAACGCGATGGCTCAACAGACGGCGGCGTTAACTCAACTTACGACAACAAGAACGAGCGAGCGAAATCTTTGGCGAGAGGATTAGCGGACTTTAGGAAGCATGATCCACCAAGTTCTATGGTGAGCCAAATCCAGATAAAGCTGATCTTTGGATGCAAGAGATCGAGAAGATCTTCGAGGCGCTTCATTGCGGACAACGTGAAGGTCGACTATGCCACCTACTTACCGCTAGAGACGCAGAGTATTGGTGGAGAGGAGTAAAGCAAACGTTTATAAGCGGGCGTCGCGAGATGACCTGGGAGCTTTTTCGTGAAAGGTTCTTGGACAAGTACTTCCCAGATCTTTGCACGAGCCGAGAAGGAGCGGGAATTTCTTCAATCAGCGAAGAAGGCAACTCGGCGAGTGTCCCGAGTATGCGACCAAGTTCGAGTCGTTGGCGCAGGTATTTCAGTCCATTTCGTGATCGAGCTGACCAAAGATGGTTGAGTGAGAGATTCCAACGCGGATTGAGATTCGACATTCAAGTCGGTGGTGTCGTTGAGGATTCAAACCTCCAAGAGGTGATTGATCGTGTCGAGGTAGAAGATAAAGAGCCACAAGAAGAAAGCTGTGTAGGCGGACCGGTGAGACCCAGTGCGGGCGGAGATTTGCGAAGAAGAAACAACCGCGAAGAAGCCTTACGACCGACCTCGAGGGGAACGACAACAGGGGCGATGTCGTCCGATGACCCAGTCTGAAGCGGAGGACGGATCCGATGTCGAGGTGACTTGTTTCGTTGTGGAAAAGCGAGACATTACGCCAATAATCGTACTCGGAGGGTGGAGGTGTGTTTCAATGTAAAAGCCAGGACATTTTGTCAAGGATTGTCCTACACCCAAAGTGACCGACGATGCTTGCGGCAGGCCAAAGGCGTCAGTGGCTAAAGGCGAGTTTTCTGCATGAGTGGCGCAGGGAAGCGCATCGAAATAAGATCTTATCCAAGGCGAATGTGAGATCGAGGTAAATCCTTATCCGTTCTTTTTGATTCGGGTGCAACCCATTCTTTTATTTCTTCTCGATTGTGTGAACCATTTGAACTTGGATCGTGATCGCTTTACCGTTTAAATTAGTAGTTACAACCCCAAATGCTAAAACCTTAGTCACAAACACTGCATGTCTTAATTGTGTAGTGGTTATTGAGTAGAAAGTTTGTGGTCAATTTGGTTTGTTTGCCTCTTAAGGGCTTAGATGTCATCCTCGGGATGGATTGGTTGTCACACCACCATGTCCTTTTGGACCGTGCGTAAAACTATAATTTTTCCAGACCTTGAGTCTCCGATTATCTTTCTGCGAACGTATTGGAGTTTCTTTGAAAGAAGGAACTAGGGAATACATGTATCCGGCTAGTTCGGAGTTTTCCAGCGGTCGGCGTGAAGAATGTACCGGTGGTGTGTGACTTTGAGGACATTTTTCCGAAGGCGTGCCAGGGTTACCACCGGTCTGAGGTCGAAGTTCTCCATCGACTGATTCCAGGGACAGGCCGATTTCCAAAGCGCCATACAGGATGTCTCCTGCCGAGATGAAAGAACTCAAGTCCCGGTCGAACACTTGGAGTCGGCGATTCATATGACCGCGTGTCACCGTGGGGAGCTCCGGTGTTGTTGGTTAAGAAGAAGGATGGGCGATCAAGATCAGGCGTGGATTACCGCGAGCTCAGCAAGGTTACCGTGAAGAACCGTTATCCGTTACCCACGTATTGGCGACTTGATGGATCAACTTCGTGGGCGGCGATCTTTCAAGATAGACTTGAAGTCGGGCTACCATCGATTCGCGTGAAGGAGGAAGATGTCGCCAAAGCGACTTTCAGGACTAGATCACGGTCACTACGAGTACTTGGTGATGCCGCTTGGAGCGAATTTAATGCGCCAAATTGTGTTTATGGATTACATGAGCGGGATTTTCCATTCGTTCTTGGATCGGTTTGTTGTAGTGTTCATCGGCGACATCTTGATTTACTCGAGGAACCAGAAGAGCACGCAGAACACTTATGTCGATCACTGCGGATATTACGAGATAAGCAACTTTATGCCAACCTGTCGAAGTGTGAATTTTGGCTTGAAGAGGTGAATTTTCTTGGCCACGTGATTTCCAAGAAGGGATATTGTGGATCCAACTAAGATTGGCGGTGTTAGCGTGGGAACACCAAGAGGCGATTCTGAGATCGGGAGTTTTGTCGGCTTAGCGAGGATATTAGAAGATTCATTGAAGGTTTCTCGAAGATTGTCGCGCCTCTTTACCACGGGACGAGGAAGGATCAACCTTTTGCCTGGATCGAGGAGTGCGGCTTGATTTCAAAGATCGGAAAGGAGCTTTTGGCGACGCTTTGTCTTGATCTTGCCTCAACTGAAGAGCCTTACGAGGTGTATTGTGATGCGTCACACCAGGGATTGGGATGCGTCTGATGCAACATCGGAAGGTGGTCGCGTATGCTTCAAGACACTTAAGATTCACGAGAGGAACTACCTACTCACGACTTGGAGTTGGCGATAGTTTTTTTGCGAAGATATGGAGGCACTACCTTTATGGGAGCACTCTTCTTTGTTTTCAGCGATCACAAAGAGCTTGAAGTACCTGTTCGACCAGAAAGAACTCAACATGCGTCAGCGTAGATGGACAGAATTTCTCAAGGACTACGACTTTACGTTGGAATACCATCCCGGTAAGGCTAACGTAGTAGCAGATGCGTTGAGTAGGAAGAGCGTTTTAACCTCGGTATTGATGATCGAGAGTTGGAGATGCTCGAAGTTCGAGACTTGAAGTTAGTGTCGAAGTTTCACCGGGGAAGCTGAGATTTGGTATCTTACCATCTCTAACAGATTGTTGGGCGAGATCCGAGACCAGCAAGTTCATGACGAGCTTCGCAAGAGAAGATTCGATTGATAAGCGCAAGGAAGGCGACGAAATTTCACGTCGGGCGGGCGACATCTTGAGGTGCAATGGCCGAGTATGCGTACTGCGTATCCGAGCCGAGGAAGTTGATTCTCGGCGAAGCGCGCATAAGAGCAACTTTAGTATTCATCCAGGAGTTCTGAAGATGTATCAAGACTTGAAGAAGCATTTTGGTGGTCCGAATGAAGAAGCAAGTGGCGAAATCGTAACCGTGTTTAACGTGTCGGCGAAGGTGGAGCACCAGCGACTGCGGGAATGCTCTGATAAACGGCGTGCCGGTTTGGAAATGGGATAGTATTTCCATGGATTTCGTTGTAGGTTTGCTGAAGGCGGAAGAAGAATGATTCGATTTGGGTGATCGTCGACCGATTGACCGTCTGCTCATTTCTTACCGGTGAGGTCGACATACAACGTGGAAAAGGCGGCCGAGATCTACATCGCCAGGAGATAATGCGACTTCATGGTATACCTCTTGATCGTGTCGGACCGAGATCCGGTTCACGTCTCACTTTTTGGAGGGAATTGCAAGGAGCGATGGGAGCAGAGCTCGAGGCTTAGCTCGGCATATCATCCATAGGCGGCGGTCAGGCCAGAGAAACGATACAATCACTTGAAGATTTGTTGCGAGCTTGTCACGTTAGATCACCGAGGAAGTTGGGACGACGTCTTACCATTGGTGGAGTTCACCTACAATAACGACTTCCATGCGAGTATTGGAATGGCACCTTTTGAAGCAGCATCTGACGGAAATGTCAGGCGCCTCTTTGTTGGTACCAGGGCGGCGGCGAATCGTAGGGACCAGATATGATCCAGCGGACTACCGAGAAGATCCGTTTGATCGAGAGATCGGATCACGAACATCTCAAAGTCGGCGTAAGAGTTATGCAGACCAACGGCGTCGACCACTCGAGTTCAAGGAAGGAGAACATGTATTTCTTAGAAGTCACCCCACTCTTTGGAGTTGGTCGAGCGATCAAATCCAAGAAACTTACCCTAAATTTATTGGACCTTACCAGATTCTTACGTCGTATTGGTCCAGTGGCATATCAGTTGCCTTACCACCATTCTTGTCGAACATCCATGGCGTCTTCCACGTCTCACGATTCGGAAGTATGTTTCGACCCTCTCATGTCATCGAATCGGATGTGATTCAAGCTGAAGGGCGACCTATCTTTTGAAGCATTACGGCAAGGATCGTTGATCGGAAAGCCAAACGATTCGGAACAAAGAGATTGACTTCGTCAAAGTTGTGTGGGATCGTAAGGCGGGAGATGCGACTTGGGAGTGGAGGAGAAGATGAAGACTCGATGCCTGAACTTTCCGAGGTAAGAATCTTATTTGCAATTTCGAGGACGAAATTTTTTTTTAGAGGGAGAGATTGTAACACCTGAGGACGAGATCGACATCGTATTAGGACGACGTATCGAGACCTCGACCAAGACCTTGTGTCGAGATCCCGTGCCAAGATCGCGTGCCGAGGTCATTTGCCGAGCTGAGGAGACTGCGTGCATTAGCTGCTGAGCTGAGGAGGTCGGGTGTCGAGTTGATGAAGTCGCGTACCGAGCTGAGGAGGCCGCGTTCACGAACTCGTGTTAGAACCTTGTACGCTTGCACGAGCACCTTTGTCGACATCGTGTCGAGATGATACCTCGTATTCTTTCGAACGTTATTCAGCGCTATTATTATATTGTTTGTAATAATTATCTTGTCGGCTTGCCGTTCTCGTCGCGTGTCTAGATCGTTGACCGACAGAGTAGAGGGTAATTATGAGAGGAACGATTAGACGGGTAGATTGATTGATGGGATTGGCATCTTATAGCTGAAGTTACGATTATACCCCTTTTCTCACCAGCTGTATACCACGACCGATTCCCTCAGATACTCATTTCTCTTTTCTTCTTTCTTCTTCCTTCCTTCTGCTCTGAGTTTCGTTGTTTTTCTCCAAAAACTTCCATCGACGAAACCTTGAGTTACATCGAGATTCTGCACAAATTTTCTTCATCAATCTTGTTCATCATCATCTTCTCGACCCTTATCTCGCCTGCTCGATCACCATTGAGGTATGAAGAACAGATTTTTCTTTTCCTCTGTGCTACTGTTTAGCGCTATTTCTTCCTTCCATTTTAGCTAGTTTTTATGCTTCCAAATCATGTCAAATTGATGGGTTTTCTTCTTCACGATACTACCTATCTTTCTAACCGATTAATTGGGCTTGTAAAACAAATTTTCTTCCTCTGTTTTTATGATCGGCGGTGCCGAAACCCTTCATTTTTGGTTTGTTTAGATTTCTTATTTTAGTTGTCGATCGTTGTACGGTTATTGTTGTTGTCGATCTATCTGTTGAAGCATCAGATAACCTTTTTCATGAACTTTTGATCGAAATCCCTAACTTTGTGTTAGAGGAAAAATATATTTCAAGTTCTTGAGTTTTATATTTTTCTGGGTTGTGGTTAAGTTTGGGAAGAGAGAGCTAAGTGTATTAGAACCCATAGATCGAACTGAGTTGTGTTTGTTTAGGAAGTCTGATTCCCGAGATCGAGTGAGAGCGAATCCGAGGACGTGGAAGCAGCGGAATCCAGATCGAGGCTATGCGTGTCGAGGTCGATTGAGGGACGATGCGATGTCGAAGTCGTTGTCGAGCTCGTTGAAGACAGCCGTGTCGAGATCGAGTAAGAAGTCGTTGTCGAGCTCATTCGAAGACAATTTGTCGAGGTCGTTGTCGGCGGCATTAACTTGGAGTTCGGTAGGCGCTTCACATTAATACTTTCATAGTATGCTAGCGTAAGGCACTTCATATTCTACGTGGTTATGTTATTGTGTATGGATTTCTGATTTGTGTCGAGCTTGAAATGTTGTGATATGATTGAGTTTTGCATGTATTTAATATGTGATTGAATATATGTCGTGAATTGTGTATTGCATGTTGAATTGCGTTTCTTCATGTCGAGCTTGCTCTTTTTATTTGACATGCGGTTGAATATCTTGTGTTTAACTCTTTGAATATCGTATCTGGCGGTGTTCATCGAGTGAGCGAGCTAGGTGAGTCGTATGACGTTTTTGGCCGGACCCAGGATAAGCGAGGTGCTAGGTCCGCTTTTTGTTTATGGTGGATTGGCTAGGCGTTGTAGCATTATCAGTTTGGGGATGGACCTGCTGATTAATGTATGGAATTCGGTTTGGGGATGGACCTGCCGTTTACCTATTACGTTAGTTTGGGGATGGACCTGCTGACGATATTCCGGAATAAGAGTCGAGTCGAGTCTAGAGTGAGATGGTCGAGTCACGTGTGATGATTGAGATACATTATTGTGTTGCTTATTTCTTTATGTCGAGCTTATCTTGAATTGTTGAGAAGTTGACCCTTTCCCGTGGTGCCTTCAATCCATGACGGTTACCTAGGCGATGTCGAGAGCACGAGGAACTTCGGCGGCAGATGATGCAGGAGGAACTCGACGAGGACCCAGTGGCGACCTCTATCTGTCGTGATTGATTATGTTTGTCAGGCGTATTTCTTTTGATGGTATCAGACTTGTTTTTCTTTTGTGTTCAGAGGTCGTGACCAGTTTGGGCGGTTATGTTTTGTTGCTCTGAGGGTGGCTGGTGGTCTTACTTTTGGAGCAGCCCCCTGCGTGGGAGTCTGGCGGAAGTACCCCCAGGGTATGATTGCTCTTTTGAAGTCGTCATACCTTAGGTGTATTTTCTTTATACATATGCTACTCTGTATTTTGTATACCTTATTATTTCGAGTGATATATATATATATATGTATGTTATGCATGTATGTTTTATTAAAATTTAAGTCTTGTGTCTTAGTTGCACCATGTTTCGAAAAGCTGTAATTACTCTGATGTGCACGAGTTGGTTTTATAAAAAAATAATATATCGTATTTTTAAAAGGCACAAGAGTTTCGTTTTAAAACACATCTCATATAGGTTTATGTTGAGCTCGGTGTGTTGAGCTCGGTAACTCGAGCTCGGTATATTGAGCTCGGTAGCGGTCCGGAAACGGGTCGTTACAGAATCCATATCTTTTTGCCAACCACATTCTTGTTCTTTCTAATATTGCAAATGGAGGCAGTGTGACCATTTCTACCACAGTGAAAGCATTTAATGAAAGGACTACTTGAGGGTTTGTTGTGATTGAAGAGTTTAAAAGATTTTTCATGAATTTTTGGATGATAACCTAAATCAGCTTTTCTAAAAGTACCTTTTTGGTTTCCTAAAATAATGTTTAGATTATCTCTTCCCATTGTAAATTTTGCAAGAGTGTTATTTAAATCCTCAACCTTATTTTTCAAAACACTACACTCATTGCATTTTAAAACTTCATCTTTTTATTTTCACAAGATATGGGAGGAGAAGTTTCTAATCACAAAGAACTTGTTTTTTTCTTTAAGAATCACTATCTCTTTGTTTAAAATTTCAATTTTTGATTCAAGAGAAGAGATGTTTTTCTTAGAAGAAAGAACAATTTTTCCAAGTTTAATCGTTTCATTATTTAATTCTTCACAAGCAATAAGCAGCTCATCATAAGTTAAAGGAGATTCGAGTTCAAGAGCATTTACCTCATCCTCCTCGTGTTTTGCCATGAGACATAAGTTGGCCTTGGTAGTACCTTCATGGGTCAATAGAAGGGTGTCCCACATTTCTTTAGCAGTCTTGCAATTTGAGACCCTATAGAACTCATCGTAGCTTAAAGCAGAAGTGATGATGTTCTTAGCTTTCAAATTGTATTGGACCTTTTTCTTATCATCTTCGGTCCAAAGTGATCTTAGTTTGTCTACCACTGCATCATTAATTGATTGAGTGGGGACAAATGGACCATTTTCCACAGCATCCCAAATATCAAGATCAACACCCTCAAGAAAGATTTGCATTCTATCCTTCCAATAACCATACCCCTCACCATTGAAAAATGGGGGTCTGTTCATGGAAGTTCCTAGATTATTGTTTGAAGTCATTCTCTTGAGGCGGTTAAGTCCTTTATACAAGAGTCTAGCTCACGATGCCACTTGTTGACAAGTGACTCCAAACACAAGAGGGGGTGAATTGTGTGTGAGCAGTGCTTTCAAAAACTTTTGGAGAAATAAGTGCTAATTATGAGTTTATGAAATATTAATGTGAAATAGATAAATCACTTGAAGAATAAATTGCAAACGAGTTAAAAATAAAGTAAATAGTAAGATATAAATAACAATAAAATAAAGTACTGAAATTTAATTGGTGAAATGTAGAGATAAGGAGTAAAAAGCACACAACAAATTATCCAGGTTCGGCCACTTAACACCCCTGTGGCCTACGTCCTGTCCCCAAAGCAAACCACCATGGGATTTTCACTAAATCACTAGCTTTTAAATCAAGTTTAGCTAGACACCTATACAACTCTATACGAAACCAATACGTTCAACAGATATCCCCTCTCTATGAACACCTTGGGATTCCTACCCAAAAATAAATGATTTTCACAAATAAAATGAGGCGAAAGATACACTCAATAGTGCGAGATATAACAAATTGAAGCTCAAATAATACAACTCAAATAATGTAGAATAAAAAGACTCTCAAAAAATTGTGCTCAAATAAGTGTGAGTGATGAAAAATATTTGACAGAGTTTTTGGCACAAAAATTAAGCACTGCGTTGTTGTATATTTTACAAGGCTCACGAGCTGTGTTTATATAGGCAATGGAGGAGCGTCATATGTAACAAGATTTGTCCGTTGAAGATTTGCCCATTGCAGGATGATTATTAAAAGGATTTGTCGTTCTGACATTTAAAAGATTTGTCCGTTCGTCGATTATTAAAAGGATTTGTCGTTGCGGAAAATCTGCGTTGCGTTTTGAAATAAAGAAATTGAAAACACGGAGGCGGCTCGGTATCGACCTCACGAACGGCTCGTGACGACCGCCACATAGCTCGACAGACGACCTCGACCGCGACTCGGCATCGACCTCTGACGAGCGGCTCGGCACGACCTCGGAACCACGGCATTTCGGCATCGACCTCCTCATTAGCTCGGTTCTCATAGCTCGACCACGCGACCTCGACGCAGCGACCTCATCGGCCGACCACGAATCATCCGGCTCGGCACGAGACACCGGTAAGCGACCTCATCGGCTCGGCAGGCGACCTCGATGCAGCGACCTCATCGGCTCGTCACTTCGCTCGACAAGAGCTCATCACGCGACCACCGATGCAGCGACCTCATAAGCTTGACACGGGACCTCCTCCTCAGTTCGACATACGGCTTCCTCAGAGCTCAACATCCGACTTCCTCCTCAGCTCGACATCCGATTTCCTCAGAGCTCGACACGCGACTTCCTCCTCAGCTCGACATCCGACTTCCTCAGCTCGACATCCGACACGAGATATGTATGTCAAAATATTTTGTGCGTGTGTGATTTAATTTTAATTGAGAGCTTTTTATTACTACTTACAAATAGTCTTAATAAAAATAAATAAATACCCAAAACCTAAAGACTTGAGAAACTATCATTCTTGATACGCGTCTTGGTATTCTTTTCCACTTTTTGCATGGTTGACTATTTGCAAAGCTCCCTTTTGTCAATCATCAAAACCATCCTGTCAAGGCATGTATTCACACACTGTCGGTTGCACTGAATTGTTCAACCAATGATCATGTGCTGATCACACCCTTTTTACGATTCAATTGTTTTCCAGCAACTGTTCATGCACATTATGATTTTGTATTGAAACAGAGAACATGTTGTTTTGAGTCATTGGACGATTTGTTTTCCCGAAAGGTATTGTTCATATGTGTAACATTGAATTAATGAATTGGAAAATTGATTTTTAAATTGTAATTTTTTTGTGAATTGGAAAGTTTATCTGATTGTAGAAATGCGCCAATATGTGATATTTGGCCCGTTTGTGCTTACACGTTCACTCTGGTATCGAAGAACATATGATTGGACTTAACGAGGATGATACATTCAAGTCTCGATTAAATAAGGTCATATGGGCGAAGGGACTCGACTTCAGAGTAATCTTGGTCGCGGTAGGGTTAAAATCGGATCACTAATTTTTCCCGCTAATTGGGCAACAATGATGCATTGGCAGATGCCGCTCATTGTTTATAGCACTTAATGTTAATTTAATAATTAATATTATTATTTTTTATAATTACTATTATTGTAAATTTAGTGGGAACCTATAGGGTCACACGATTGAATGGTTTAATCGGAATCAGATTATTTAATTAACTAATGATTTAAATAAATATAAAGGAAACTGGCTCACAATGTATGAGGTCCACTGGGGCAACAAAACGAAAAGAATGGGAGCGCGTAAGAATACAAGCTCTGAGCCCCAATCCCAAGTGTGACAGTCTTGTTTTTCTGTGCCTCCTTCCTATGCACATCAACTAGAGAGATGCATTTCGAGGCTTCCTTTTGTGGGGATTAAGTGGGGACACTACAAGATCGTGGTGTTAGTGATCAAAATCCTTCCCGCTTCATGAGCTAAATGGTACAAACATTAATCATATTTGTGATTCACGAGCTACACGTGATCCACGTTTACGGGGATCTTTTCCCTTGAAAGAGCTTTTGAAATATATTTTAAAATGTCGGTCTCTCAAATCCCCAACTGTTGTATCAGTGCATTGGTCGTTATTGCCTTGAATCCTATGCTTTTGCCGTATTTAACAACATGATTTGAATATGATTCAAACGATGTATATATGTGTGATTGTTGTTTGTTTTCTTCAAAATGTTTCGACTCGTATTAATCGTGAACCTATAAAATAATCTGATTTTGTGCCTATGACAGAGAGCTCTTGTTTTTCAAAAAAAACGTGTTGGTATGCCCATTGTCGGTTGCACTGAATTATTCAACCAATGATATTGTGCTGATCACACCCTTTTTATGATTCAATTGTTTTCCAGCAACTGTTTATGCACATTAAGATTTTGAATTGAAACAGAGAACATGTTGTTTTGAGTCATTGGACGATTTGTTTTCCCGAAAGGTATTGTTCATATGCGTAACATTGAATTAATGAATTGGAAAATTGGTTTTAAAATTGTAAATTGTTTGTGAATTGGAAAGCTTATATGATTGTAGAAATTGGTCAATAAGTGATATTTGGCCCATTTGTGCTTACACGTTCACTCTGGTATCGAAGAATATATGATTGGACTCTTAACGAGGATGATACATTTAAGTCTCGGTTTAAATAAGGTAACATGGACGAAGGGACTCGACTTCAGAATAATCTTGGTCGCGGTAGGGTTAAAATCGGATCACAAGTTTTTCCCGTTAATTGGGGAAAAATGATGCATTGGCAGATGCAGCTCATTGTTTATAGCATTTAATATTAATTTAATAATTAATATTATTATTTTTATAATTACTATTATTGTAAATTTAGTGGGAACCTATAGGGTCACACGATTGAATGGTTTAATCGGAATCAGATTATTTAATTAACTAATGATTTAAATAAATATAAAGGAAACAGGCTCACAATGTATGAGGTCCACTGGGGCAACAAAACGAAAGAATGGGAGCGCGTAAGAATACAAGCTCTGAGCCCCAATCCCAAGTGTGACAGTCTTGTTTTTCTGTGCCTCCTTCCTATGCACATCAACTAGAGAGATGCATTTCGAGGCTTCCTTTTGTGGGGATTAAGTGGGGACACTACAAGATCGTGGTGTTAGTGATCAAAATCCTCCCCGCTTCATGAGCTAAATGGTACAAACATTAATCATATTTGTGATTCACGAGCTACACGTGATCCACGTTTACGGTGATCTTTTCCCTTGAAAGAGCTTTTGAAATATATTTTAAAATATCGGTCTCTCAAATCCCCAACTGTTGTATCAGAGCATTGGTCGTTATTGCCTTGAATCCTATGCTTTTGCCTTGTTTAACAACATGATTTGAATATGATTCAAACGATGTATATATGTGTGATTGTTGTTTGTTTTCTTCATAATGTTTCGACTCGTATTAATCGTGAACCTATAAAATAATCTGATTTTGCGCCTATGACAGAGAGCTCTTGTTTTTCAAAAAACGTGTCGGTATGCCCATTGTCGGTTGCACTAAATTGTTCAACCAATGATCTTGTGCTGATCACACCCTTTTTACGATTCAATTGTTTTCCAAAGAATCGCTCATGCACATTATGATTTTGTATTGAAACAGAGAACATGTTGTTTTGAGTCATTGGACGATTTGTTTTCCCGAAAGGTATTGTTCATATGTGTAACATTGAATTAATGAATTGGAAAATTGATTTTTAATTTGTAAATTGTTTGTGAATTGGAAAGCTTATCTGATTGTAGAAATGGGCCAATATGTGATATTTGGCCCGTTTGTGCTTACACGTTCACTCTGGTATCGAAGAACATATGATTGGACTTAACGAGGATGATACATTCAAGTCTCGATTTAAATAAGGTCACATGGACGAAGGGACTCGACTTCAGAGTAATCTTGGTCGCGGTAGGGTTAAAATCGGATCACTAATTTTTCCCGCTAATTGGGCAACAATGATGCATTGGCAGATGCCGCTCATTGTTTATAGCACTTAATGTTAATTTAATAATTAATATTATTATTTTTTATAATTACTATTATTGTAAATTTAGTGGGAACCTATAGGGTCACACGATTGAATGGTTAATCGGAATCAGATTATTTAATTAACTAATGATTTAAATAAATATAAAGGAAACAGGCTCACAATGTATGAGGTCCACTGGGGCAACAAAACGAAAAGAATGGGAGCGCGTAAGAATACAAGCTCTGAGCCCCAATCCCAAGTGTGACAGTCTTGTTTTTCTGTGCCTCCTTCCTATGCACATCAACTAGAGAGATGCATTTCGAGGCTTCCTTTTGTGGGGATTAAGTGGGGACACTACAAGATCGTGGTGTTAGTGATCAAAATCCTTCCCGCTTCATGAGCTAAATGGCACAAACATTAATCATATTTGTGATTCACGAGCTACACGTGATCCACGTTTACGGGGATCTTTTCCCTTGAAAGAGCTTTTGAAATATATTTTAAAATGTCGGTCTCTCAAATCCCCAACTGTTGTATCAGAGCATTGGTCGTTATTGCCTTGAACCCTATGCTTTTGCCTTATTTAACAACATGATTTGAATATGATTCAAACGATGTATATATGTGTGATTGTTGTTTGTTTTCTTCATAATGTTTCGACTCGTATTAATCGTGAACCTATAAAATAATTTGATTTTGCGCCTATGACAGAGAGCTCATGTTTTTCAAAAAACGTGTTGGTATGCCCATTGTCGGTTGCACTGAATTGTTCAACCAATGATCATGTGCTGATCACACCCTTTTTACGATTCAATTGTTTTCCAGCAACTGTTCATGCACATTATGATTTTGTATTGAAACAGAGAACATGTTGTTTTGAGTCATTGGACGATTTGTTTTCCCGAAAGGTATTGTTCATATGTGTAACATTGAATTAATGAATTGGAAAATTGATTTTTAAATTGTAAATTTTTTGTGAATTGGAAAGCTTATCTGATTGTAGAAATGCGCCAATATGTGATATTTGGCCCGTTTGTGCTTACACGTTCACTCTGGTATCGAAGAACATATGATTGGACTTAACGAGGATGATACATTCAAGTCTCGATTAAATAAGGTCATATGGGGGAAAGGACTCGACTTCAGAGTAATCTTGGTCGCGGTAGGGTTAAAATTGGATCACTAATTTTTCCAGCTAATTGGGCAACAATGATGCATTGGTAGATGCTACTCATTGTTTATAGCACTTAATGTTAATTTAATAATTAATATTATTATTTTTTATAATTACTATTATTGTAAATTTAGTGGGAACCTATAGGGTCACACGATTGAATGGTTTAATCGGAATCAGATTATTTAATTAACTAATGATTTAAATAAATATAAAGGAAACTGGCTCACAATGTATGAGGTCCACTGGGGCAACAAAACGAAAAGAATGGGAGCGCGTAAGAATACAAGCTCTGAGCCCCAATCCCAAGTGTGACAGTCTTGTTTTTCTGTGCCTCCTTCCTATGCACATCAACTAGAGAGATGCATTTCGTGGCTTCGTTTTGTGGGGATTAAGTGGGGACACTACAAGATCGTGGTGTTAGTGATCAAAATCCTTCCCGCTTCATGAGCTAAATGGTACAAACATTAATCATATTTGGGATTCACGAGCTACACGTGATCCACATTTACGGGGATCTTTTCCCTTGAAAGAGCTTTTGAAATATATTTTAAAATGTCGGTCTCTCAAATCCCCAACTGTTGTATCAGTGCATTGGTTGTTATTGCCTTGAATCCTATGCTTTTGCCGTATTTAACAACATGATTTGAATATGATTCAAACGATGTATATATGTGTGATTGTTGTTTGTTTTCTTCAAAATGTTTCGACTCGTATTAATCGTGAACCTATAAAATAATCTGATTTTGTGCCTATGACAGAGAGCTCTTGTTTTTCAAAAAAAACGTGTTGGTATGCCCATTGTCGGTTGCACTGAATTATTCAACCAATGATATTGTGCTGATCACACCCTTTTTATGATTCAATTGTTTTCCAGCAACTGTTTATGCACATTAAGATTTTGAATTGAAACAGAGAACATGTTGTTTTGAGTCATTGGACGATTTGTTTTCCCGAAAGGTATTGTTCATATGCGTAACATTGAATTAATGAATTGGAAAATTGCTTTTAAAATTGTAAATTGTTTGTGAATTGGAAAGCTTATATGATTGTAGAAATTGGTCAATAAGTGATATTTGGCCCGTTTGTGCTTACACGTTCACTCTGGTATCGAAGAACATATGATTGGACTTAACGAGGATGATACATTTAAGTCTCGGTTTAAATAAGGTAACATGGACGAAGGGACTCGACTTCAGAATAATCTTGGTCGCGGTAGGGTTAAAATCGGATCACAAGTTTTTCCCGTTAATTGGGGAACAATGATGCATTGGCAGATGCAGCTCATTGTTTATAGCATTTAATATTAATTTAATAATTAATATTATTATTTTTATAATTACTATTATTGTAAATTTAGTGGGAACCTATAGGGTCACACGATTGAATGGTTTAATCGGAATCAGATTATTTAATTAACTAATGATTTAAATAAATATAAAAGAAACAGGCTCACAATGTATGAGGTCCACTGGGGCAACAAAACGAAAGAATGGGAGCGCGTAAGAATACAAGCTCTGAGCCCCAATCCCAAGTGTGACAGTCTTGTTTTTCTGTTCCTCCTTCCTATGCACATCAACTAGAGAGATGCATTTCGAGGCTTCCTTTTGTGGGGATTAAGTGGGGACACTACAAGATCGTGGTGTTAGTGATCAAAATCCTCCCCGCTTCATGCGCTAAATGGTACTAACATTAATCATATTTGTGATTCACGAGCTACACGTGATCCACGTTTACGGTGATCTTTTCCCTTGAAAGAGCTTTTGAAATATATTTTAAAATATCGGTCTCTCAAATCCCCAACTGTTGTATCAGAGCATTGGTCGTTATTGCCTTGAATCCTATGCTTTTGCCTTGTTTAACAACATGATTTGAATATGATTCACACGATGTATATATGTGTGATTGTTGTTTGTTTTCTTCATAATGTTTCGACTCGTATTAATCGTGAACCTATAAAATAATCTGATTTTGCGCCTATGACAGAGAGCTCTTGTTTTTCAAAAAACGTGTTGGTATGCCCATTGTCGGTTGCACTGAATTGTTCAACCAATGATCTTGTGCTGATCACACCCTTTTTACGATTCAATTGTTTTCCAGCAACTGTTCATGCACATTATGATTTTGTATTGAAACAGAGAACATGTTGTTTTGAGTCATTGGACGATTTGTTTTCCCGAAAGGTATTGTTCATATGTGTAACATTGAATTAATGAATTGGAAAATTGATTTTTAAATTGTAAATTGTTTGTGAATTGGAAAGCTTATCTGATTGTAGAAATGGGCCAATATGTGATATTTGGCCCGTTTGTGCTTACACGTTCACTCTGGTATCGAAGAACATATGATTGGACTTAACGAGGATGATACATTCAAGTCTCGATTTAAATAAGGTCACATGGACGAAGGGACTCGACTTCAGAGTAATCTTGGTCGCGGTAGGGTTAAAATCGGATCACTAATTTTTCCCGCTAATTGGGCAACAATGATGCATTGGCAGATGCCGCTCATTGTTTATAGCACTTAATGTTAATTTAATAATTAATATTATTATTTTTTATAATTACTATTATTGTAAATTTAGTGGGAACCTATAGGGTCACACGATTGAATGGTTTAATCGGAATCAGATTATTTAATTAACTAATGATTTAAATAAATATAAAGGAAACAGGCTCACAATGTATGAGGTCCACTGGGGCAACAAAACGAAAAGAATGGGAGCGCGTAAGAATACAAGCTCTGAGCCCCAAACCCAAATGTGACAGTCTTGTTTATCTGTGCCTCCTTCCTATGCACATCAACTAGAGAGATGCATTTCGAGGCTTCCTTTTGTGGGGATTAAGTGGGGACACTACAAGATCGTGGTGTTAGTGATCAAAATCCTTCCCGCTTCATGGACTAAATGGTACAAACATTTATCATATTTGTGATTCACGAGCTACACATGATCCGCGTTTAGGGGGATCTTTTCCCATGAAAGCGCTTTTGAAATATATTTTAAAATATCGGTCTCTCTAATCCCCAACTGTTGTATCAGAGCATTGGTCGTTATTGCCTTGAATCCTATGCTTTTGCCGTATTTAACAACATGATTTGAATATGATTCAAACGATGTATATATGTGTGATTGTTGTTTGTTTTCTTCATAATGTTTCGACTCGTATTAATCGTGAACCTATAAAATAATCTGATTTTGCGCCTATGTCAGAGAGCTCTTGTTTATCAAAAAACGTGTTGGTATGCCCATTGTCGGTTGCACTGAATTGTTCAACCAATGATCTTGTGCTGATCACACCCTTTTTACGATTCAATTGTTTTCCAGCAACTGTTTATGCACATTAAGATTTTGAATTGAAACAGAGAACATGTTGTTTTCAGTCATTGGACGATTTGTTTTCCCGAAAGGTATTGTTCATATGCGTAACATTGAATTAATGAATTGAAAAATTGCTTTTAAAATTGTAAATTGTTTGTGAATTGGAAAGCTTATCTGATTGTAGAAATGTGCCAATATGTGATATTTGGCACGTTTGTGCTTACACGTTCACTCTGGTATTGAAGAACATATGATTGGACTTAACGAGGATGATACATTCAAGTCTCGATTTAAATAAGGTCACATGGACGAAGGGACTCGACTTCTGAGTAATCTTGGTCGCGGTAGGGTTAAAATCGGATCACTAATTTTTCCCGCTAATTGGGCAACAAAGATGCATTGGCAGATACCGCTCATTGTTTATAGCACTTAATGTTAATTTAATAATTAATATTATTATTTTTTATAATTACTATTATTGTAAATTTAGTGGGAACCTATAGGGTCACACGATTGAATGGTTTAATCGGAATCAGATTATTTAATTAACTAATGATTTAAATAAATATAAAGGAAACCGGCTCACAATGTATGAGGTCCACTGGGGCAACAAAACGAAAGAATGGGAGCGCGTAAGAATACAAGCTCTGAGCCCCAATCCCATGTGTGACAGTCTTGTTTTTCTGTGCCTCCTTCCTATGCACATCAACTAGAGAGGTGCATTTCGAGGCTTCCTTTTGTGGGGATTAAGTGGGGACACTACAAGATCGTGGTGTTAGTGATCAAAATCCTTCCCGCTTCATGAGCTAAATGGTACAAACATTAATCATATTTGTGATTCACGAGCAACATGTGATCCACGTTCTGAGGATCTTTTCCCTTGATAGAGCTTTTGAAATATATTTTAAAATGTCGGTCTCTCAAATCCCCAACTGTTGTATCAGTGCATTGGTCGTTATTGCCTTGAATCCTATGCTTTTGCCGTATTTAACAACATGATTTGAATATGATTCAAACGATGTATATATGTGTGATTGTTGTTTGTTTTCTTCAAAATGTTTCGACTCGTATTAATCGTGAACCTATAAAATAATCTGATTTTGTGCCTATGACAGAGAGCTCTTGTTTTTCAAAAAAAACGTGTTGGTATGCCCATTGTCGGTTGCACTGAATTATTCAACCAATGATATTGTGCTGATCACACCCTTTTTATGATTCAATTGTTTTCCAGCAACTGTTTATGCACATTAAGATTTTGAATTGAAACAGAGAACATGTTGTTTTGAGTCATTGGACGATTTGTTTTCCCGAAAGGTATTGTTCATATGCGTAACATTGAATTAATGAATTGGAAAATTGCTTTTAAAATTGTAAATTGTTTGTGAATTGGAAAGCTTATCTGATTGTAGAAATGGGCCAATATGTGATATTTGGCACGTTTGGGCTTACACGTTCACTCTAGTATTGAAGAACATATGATTGGACTTAACGAGGATGATACATTCAAGTCTCGATTTAAATAAGGTCACATGGACGAAGGGACTCGACTTCAGAGTAATCTTGGTCGCGGTAGGGTTAAAATCGGATCACTAATTTTTCCCGCTAATTGGGCAACAATGATGCATTGGCAGATGCCGCTCATTGTTTATAGCACTTAATGTTAATTTAATAATTAATATTATTATTTTTTATAATTACTATTATTGTAAATTTAGTGGGAACCTATAGGGTCACACGATTGAATGGTTTAATCGGAATCAGATTATTTAATTAACTAATGATTTAAATAAATATAAAGGAAACAGGCTCACAATGTATGAGGTCCATCAAGGCAACAAACGAAAGAATGGGAGCGCCGTAAGACTACAAAGTCTGAGCCCCACTCCCAAGTGTGACAGTCTTGTTTTTCTGTCCCTCCTTCATATGCACATCAACTAGAGAGATGCATTTCGAGGCTTCCTTTGTGTGGATTAAGTGGGGACACTACAAGATCGTGGTGTTAGTGATCAAAATCCTCCCCGCTTCATGAGCTAAATGGTACAAACATTAATCATATTTGTGATTCACGAGCTACACGTGATCCACGTTTACGGTGATCTTTTCCCTTGAAAGAGCTTTTGAAATATATTTTAAAATATCGGTCTCTCAAATCCCCAACTGTTGTATCAGAGCATTGGTCGTTATTGCCTTGAATCCTATGCTTTTGCCTTGTTTAACAACATGATTTGAATATGATTCAAACGATGTATATATGTGTGATTGTTGTTTGTTTTCTTCATAATGTTTCGACTCGTATTAATCGTGAACCTATAAAATAATCTGATTTTGCGCCTATGACAGAGAGCTCTTGTTTTTCAAAAAACGTGTTGGTATGCCCATTGTCGGTTGCACTGAATTGTTCAACCAATGATCTTGTGCTGATCACACCCTTTTTACGATTCAATTGTTTTCCAGCAACTGTTTATGCACATTAAGATTTTGAATTGAAACAGAGAACATGTTGTTTTCAGTCATTGGACGATTTGTTTTCCCGAAAGGTATTGTTCATATGCGTAACATTGAATTAATGAATTGGAAAATTGCTTTTAAAATTGTAAATTGTTTGTGAATTGGAAAGCTTATATGATTGTAGAAATGTGTCAATATGTGATATTTGGCCCGTTAGTGCTTACACGTTCACTCTGGTATCGAAGAACGTATGATTGGACTTAACGGGGATGATACATTTAAGTCTCGGTTTAAATAAGGTCACATGGACGAAGGGACTCGACTTCAGAGTAATCTTTGTCGCGGTAGGGTTAAAATCGGATCACTAGTTTTTCCCGTTAATTGGGTAACAATGATGCATTGGCAGATGCAGCTCATTGTTTATAGCATTTAATTTTAATTTAATAATTAATATTATTATTTTTTATTATTACTATTATTGTAAATTTAGTGGGAACCTATTGGGTCACACGATTGAACGGTTTAATCGGATTCAGATTATTTAATTAACTAATGAGTTAAATAAATATAAAGGAAATAGGCTCACAATAATGTATGAGGTCCACTGGGGCAACAAAACGAAAGAATGGGAGCGCGTAAGAATACAAGCTCTGAGCCCCAATCCCAAGTGTGACAGTCTTGTTTTTCTGTGCCTCCTCCCTATGCACATCATCTAGAGAGATTCATTTCAAGGCATCCTTTTGAGGGGATTAAGTGGGGACACTACAAGATCGTGGTGTTAGTGATCAAAATCCTCCTCGCTTCAAGAGCTAAATGGTACAAAGATTAATCATATTTGTGATTCACTAGCTATACGCGATCCGTGTTTACGGGGATCTTTTCCCTTGAAAGAGTTTTTGAAATATAATTTAAAATGTCGGTCTCTCATATCCCCAACTGTTGTATCAGAGCATTGGTCGTTTATTGCCTTGAATCCTATGCTTTTGCCTTATTTAACAACATGATTTGAATATGATTCAAACGATGTATATACGTGTGATTGTTGTTTTTTTTCTTCATAATGTTTGGACTCGTATTAATCGTGAACCTATAAAATAATTTGATTTTGCGTTAATGACAGAGAGCTCTTGTTTTTAAAAAAAACGTGTTGGTATGCCCATTGTCGGTTGCATTGAATTGTTCAACAAATGATCTTGTGCTGATTACACCCTTTTTACGATTCAATTGTTTTCGAGCAACTGTTCATGCACATTATGATTTTGTATTGAAACAGAGAACATGTTGTTTTGAGTCATTGGACGATTTGTTTTCCCGAAAGGTATTGTTCATATGCGTAACACTGAATTAATGAATTGGAAAATTGATTTTTAAATTGTAAATTGTTTGTGAATTGGAAAGCTTATCTGATTGTAGAAATGGGTCAATATATGATATTTGGCCCGTTTGTGCTTACACGTTCACTCTGGTATCGAAGAACATATGATTGGACTTAACGAGGATGATACATTTAAGTCTCGGTTTAAATAAGGTCACATGGACGAAGGGACTCGACTTCAGAGTAATCTTGGTCGCGGTAGGGTTAAAATCGAATCACTAATTTTTCCCGCTAATTGGGCAACAATGATGCATTGGCAGATGCAGCTCATTGTTTATAGCATTTAATGTTAATTTAATAATTAATATTATTATTTTTTATTATTACTATTATTGTAAATTTAGTGGGAACCTATTGGGTCACACGATTGAACGGTTTAATCGGATTCAGATTATTTAATTAACTAATGAGTTAAATAAATATAAAGGAAATAGGCTCAGAATAATGTATGAGGTCCACTGGGGCAACAAAACGAAAGAATGGGAGCGCGTAAGAATACAAGCTCTGAGCCCCAATCCCAAGTGTGACAGTCTTGTTTTTCTGTGCCTCCTTCCTATGCACATCAACTAGAGAGATGCATTTTGAGGCTTCCTTTTGTTGGGATTAAGTGGGGACACTACAAGATCGTGGTGTTAGGGATCAAAATCCTCCCCGCTTCATGAGCTAAATGGTACAAACATTAATCATATTTGTGATTCACGAGCCATACGTGATCCGCGTTTACGGGGATCTTTTCCCTTGAAAGAGTTTTTGAAATATATTTTAAAATGTCGGTCTCTCAAATCTCCAACTGTTGTATCAGAGCATTGGTCGTTATTGCCTTGAATCCTATGCTTTTGCCTTATTTAACAACATGATTTGAATATGATTCAAACGATGTATGTATGTGTGATTGTTGTTTGTTTACTTCATAATGTTTCGGCTCTTATTAATCGTGAACCTATAAAATAATTTGATTTTGCGCCTATGACAGAGAGCTCTTGTTTTTCAAAAAAACGTGTTGGTATGGCCATTGTCGGTTGCACTGAATTGTTCAACCAATAATCTTGTGCTGATCACTCCCTTTTACGATTCAATTGTTTTCCAGCAACTGTTCATGCACATTATGATTTTGTATTGAAACAGAGAACATGTTGTTTTGAGTCATCGGACGATTTGTTTTCCCGAATGGTATTGTTCTTATGCGTAACATTGAATTAATGAATTGGAAAATTGATTTTTAAATTGTAAATTGTTTGTGAATTGGAAAGCTTATCAGATTGTAGAAATGGGCCAATTTGTGATATTTGGCCCGTTTGTGCTTACACGTTCACTCTGGTATCGAAGAACAATGGACTTAACGAGGATGATACATTTAAGTCTCGGTTTAAATAAGGTCACATGGACGAAGGGACTCGACTTCAGAGTAATCTTGGTCGCGGTAGGGTTAAAATCGAATCACTAATTTTTCCCGCTAATTGGGCAACAATGATGCATTGGCAGATGCAGCTCATTGTTTATAGCATTTAATGTTAATTTAATAATTAATATTATTATTTTTGATAATTACTATTATTGTAAATTTAGTGGGAACCTATAGGGTCACACGATTGAACGGTTTAATCGGATTCAGATTATTTAATTAACTAATGAGTTAAATAAATATAAAGGAAACAGGCTCACAATAATGTATGAGGCCCACTGGGGCAACAAAACGAAAGAATGGGAGCGCGTAAGAATACAAGCTCTGAGCCCCAATCCCAAGTGTGACAGTCTTGTTTTTCTGTGCCTCCTTCCTATGCACATCAACTAGAGAGATGCATTTCGAGGCTTCCTTTTGTGGGGATTAAGTGGGGACACTACAAGATCGTGGTGTTAGGGATCAAAATCCTCCCCGCTTCATGAGCTAAATGGTACAAACATTAATCATATTTGTGATTCACGAGCTATACGTGATCCGCGTTTACGGGGATCTTTTCCCTTGAAAGAGTTTTTGAAATATATTTTAAAATGTCAGTCTCTCAAATCTCCAACTGTTGTATCAGAGCATTGGTCGTTATTGCCTTGAATCCTATGCTTTTGCCTTATTTAACAACATGATTTGAATATGATTCAAACGATGTATATATGTGTGATTGTTGTTTGTTTTCTTCATAATGTTTCGGCTCTTATTAATTGTGAACCAATAAAATAATTTGATTTTGCGCCTATGACTGAGAGCTCTTATTTTTCAAAAAAAACGTGTTGGTATGGCCATTGTCGGTTGCACTGAATTGTTCAACCAATAATCTTGTGCTGATCACACCCTTTTACGATTCAATTGTTTTCCAGCAACTGTTCATGCACATTATGATTTTGTATTGAAACAGAGAACATGTTGTTTTGAGTCATCGGACGATTTGTTTTCCCGAATGGTATTGTTCTTATGCGTAACATTGAATTAATGAATTGGAAAATTGATTTTTAAATTGTAAATTGTTTGTGAATTGGAAAGCTTATCTGATTGTAGAAATGGGCCAATTTGTGATATTTGGCCCGTTTGTGCTTACACGTTCACTCTGGTATCGAAGAACAATGGACTTAACGAGGATGATACATTTAAGTCTCGGCTTAAATAAGGTCACATGGATGAAGGGACTCGACTTCAGAGTAATCTTGGTCGCGGTAGGGTTAAAATCGGATCACTAATTTTTCCCGTTAATTGGGTAACAATGATGCATTGGCAGATGCTGCTCATTGTTTATAGTATTTAATATTAATTTAATTATTAATATTATTATTTTTATAATTACTGTTATTGTAAATTTAGTGGGAACCTATAGGGTCACACGATTGAATGGTTTAATCGGAATCAGATTATTTAATTAACTAATGCTTTAAATAATTATAAAGGAAACGGGCTCACAATGTCTGAGGTCCACTGGGGCAACAAAACGAAAGAATGGGAGCGCGTAAGAGCACAAGCTCTGAGCCCCAATCCCAGGTGTGACAGTCTTGTTTTTCTGTGCCTCCTTTCTTTGCGCATCAAATAGAGAGATGCATTTCGAGGCATCCTTTTGTGGGGACTAAGTGGGGACACTACAAGATCGTGGTGTTAGTGATCAAAATCCTCCCAGCTTCATGAGCTAAATGGTACAAACATTAATCATATTTGTGATTCACGAGCTACATGTGATCCGCGTTTACGGGGATCTTTTCCCTTGAAAGAGCTTTTGAAATATATTTTAAAATGTCCGCCTCTCAAATCTCCAACTGTTGTATCAGAGCATTGGTCTTTATTGCCTTCAATCGTATGTTTTTGCCTTATTTAACAACATGATTTGAATATGATTGAAATGATGTATATATGTGTGATTGTTGTTTGTTTTCTTCATAATGTTTCGACTCGTATTGTAACATCCCAAATTCCCTAAGCCTAATTATTAGGAATCCTAAGTGAGAATGGGGTTTAACCCCGATGATTAAAAATAGTTCATAGCCTTGATTTAGTAATTTAAAACCAATTAAGAACTAAGGGGTAAAATGGTAATTTTACCCAATGATTTAGGAAGTTTGGTACCAATTAATTAGGAGTAGTTTTAATTGATTAAAATTACTCAAGATGTTATTAGAAACCAAAGGCTAAATTAAGGAATCTAATAGGGGTTCATTTATATGATTTTAATTAAACCTATGCCCTACCGTGCACCACATTTCACTTAACTCCACCCTAATTTCCCTCCCATCACCCATTTACCCTCCCTCAGCGTGAACTTTACGCAGAAAGGCAAAACAAAGAAGCAGAAAAATAGAAAAAGAAAGAAGAAAATCAGAAAAGAAAAGGGAAAAGGAGAGAGAAGATGCGATCGAAGGAGAGGAAGAGCATGAAGGCCACGGCGGCCCTGAGGGTGGAGGCGCATGGCACGCCACCAGAGCCAAGAGGAAGCAAAGCGGCTCGGTCGAGAGACATATGGAGGAGGAGGGCGTGGTTCAGGCCGAGAAAAGAGAAAAGAGGAAAGAAAGAAGAGAAGAGGGGAGAGGATGCCGCGATCGAGAGTGATGAAGGAGGAAGGGCCACGGTGGTGGCTAGAGGAGGTGGCGCGGCGGTGTGGGGTGGTGGCCGTGCCACTGTTCACGGCCGTGAGTCAGAGAGAGGGAACTCGAGAGAGATAGAGAGAGAGAGAGAGAGAGAGAGAGAGAGAGAGAAAGCTCGAGGGTCAGAGAGAGAGAACTCGTGAGAGAGTGATTCAGAGTACATGGAACTCGAAAATGGTGGTGAAGATGGTTTCAGACTTGTTTGGGTATGATTGAAGAAATTGGAAGCTTCAAGGAAGTGCTTTAATGGAGGTTAAGGCTTAGAACAGCAAGAAGAAGACATGCATGTGGGTTCTAAGTGATGAGGATGATGATGCTGAACTCAAAATGAAGGAAGAAGGGAAAAGAGGACTTTTGGAATTGAAATCCCTAACTTGGGGTTGCTCAGGTAACATAGACTTCCCCCAAAACCTCCCTTAGAGTGTGCTAGGTTTTATTATTAATTTTATTAGTTCAATAATTAGCTTATTAGTCATACTGAATGGTCTTGTATGGGGTTTGACTGAAATAGGGTTGGACGGCTGCCCCCAACCCCCCTAAACCAATGTTTGATGTTTGTTCTGTTGTGAGCTCCATCGAGCCTCACTCGGATTATTTATGTGATATAAGAAGTTAGTGAAGTGTTGTAAGTGCGAAGACTAAAGTGTGACGAATAAATGCACAAGTATGTGTATGAGTGAAAGTATGCTGCTAAAATGGAGCATGTAAAGTAATGATATCTCGATGCTTGTGAGTTGTGTATAATATGAATGACTCTGTGATTGTATACGATAAGTGCAATCAGTGTGTTGTAAGGAGTAGGATTGTAATTGTGTGTGTTGTGTATATGCAAACATGAAACTGAGATATTATAATTAAAGATGTATATAAATGTGGATAATTATAATAGTGTAGCAGTGCAGTAAATATATAGTCTATAAAATGTGAAGTAGTAGTGTTGCGGCAAAATGTATGAGTAGTCATCCGATAATGTGAGAACATAAATGTAAAATTTAATTGACAAGAGACAGTGATAAATGCTAGTGTACCGATGTGTGTAAACAATGAGAAGTTGGTTAGTATGTATATGTGTATTATCAGTGCTTATGTAAAATGATTGCTTTCTTTCTATCATTTAGCTCTTCCTTCTGCATCCTTTTTCTTACACGTGCACTTGCACATTTATTCAGAAATCTCCATTTTTTTTTAGGTAAAATGATGGCACCTTCTGGAAATTATTTAAAGCGTTCACCACTAATCCCTTCCCAGTTGCTTGACATCTTTCTTATATCTTGAAATATTGAACATCTAATTATGATGAGCATGTATGGGTCCTTGCAGCTGTTTATTTTTTTAAATGTGAACCAAAACACGATATAACAAGTTTTCACTAAAGATAACATAAGTACAACTTATTGTTATATTATCTTTTGAGTCCATATGAATGTTTAGTTATGATGTGCTTGTCCATTCCTTGGCTTGACTTTGATCTTTTTATGGTCTTGGAATTATGATTTGATTCTCCTATCCATTTGTGAAGGATGAAGGAATCGCTTACATTATAACATAGCATCCAAATCTTAGGATAGTCTATGTCTGGAGAAATACCATGTTTCCCGTTAAAGGCTAGCTATCATGGGCCACATATATGTGGGTGAGACCCAAACTATTTTAGTAAGTCCTTTCTATTTGAAAGGCTAGGATACGGTATTAGCGGTTTAAAGAGACGTCTAACCGTGGTCACCGAGCTCGATCGCCGTATCAAAATTTTTAAACCGTGTGGTTAAGTTTCTCACGCTAACTAACCAAAGGAGTTTTATTAAAAGATTGAGGATGCCTATGCTATGATGTATGACGAATAAAGTTAATGTCATGTATTACGAATTACGTGATGTGGCATTGCGGGCTCACCAGTGGGGTAAGCCACTGGGCTGGGCAATAAAGTCCAGTAACCCGGGTGTTGCGATAAAAGACTTACAAAGAGGCCCATTATGTTTGACTTGAATTATGTGATTGTATGTCATGTGTATGAATTATGTTATTTTGCAAATGAATGCTCTTGAAGCAAGTTATGTTTGAGTTTGACTGAATGAATGAAGATGATGTTAAGACTTGGCTATAGTATTAGTATATGTTAAGTATATGTTGTCAGGGAGGATTTTCCATACGTAGCACACGCGTATGGCTGGAAACAACGGTAAAAAGCATTTTTCTTCCAAGTCTATGTTACTGAGTTTTATAAACTCACCGTTGGGGCGTTGTTTTCAGGTACACTTGATGGAGGAGGTTCAGAGCACGAAGCGTGTTCGGTCTCGCCCTCGGCAAGACATTGAGTCACCGGATCACGAGTCAGAGTCCTTACCTCTAGGATGAGTCATTTGCAATTAGAAAATAATGTATAGGTTATATTTGTTTTATCTTGTGGTCATTTTATAAAAAGTGATGTAAATGATAAAGTTATTTCGCTTTTGAAACTCTGATAGATATATGTGTCATGTTTGGGACTTTGAAATATTTCTTTCCAAGTCAAACAGGTCTTTTGAACAAGGTTTATTTATGTCTTAATGTTGTTATATTTGAGAAAATTTTCCAGGTGTAGTTTTCAATCTTAAATTAGCAAGTAATTCCCAAATCAGAGTTAGGGCGTTACACGTATTAATCGTGAACTTGTAAAATAATTTGATTTTACGCCTATGACAGAGAGCTCTTGTTTTTCAAAAAAACGTGTTGGTATGCCCATTGTCAGTTGTACTGAATTGTTCAACCAATGATATTGTGCTGATCACACCCTCTTTACGATTCAATTGTTTTCCAGCAACTGTTCATATTAAGATTTTCAATTGAAACAGAGAACATATTGTTTTGAGTCATTGGACGATTTGTTTTCCCGAAAGGTATTGTTCATATGCGTAACATTGAATTAATGAATTGGAAAATAGCTTTTTGAATTGTAAATTGTTTGTGAATTGGAAAGCTTATCTGATTGTAGAAATGGGCCAATATGTGATATTTGGCCCGTTTGTGCTTACACGTTCACTCTGGTATCGAAGAAAATATGATTGGACTTAACGAGGATGATATATTTAAGTCTCGTTTTAATAAGGTCACATGGACGAACGGACTCGACTTCGGAGTAATCTTGGTCGCGGTAGGGTTAAAATCGGATCACTAATTTTTCCCGTTAATTCGGTAACAATGATGCATTGGCAGATGTCGCTCATTGTTTATAGTATTTAATATTAATTTAATGATTACTATTATTATTTTTATAATTACTATTATTGTAAATTTAGTGGGAACCTATAGGGTTACATGACAGAACGGTTTAATCAGAATCAGATTATTTAATTAACTAATGATTTATGTAAATATAAAGGAAACAGGCTCACAATGTATGAGGTCCACTGGGGCAGTAAAACGAAAGAATGGGAGAGCGTAAGACTACAAGCTCTGAGCCCCAATCCCAAGTGTGACAGTCTTGTTTTTCTGTGCCTCCTTCCTATGCACATCAACTAGAGATATACATTTCGAGGCTTCCTTTTGTGGGGATTAAGTGGGGACACTACAAGATCGTGGTGTTAGTGATCAAAATCCTACCCGCTTCATGAGCTAAATGGTACAAACATTAATCATTTTTGTGAATCACGAGCTACACGTGATCCGCGTTTACGGGGATCTTTTCCCTTGAAAGAGTTTTTGAAATATATTTTAAAATGTCGGTCTGTCAAATCGCCAACTGTTGTCTCAGAGCATTGGTCGTTATTGCATTGAATCCTATGCTTTTGCCATATTTAACAACATGATTTGAATATGATTCAAACGATGTATATATGTGTGATTGTTGTTTGTTTTCTTCATAATATTTCGACTCGTATTAATCGTGAACCTATAAAATTATCTGATTTTGCGCCTATGACAGAGAGCTCTTGTTTTTCAAAATAACGTGTTGGTATGGCCATTGTCGGTTGCACTGAATTGTTCAACCAATGATATTGTGCTGATCACACCCTTTTTACGATTCAATTGTTTTCCAGCAACTGTTCATGCACATTAAGATTTTGAATTGAAACAGAGAACATGTTGTTTTGAGTCATTGGACGATTTGTTTTCCCGAAAGGTATTGTACATATGCGTAACGTTGAATTAATGAATTGGAAAATAGCTTTTTGAATTGTAAATTGTTTGTGAATTGGAAAGCTTATCTGATTGTATAAATGGGCCAATATGTGATATTTGGCCCGTTTGTGCTTACACATTCACTCTGGTATCGAAGAACATATGATTGGACTTAACGAGGATGATACATTTAGTCTCGTTTTAAATAAGGTCACATGGACCAAGGGACTCGACTTCAAAGTAATATTGGTCGCGGTAGAATTAAAATCGGATCACAAAATTTTCCCGTTAATTGGGTAACAATGATGCATTGGCAGATGCCGCTCATTGTTTATAATATTTAATATTGATTTAATAATTAATATAATTATTTTTATAATTACTATTACTGTAAATTTAGTGGGAACCTATAGGGTCACACGACAGAACGGTTTAATCAGAATCAGATTATTTAATTAACTAATGATTTATGTAAATATAAAGGAAACAGGCTCACAATATATGAGGTCCACTGGGGCAGCAAAACGAAAGAATGGGAGCGCGCAAGAATACAAGCTCTGAGCCCCAATCCCAAGTGTGACAGTCTTGTTTTTCTGTGCCTCCTTCCTATGCACATCAACTAGAGAGATGCATTTCGAGGCTTCCTTTTGTGGGGATTAAGTGGGGACACTACAAGATCGTGGTGTTAGTGATCAAAATCCTACCCGCTTCATGAGCTAAATGGTACAAACATTAATCATATTTGTGATTCACGAGCTACACGTGATCCGCGTTTACGGGGATCTTTTCCCTTGAAATAGTTTTTGAAATATATTTTAAAATGTCGGTCTCTCAAATCCCCAACTGTTGTCTCAGAGCATTGGTCGTTATTGCCTTGTGTAACACCCCGTTTCCGAGGCGCTACTGTGCAACCCAATCTAATGCTGAAAACATTTAATGCTTGTATGCTTTCAGTTAAGGAGTACTCTTATGAATTTCGCAATGGAAAAATAGGAGTAATTTTTTCTTTTGTTATTCTTTCCTTTGAAACCCTTTTCAAAATGAGACATAGAGTACTATAGTTTTCTAAATGATGCCAATTCAAACTTTTACAATTATCAGAGTATAATGCATCACAAAATAATACTTCACATAACAAATTCGCACTAAGGCGAGATTTTCTAAAAGACTAATTACAAAACAACCAATACAAAACCCTAAGCTAAGTCGGGCCGACAACTATAACTCTTCTTGAGAAACATTTCAAGAAGATCAAACACGAAGTACTCAGAGGAATCTTCCCCACTAGCTCAATCTTCAATGCTCCTAAAAGACGGTCGCAACGACTCATCGAACTCCATCTGGAAGTGATATCCATAAGGACATCCAATCCAACAACAGTGCAAGGGTAAATCCTTTGTCCACGAGTTTATCATAGGCTATGTCGCATGCAAACGATATATACATATATAATACAACAACACTCTTTTATATACATATACATACTTAATAGACCGCACACAATCAGCATGGTATATCAAGCATGGCATGTGAGCAAACAAAACAACCAACAGATCAACAATCAAGTCACTACAATATCAACCATTGCATGTGAGCAGGCAAGTCTATCAACAGATAAGTGATCAAGTCATCACAATATCCAATTCATCAACAATTCCTCACATATCATAAATGCGGTTAGACATGCATGCAATGCAGTATGGCTAGTTTGTGTATACACCTGCAGCCTTAAACAAGGTCAGCAGAGACGAGGAACTTTATTTCCCAACGTCCAAATCAACTCCCCTACCAAGGGTATTGCCACAAAGGCTTGCCACACATTAGGCTTTCTGCCACACGGGCATGCAGTGACAACTCCGCCTTTTGAAGTCCTGAAGACAATCAAACCGTCCGAGCGGCGATGCTCAATGGTCGATATACATCCAAACAAATTCAACAACATGGCATGCTCACCGTAGGAGCGCCCGAGTAATGTTTTAATTAATCAATGCGGATCGACGACACCTCAACTCACTCACTCTAATTAGTGAATTTTCATGCTTCCAATTCTTATATTACCTAGGTGAGGTTGTACCAAAATAAATAACTCATTTAGCTTTGGGTCATTGGAACCCGAGTTTCATCAAATTCTTTATCTAGCATGGTTCCATTTCTACTTATCTATAAGCTTAGGCTAGTCATACTACAACCCTCATGCTTATTTTTAAACCAAAATACCTTTAACAATTACTTAGAGTGCAAACACAGGACACAAAGTCCGGTGCTCAATTGCGAACGCTAGTCTTAATCTCAGATCGTAACTCTAGGCACGTAATGCGAACACTAGGCTCAACTTTTAGGTTAAGGTACTAGGCACGCCATACGGAACACTAGGTCCAATCCTAAACTAAGAAAATGCGCACGCAAACAGGACATTAAATCCCAGCACAGGACACATAGTCCATATGCTCAATAGGAACACCAGGTTCCCTATGATTTAATCTTTCAAAAACTCGATCTTTGAACTCTCTTTCTCTATTCTTATATCACTCCTATGTATCTGAAAATACTCTTTTAGTTCTAGGTCGTTGAAACCCTAGTTGTGTTAAATAACACATCAAGAATTCCCAGAAAGAGAGGTGGTGCGAACACTCTTAATTACCAAGTCTTTCCTAGCCAGAATTTCCCAGCGCATCATTTAACTCAACCGCTTTGTAAATCGTACTTTTTATTTCAAATTCTTTTCTTTACTATCATTCCATTGAAATTTCGTTGCAAGCTTTGGCTAGTTATACTAAAACCTTCACGCTTACTTTTAAATCAAAATGCCCTTAACAATTTGCTTACGAAATCGAATTCGGTGGTGGAATCGCATCGATTTACCGATGTAAATCGTCAACCAATAGCAATCGATCAACGCATTATTAATTAATCCATCATCAACAACAATATTTTCATATTCCAAGTCAATACCAAATTCCATTTAAATCCTACTTGATTCATGGAAAACAACATCAATCATAATGCCTCACAGGCCAACGACATGCTATAGCATTTCAACAAAGATATAACAATTCAATAGGCTACAACATGCTCCACGCTTTCATCAACTTCAAGTCTAATCAAATCACTCAAACAAGATTTAAGTCACGCAATACAATTCAATTTGCCACGCAGGGCCAAAAGCATGCTACAACATTTCCAACAACACATAAAAGTACTACAAGTACTACCACACTATCAAACAATCAAACAAGCAACAAACAAGGCGAAAAGCCCAAACTCATTATATAAGAATTTCCCTTACCTTGGGCGCTTTAACAATCCAAGCAGGGTTATTTCGAAACCATCGTCAAGTCGCCCCTCGCACGTACCTCAAGCACGAACCTTAACAACGCAAGTTTCAATCTAATTAGAACCAAAACTCGAATCTAGTGCCCCTAGGGCAGCCACGGCTTAGACATCCTAAAGCCTAGGAATTACTTGACTTAATCCCTAATTGGTGCTATCTAGCCATATGCCAAGGTACATATTCAAACCATGCAAGTTTTGAAACTTTTTCAAAAGCTAAGCACTTAGAAAATATCAAAACCCAAAACTTACCAATTGGAATAGTGTTTTACCAAATGAATAGTGTTTTTCCAAACTTAAACCACTTTTTAAAACACTAAAACATGTCACAAAATTTTAGAAATAAATTCATTACAAGCTTAAAACAATTCTCAAAACATAACACAATTATTTTCCCAAAATTAAACCTCTATGAAAGATTTTGCTAACCCAAATTCTTGGCCAATTCTTACACCATTTTAAGGACACAAATCAACTTAAAACAATGTTTAGAACTAGCATGAAGGCCACGGTTTTAGTTACTCAAAAACAAACCCAAACTTTTCAATTTTTCATTTCCAAAACAAAGCATTTCCTATCATTCAATTCCTACAACAATTAACCAACTTCCTTAACATCTAACATACTTTAAAAACAAGCTAAAACATCATCAAAAACTTGATCATAGCCACTGTTTTTAATAGGTATAAACAGCCCCAAATAAAATTGTTTTCAAACAATTTTTCAAAGTTTCAAACATAACAATCCTTATAGTTTTAAAGTCCCAATCAAAAACCAATTTTTTTTACACACTTTGATACACTTAAAACCACTTAGATCATCATCAAAATCATGCCTAAAGGCCACGGCTCCAGCCCCTAAGTTTACCAATTTGATTTTACAAAACTTGCTTAATATGCTTATAAGGCTAGATTTAAGTGTATTAACTAAAACCTTGCAAGATCTAACTTCAAAACAACTAAATCAAACCAAAACAAGTCCCTTAATCAGCCCCCTAGGTTCGGCCAAGCTCAAAGGTTAGGGTTGCTAAATTTTAAATACCAAATACAAAGCTAATCTTGGAAGAAAACAAAGGGCTTTATGGCTAATCATGCAAATCTAGCCAAATCAAACACTTAAATTCAAAAACAACTCTAAGAATCATGCAAACCCATTTCATGAACTCAAGAGAGATAAGAGGATAATCATGAGGCTTACCAAGAGATTAGATGGGGATTGGACAAGGATTGAGAAGGAAAGGAACAAAGATGCAAGCTTTACACCAAATCCTTCAAAAATCAACACTAAAATTATGAGAACAATACTAATACCATGAAAAACCATCCATGGCAGCCATGAAGAGAAGGAGGATAAGCTTACCACAATGATGGAGATGACGGAACAAGAAGGAAGGAGAAAGGATTAGGATTTGGCTTCCAAAATCACTAGTTTATGCACCTAGATCACTTTCTCTTTCTAGAATTTTTTTCTCAAGTTTTCAACAATGGAAGAAATGATGAAGATGGTGTCTAAGGAAGGAGATCAGCCACGAAATTTTGAGGGATATGGATGGAAGAAAATTGTTCATTTAAGTTAGGAACCAACCAATTTAGTCATAAACTAACTAAGTTAACTACCTACAAATTACTAATTAACCAATCATAATAAAACACATGTCATGGAAGGTTCTAAAGGTCCATATTCAGCTCCCCTAGCACATGTGCAGCTTCCATACATCCCCCTTGGCCACAGGTTTCGTTTCGTCACGTTTTCGCGCGTTCTCGCTCAACCGGGTGCGCGGCGTTACGCGTATAATAGGTTTTAATAATAAAAACTCCAAAAATATTTCTAATTATAACCCCACACCCAAAAATCACAAATATTCCTCGTGGCATAAGAAAAGTATCTATGTATCTCGTTTTCTCGAAATGCGAACCGAAACGTCGCAATTAGGCAGTCTCTAGCCATAGAAAATACACTAAATATTTTCTGATGCCCAAAAATTCTAGAAAAATTACAATAAATCCTAAATATTGGAAAATGCTAAGATCGCAAATTTTATAAAATTTGGATCACGTTTGGTCATGTTTCAGTTAGAAACACACACAATTGCCTATCTACTACAGTAATTCAACATTCTCCCAAGTAATAAAAGCGTAAATTAGTGAGGATCACTAATTTCAATTTCTATTATCATATAGATATTAATCAAATAAAATTATCAAAACAAAATCTTTAAAATAATAGTCATATTAAATATGACATAAAACAGACTATTAATACAATAACTAAACCATGAAACATCAAACTATGACTTGAAAATATTTATTACATCCTGAAAATTATTTCTCTTCAATAAAATAATTTTCTTTAATCAAATAACAATCTTTCACATTTTTCGGGATTAATTCATGTTAAAAACAGTATACGTCTACACTGTCTGTTAATCTGAATTAACTACTAAAACAGTAAATTGTTTGCAATAAATCTTGGTAGTTCTTCGTACTTTTAACAAACCATTGAGGTCATGACTCTCTATGATTTATTTTCAAGTAGTTGGAACTACAAAATAATTTTCATAAAAATTGGGATGTTACACCTTGAATCCTATGCTTTTGCCATATTTGACAACATGATTTGAATATGATTCAAACGATGTATATATGTGTGATTGTTGTTTGTTTTCTTAATAATATTTCGACTCGTATTAATCGTGAACCTATAAAATTATCTGATTTTGCGCCTGTGACAGAGAGCTCTTGTTTTTCAAAATAACGTGTTGGTATGCCCATTGTCGGTTGCACTGAATTGTTCAACCAATGATATTGTGCTGATCACACCCTTTTTACGATTCAATTGTTTTCTCGTAACTGTTCATGCACATTAAGATTTTGAATTGAAACAGAGAACATGTTGTTTTGAGTCATTGGACGATTTGTTTTCCCGAAAGGTATTGTACATATGCGTAACATTGAATTAATGTATTGGAAAATAACTTTTTGAATTGTAAATTGTTTGTGAATTGGAAAGCTTATCTGATTGTATAAATGGGCCAATATGTGATATTTGGCCGGTTTGTGCTTACACGTTCACTCTGGTATCGAAGAACATATGATTGGACTTAACGAGGATGATACATTTATGTCTCGTTTTAAATAAGGTCACATGGACCAAGGGACTCGACTTCAAAGTAATCTTGGTCGCGGTAGAATTAAAATCGGATCACAAAATTTTCCCGTTAATTGGGTAACAATGATGCATTGGCAGATGCCGCTCATTGTTTATAGTATTTAATATTAATTTAATAATTAATATAATTATTTTTTATAATTACTATTATTGTAAATTTAGTGGGAACCTATAGGGTCACACGATAGAACGGTTTAATCAGAATCAGATTATTTAATTAACTAATGACATAACAAACTTATACCCGACAATTCCCAAAAATCTAGGCCAGCTTAGACAAAGCGGTCCGGTTAGAACCGAACTGCTCTGATACCACTTAATGTAACACCCCGTTTCCGAGGCGCTACTGTGCAACCCAATCTAATGCTGAAAACATTTAATGCTTGTATGCTTTCAGTTAAGGAGTACTCTTATGAATTTCGCAATGGAAAAATAGGAGTAATTTTTTTTTCTTTTCATATTCTTTCCTTTGAAACCCTTTTCAAAATGAGACATAAGTACTATAGTTTTCTAAATGATCTCAATTCAAACTTGTACAATTATCAGAGTATAATGCATCACAAAATAATACTTCACATACCAAATTCGCACTAAGGCGAGATTTTCTCAAAAGACTAATTACAAAACAACCAATACAAAACGCTAAGCTAAGGTGGTGACAACTATAACTCTTCTTGAGAAACATTTCGGCAAGATCAAACACGAAGTACTCGTGAGGAATCTTCCTCCACCGCTCAATCTTCAATGCTCCTAAAAGACGGTCAGCAATACTCATCAACTCCATCTGGAAGTGACATCCATAAGGACATCCAATCCAACAACGGTGCAAGGGTAAATCCTTTGTCCACGAAGTTTATCATAGGCTATGTCGCATGCAAGCGATATATACATATATAATACAACAACACTCTTTTATATACATATACATACTTAATAGACCGCACACAATCAGCATGGTATATCAAGCATGGCATGTGAGCAAGCAGAACAACCAGCAGATCAACAATCAAGTCACTACAATATCAACCATTGCATGTGAGCAGGCAAGTCTATCAACAGATAAGTGATCAAGTCATCACAATATCCAATTCATCAACAATTCCTCACATATCATAAATGCGGTTAGCTATGCATGTCAATGCAGTATGGCTAGTTTGTGTATACACCTGCAGCCTTAAACAAGGTCAGCAGAGACGAGGAACTTTATTTCCCAACGTCCAAATCAACTCCCCTACCAAGGGTATTGCCACAAAGGCTTGCCACACATTAGGCTTTCTGCCACACGGGCATGCAGTGACAACTCGTCCTTTTGAAGTCCTGAAGACAATCAAACGCTCCGAGTGTCGATGCTCAATGGTCAGTATACATCCAAACAAATTCAACAACATGGCATGCTCACCGTAGGGAGCGCCCGAGTAATGTTTTAATTAATCAATGCGGATCGACGACACCTTAACTCACTCACTCTACTTAGTGAATTTTCATGCTTCCAATTCTTATATTTCCTAGGTGAGGTTGTACCAAAATAAATCACTCATTTAGCTTTGGGTCATTGGAACCCGAGTTTCATCAAATTCTTTATCTAGCATGGTTCCATTTCTACTTATCTATAAGCTTAGGCTAGTCATACTACAATCCTCCTGCTTATTTTTAAGCCAAAATACCTTTAACAATTACTTAGAGTGCAAACACAGGACACAAAGTCCGGGTGTTCAATTGCGGAACGCTAGTCTTAATCTCAGATCAGAACTCTAGGCACGTAATGCGGAACACTAGGCTCAATTTTTAGATTGAGATACTAGGCACGCCATACGGAACACTAGGTCCAATCCTCCTAAACTAAGAAAATGCGCACGCAAGTAGGACATTAAGTGCCAGCACAGGACACATAGTCCATATGCTCAATAGGAACACTAGGTTCCCTATGATTTAATCTTTCAAAAACTCGATCTTTGAACTCTCTTTCTCTATTCTTATATCACTCCTATGTATCTGAAAATACTTTTTAGTTCTAGGTCATTGAAACCCTAGTTGTGTTAAATAACACACTGGAAGAATTCCCAGGAAAGAGAGGTGGTGCGAACACTCTTAATTACCAAGTCTTTCCTAGCCAGAATTTCCCAGGCGCATCATTTAACTCAACCGTTTTCGCAAATCGTACTATTTATTTCAACTTCTTTTTTTTCTACTATCGTTCCATTGAAATTTCCTTGCAAGCTTTAGCTAGTTATACTAAATCCCTCACGCTTTCTTTTAAATCAAAATGCCCTTAACAATTTGCTTACGAGATCAGAATTCGGCTTGTGGAATCGCATCAGATTTACCGATGTAAATCGTCAACCAATAGCAGTCGATCAACGCATTATTAATTAATCCATTATCAACAACAATATTTTCCAAATTCCAATCAATTCCAAGTTCCAATAAATCCAACATGATTCAAGGAACACAACACAAGTCATAATGCCACACAGGGCCAAGAACATGCTACAGCATTTCATACGACACCTAACAATTCAGTAGGCTACAACATGCTACATACTTCCATCAATTTCAAGTCCGATCAAATTAATCCAACATGGTTTAAGTCACACAATACTATTCAGTCTTGCCACACAGGGCCAAATCAATACACAATAATTCATGCTACAACATCTCAACAACACATAGTAATACTACAAGTACTACCACACTATCAAACAATCAAACAAGCAACAAACAAGGCGAAAAGCCCAAACTCATTATATAAGAATTTCCCTTACCTTGGGCGCTTTAACAATCCAAGCAAGGTAATCCGAAATAATCGTCAAGTCGCACTTCGCGCGCGTACCTTAAGCACGAACCTTAACAACACAAACTTAACTAAATTAGAACTAAAACTTAGTCCTAATGCCCCTAGGGCAGCCACGGCTTAGGCATCCTAAAGCCTAGGAATTACTTGACTTAATCCCTAATTGGTGCTATCTAGCCATATGCCAAGGTACATATTCAAACCATGCAAGGTTTGAAACTTTTTCAAAAGCTAAGCACTTAGAAAATATCAAAACCCAAAACTTACCAATTGGAATAGTGTTTTACCAAATGAATAGTGTTTTTCCAAACTTAAACCACTTTTTAAAACACTAAAACATGTCACAAAATTTTAGAAATAAATTCAATACAAGTTCAAAACAATTCTTAAGACATAAACCAAATCTTTTCCCAAAATCATACTTCTTTGAATTGTTTTGCTAAATCAAATCACTACCCACTTTTCACAACATCTTTTAGGTTGAAATCAAATTAAAATCATACCCTAACTCTTCTCATAGGTCACGGTTTTAAGACCACAAAAACAAACTCAAGGTTTTCAAACTTTTAACTCCTAAATCATTACAACTTTTGTTTAATCAAAACTACCTATCATAACCCAATTTCCATACCACTTTAATACAATTAAAAACAAGTCCAAACTCACTTAAATCATGCCTAAAAGCTACTGTTTTTAGGAACTATAAACAGCCCCAAAAATCTAATTGTTTTCAACTTTATAAAACAACTTGTTTTCCAAGTAAACATCAAAGTCTAACCATCTATAATTTAAACAAGTTTTTCACAACCACTTTGCACTAAAACAAGTCACATCTTTCCTCTAAATACAAGTTAAAACATCATCAAAAACTTGCTCTTAAATCACGATTTTTGGAGTCCCAAAACAGCCCCTAAATTCATTTTATTTCAAACCACACAAGTTGCTAAAATGCTAAATATCATTACTACATCTTAACACAAGTTAATCATAAATTTTAAGCAACAAAGCTTGATTAAAAACAAACATAAACAGCCCTTAATTGCCACGGTTACCAGCCCCAAAGTTCACCAATTTGATTTTACAAAACTTGCTTGTTTTGCATATAAGACTAGTTTCAAGCATACCACTTAAAACCCATCAAAGAACTAACTCTAAATCCAACAAAAATCAAACCAAAACAACCTTGAACAGCCCCTAATTTCTGTTCAGCCCCAAAACCTAGGTTTTCACAATTTTTTAAAACCAAGAACAAGCCTAATCTAGGTGGAAAATAAGGGGTTAAGGAACTAGTCATGCTAATCTAGCAAAATCTAACACCTTTAAGCAAAAACAACTCCTAAAATCATGAAAGGCACAATCATGGCAGCCATGAGAAAGGAGAAGAGATTAGAATCCTTACCAAGAAGATTAGAGATGATAGAACAAGGATTGAGAAGGAAGGAAGTAAAGATGGAAACTTTGATCATCAAAACTTCCAAAACCACCACTTTCTCTTTCTAGAATTTTTCAAGCTTTCCAACAATGAAAGGAACTGAAATGGAGCAGCCAAATGGAAGGAGAAGCCACGAAATTTTGAGGGGCAATGGTGGAAGAAAAAGTTCATTTAGTTGGAAACTAACTAAACTAGTTCTAAGTTAACCAAACAAACTAAACTAACTAACTATAATTACATAACCACCAATCACACACCAACACTTGTCCAAGAAGCTTCTAAGGATGAGGTTCAGCTCCCCTAGTGGGTGGATGCATCTCCCTTTGCCCAAAATATCTAGATATTTCGTTTAATCAGCGTTCTCGCTCAATCGGGTGCACGACGTTACGCGTATATTAGGTTTTTAATACTAAAAACTCCAAAAATATTTCTAATTATAACCCCACACCCAAAAATCACAAATATTCCTCATGGCATAAGAAAAGTATCTATGTATCTCGTTTTCTCGAAATGCGAACCGAAACGTCGCAATTAGGCAGTCTCTGGCCATAGAAAATACACTAAATATTTTCTGATGCCCAAAAATTATAGAACAATTACAATAAATCCTAAATATTGGAAAATGATAAGATATCAAATTTTATAAAATTTGGATCACGTTTGGGCATGTTTCAGTTAGAAACACACACAATAGCCTATCTACGGCAGAATTCAACAGAATTCTCGCAGCGTAATAAAAACTGTAAATTAGTGAGGATCACTAATTTCAATTTCTCTTATCATATAGATATTATTCAATCAATAAAATTATCAAAACAAAATCATTAAAATAATAGTCATATTAAATATGACATAAAACAGACGATTAATACTATAACTAAATAATAAAAATCCAAACTATGACTTAAAAATAACTATTAAGTCCTAAAATTATTTTTCATTCAATAAAATAATTTTCTTTAATCAAACAACAATCTTTCACATTTTTCGATATTAATTCATATTAAAAACAGTATACGTCTACACTGTCTCTTAATCTGAATTAATTGTTAAAACAGTAAATTGTTCACAATAAATCTTTGTTGTTCTTCATACTTTTAACAAACCATTGAGGTCATGACTCTCTACGATTTATTTTCAAGTAGTTGGAACTACAAAATAATTTTCATAAAAATTGGGATGTTACATTACCACCCTCCTTAAAAAATTTAGTCCTCGAAACTTAACTTATAAACCAAAACAAAACCAAAATGATGAAAAGTCATAACTTAATACTAAACATATCATAAATATGAACTTTGAAATTTAATACAACATAATAATTTTTCACTCAATAATCAAACACAAAGCATACATTTTATTCATATATCCTTACTAAAGTAAGGCACTACATCATCAACTTAAACGTTTACAAAACACAATACTGCACGTCCATGTTGAAGAAGTTCGCGAATGACGCTTTATTCCAATCTACGATCACGAACACAATCACAAACACGGTCACGAACACGCATAAATCACGAACACGCACACGAACATAGCCACGGCGACAACTGGGTTATGGCTACATGCTCACATCAACGAAACTCTAAAACCTTCCAGGAACCCGCGGTTTGGAATCATGAAGACAGAGGAGGATTGCCACGATTAACAACCACAAAATCACTAACAACATTATTACATTCAGAAATGTGAGAGGATCCATCACAAAAATCATCCTAAGGCTCGCGGTTTGCAGGAGAAACAAGAAGATGAAGGTTTGGTTTTTCTCACACAAAAACTCACGACACTTCACACTAAAATGGAAACAAACTCCTCTCCTCCTTATATATATAAGTGTGGTTGGCCAATGGTCAAAGAAAATAAGATAACTCACAAGAAAAGATAAGGAAGGAATCTTATGATTACTCTCCACTAAAACCAACACCAATAATAGACTCACATCCCCCCTTGTTAATGAGACGAAACTAGCAAGAAAGAAAGGAAGGAAAAGTGACCCCTACCCAAAATTCTATTAAGCCCTCAATGTGTTTAAGAACAAAGACAAGGTGGGATAGGATTCTTTAAAATGTCCAATCAATAGTCATCATGCACCATATTCCTTCCCCTAAGTCTCACCTACTCCAAAATGTTCTCTTGACTTAGCCCTCATGGTTTCTGCGTCGCTCTAATTCACTGTGTCAGGGTAGTCGCATAATCAGTTGCTCGATTGGCGACAAATCACGTAAATTAAATTATCAAGAGAAATTTAATTCAACGCGCTCTAAAATATTCGCGTATAAGAAATACGCTCACAAAATAATCACATTAATAATTTCACGAATAATCAAAATAACATATATCATAATACCAAAATATAATAAAAATTTGGATTTTGGAATCTAATATAATACTAAAATACGTCATAGAGTTAAAACACTTATGTGTTCTATATTTAGAACCACGCACACACCATAATACATATAATACGATAATTATAGCGTCACCTACGGATAATCCCTCTCGTAAATCTCGGCCCGCTCAGCTCCATTGTGTCGCATTTCCTGAGATGAAGTCTTCAGATGATGAGTTCTCTGATCTACTTGGGGTGTAGACACGTTCCTTAGTGGTTGGTCTTATAGCTTCAACATTGTCAACAATAGACTTAGCTCGTGGTGCTTTGCAGTCTCTGGACGTATATCCCAATTCCTTGCAGTTAAAGCATAATCTTTCCTTGGTTGGATACTGGTTAGCGTTGTGCTCTTCATCTTCACCGTTGAAGTAGTGCGTCTTCGGCTATCGATACTTGTGATTCCCTCTTTTGTCTACCATGTAGACATATCCTTCAGTAGTTGGGCACACAACCTTCGCAGCATCCACATCTGGCAATTGATAGTCCTTAAAAATATGTCCTGGCTACTTGCAGTCACAGCATAGTCGGTCCTTCAATAGCTCGCTCCTTCAGCTAACTGTTCCTTGCTTCCACATTGATGACAGTGCCACTTCAACTCCTAGCCATTCCCAATAGCCAACGTCACAGAATAATTCTGATTGTGTGATTTCCTTGAGGATGGAAATAAGATGTTCCTTGTTGATGTATTCCTCTCTGTCCTTTGCCCTCTTAACTGGACCTCTAATAGCTTGCTCCTCCATTTGTTGTCTTAGCCAATCGTGTTGATTCTTCACAGTAATCCGTTGTGCGACAGTAATTGCTATTCAGACTATCACTCGAATTACGTGATTCACGTCTAAGTTACAAGCTCTAGAGAGAGACTTGTTCGTCCCGAAGGCATCGAATTTCTACGAAGTAAACTAACCAAAATCCCCAATGCAGATTCAATCATCCGAGATGATCACAAACAATTTCACACAATATCACACTGTTTCAACTAGGAAACATTACAAACAATCACAAACAAAGTTCACATAACCTAGGCATAACAAACTTATACCCGACAATTCCCAAAACTCTAGGCGACTTAGACAAAGCGGTCCTGTTAGAACCGAATCGCTCGATACCACTTAATGTAACACCCGCTTTAGAGGCGCCATCTTGTAACCCAATCTAATGCTGAAAACATTTAATGCTTGTATGCTTTCAGTTAAGGAGTACTCTTATGAATTTCGCAATGGAAAAATAGGAGTAATTTTTTTCTTTTCATATTCTTTCCTTTGAAACCCTTTTCAAAATGAGACATAGAGCACTATAGTTTTCTAAAGGATGCCAATTCAAACTTTTACAATTATCAGAGTATAATGCATCACAAAATAATACTTCACATAACAAATTCGCACTAAAGCGACGTATTCAGAAAAGACTAATTACGAAACAACCAATACAAAACCCTAAGCTAAGCTGGCTGACAACTATAACTCTTACTGAGAAACTTTCGGCAAAGATCAAACACGAAGTACTCAGAGGAATCTTCCTCCACTGGCTCAATCTTCAATGCTCCTAAAAGACGAAGCTACAACAGCTACCGAACTCCATCTGGAAGTGACATCCATAAGGACATCCAATCCAACAACAGTGCAAGGGTAAATCCTTTGTCCACGAGTTTATCATAGGCTATGTCACATGCAAACGATATATACATATATAATACAACAACACTCTTTTATATACATATACATACTTAATAGACCGTACACAATCAGCATGGTATATCAAGCATGGCATGTGAGCAAACAAAACAACCAACAGATCAACAATCAAGTCACTACAATATCAACCATTGCATGTGAGCAGGCAAGTCTATCAACAGATAAGTGATCAAGTCATCACAATATCCAATTCATCAACAATTCCTCACATATCATAAATGCGGTTAGCTATGCATGTCAATGCAGTATGGCTAGTTTGCGTATACACCTGCAGCCTTAAACAAGGTCAGCAGAGACGAGGAACATTATTTCCCAACGTCCAAATCAACTCCCCTACCAAGGGTATTGCCACAAAGGCTTGCCACACATTAGGCTTTCTGCCACACGGGCATGCAGTGACAACTCGTCCTTTTGAAGTCCTGAAGACAATCAAACGCTCCGAGTGTCGATGCTCAATGGTCAGTATACATCCAAACAAATTCAACAACATGGCATGCTCACCGTAGGGAGCGCCCGAGTAATGTTTTAATTAATCAATGCGGATCGACGACACCTGAACTCACTCACTCTACTTAGTGAATTTTCATGCTTCCAATTCTTATATTTCCTAGGTGAGGTTGTACCAAAATAAATCACTCATTTAGCTTTGGGTCATTGGAACCCGAGTTTCATCAAATTCTTTATCTAGCATGGTTCCATTTCTACTTATCTATAAGCTTAGGCTAGTCATACTACAATCCTCCTGCTTATTTTTAAGCCAAAATACCTTTAACAATTACTTAGAGTGCAAACCACAGGACACAAAGTCCGGTGTTCAATTGCTTGAGCGCTAGTCTTAATCTCGGATCGTAACTCTAGGCACGTAATGCGGAACACTAGGCTCAATTTTTAGATTGAGATACTAGGCACGCCATACGAAACACTAGGTCCAATCCTAAACTAAGAAAATGTGCACGCAAGTAGGACATTAAGTCCCAGCACAGGACACATAGTCCATATGCTCAATAGGAACACTAGGTTCCCTATGATTTAATCTTTCAAAAACTCGATCTTTGAACTCTCTTTCTCTATTCTTATATCACTCCTATGTATCTGAAAATACTTTTTAGTTCTAGGTCGTTGAAACCCTAGTTGTGTTAAATAACACACTGGAAGAATTCCCAGGAAAGAGAGGTGGTGCGAACACTCTTAATTACCAAGTCTTTCCTAGCCAGAATTTCCCAGGCGCATCATTTAACTCTACCGTTTTCGCAAATCGTACTATTTATTTCAACTTCTTTTTTTTCTACTATTGTTCCATTGAAATTTCCTTGCAAGCTTTAGCTAGTTATATTAAATCCCTCACGCTTTCTTTTAAATCAAAATGCCCTTAACAATTTGCTTACGAGATCAGAATTCGGCTTGTGGAATCGCATCAGATTTACCGATGTAAATCGTCAACCAATAGCAGTCGATCAACGCATTATTAATTAATCCATTATCAACAACAATATTTTCCAAATTCCAATCAATTCCAAGTTCCAATAAATCCAACATGATTCAAGGAACACAACACAAGTCATAATGCCACACAGGGCCAAGAACATGCTACAGCATTTCATACGACACCTAACAATTCAGTAGGCTACAACATGCTACATACTTCCATCAATTTCAAGTCCAATCAAATTAATCCAACATGGTTTAAGTCACACAATACTATTCAGTCTTGCCACACAGGGCCAAATCAATACACAATAATTCATGCTACAACATCTCAACAACACATAGTAATACTACAAGTACTACCACACTATCAAACAATCAAACAAGCAACAAACAAGGCGAAAAGCCCAAACTCATTATATAAGAATTTCCCTTACCTTGGGCGCTTTAACAATCCAAGCAAGGTAATCCGAAATAATCGTCAAGTCGCACTTAGCAGTACCTTAAGCCACGAACCTTAACAACACAAACGTAACTAAATTAGAACTAAAACTTAGTCCTAATGCCCTAGGAAGCCACGGCTTAGGCATCCTAAAGCCTAGGAATTACTTGACTTAATCCCTAATTGGTGCTATCTAGCCATATGCCAAGGTACATATTCAAACCATGCAAGTTTTGAAACTTTTTCAAAAGCTAAGCACTTAGAAAATATCAAAACCCAAAACTTACCAATTGGAATAGTGTTTTACCAAATGAATAGTGTTTTTCCAAACTTAAACCACTTTTTAAAACACTAAAACATGTCACAAAATTTTAGAAATAAATTCAATACAAGTTCAAAACAATTCTTAAGACATAAACCAAATCTTTTCCCAAAATCATACTTCTTTGAATTGTTTTGCTAAATCAAATCACTACCCACTTTTCACAACATCTTTTAGGTTGAAATCAAATTAAAATCATACCCTAACTCTTCTCATAGGTCACGGTTTTAAGACCACAAAAACAAACTCAAGGTTTTCAAACTTTTAACTCCTAAATCATTACAACTTTTGTTTAATCAAAACTACCTATCATAACCCAATTTCCATACCACTTTAATACAATTAAAAACAAGTCCAAACTCACTTAAATCATGCCTAAAAGCTACTGTTTTTAGGAACTATAAACAGCCCCAAAAATCTAATTGTTTTCAACTTTATAAAACAACTTGTTTTCCAAGTAAACATCAAAGTCTAACCATCTATAATTTAAACAAGTTTTTCACAACCACTTTGCACTAAAACAAGTCACATCTTTCCTCTAAATACAAGTTAAAACATCATCAAAAACTTGCTCTTAAATCACGATTTTTGGAGTCCCAAAACAGCCCCTAAATTCATTTTATTTCAAACCACACAAGTTGCTAAAATGCTAAATATCATTACTACATCTTAACACAAGTTAATCATAAATCTTAAGCAACAAAGCTTGATTAAAAACAAACATAAACAGCCCTTAATTGCCACGGTTACCAGCCCCAAAGTTCACCAATTTGATTTTACAAAACTTGCTTGTTTTGCATATAAGACTAGTTTCAAGCATACCACTTAAAACCCATCAAAGAACTAACTCTAAATCCAACAAAATCAAACCAAAACAACCTTGAACAGCCCCTAATTTCGTTCAGCCCCAAAACCTAGGTTTTCACAATTTTTTAAAACCAAGAACAAGCCTAATCTAGGTGGAAAATAAGGGGTTAAGGAACTAGTCATGCTAATCTAGCAAAATCTAACACCTTTAAGCAAAAACAACTCCTAAAATCATGAAAGGCACAATCATGGCAGCCATGAGAAAGGAGAAGAGATTAGAATCCTTACCAAGAAGATTAGAGATGATAGAACAAGGATTGAGAAGGAAGGAAGTAAAGATGGAAACTTTGATCATCAAAACTTCCAAAACCACCACTTTCTCTTTCTAGAATTTTTTCAAGCTTTCCAACAATGAAAGGAACTGAAATGGAGCAGCCAAATGGAAGGAGAAGCCACGAAATTTTGAGGGGCAATGGTGGAAGAAAAAGTTCATTTAGTTGGAAACTAACTAAACTAGTTCTAAGTTAACCAAACAAACTAAACTAACTAACTATAATTACCTAACCACCAATCACACACCAACACTTGTCCAAGAAGCTTCTAAGGATGAGGTTCAGCTCCCTAGTGGCTGGATGCATCTCCCTTTGCCCAAAATATCTAGATATTTCGTTTAAGTCGCGTTCTCGCTCAATCAGTGCACGACGTTACTGGCGTATATTAGGTTTTAATACTAAAAACTCCAAAAATATTTCTAATTATAACCCCACACCCAAAAATCACAAATATTCCTCGTGGCATAAGAAAAGTATCTATGTATCTCGTTTTCTCAATGCGAACCGAAAGCGTCGCAATTAAAGCGATCTCGGCCATAGAAAATACACTAAATATTTTATGATGCCCAAAAATTCTAGAAAAATTACAATAAATCCTAAATATTGGAAAATGATAAGATCTCAAATTTTATAAAATTTGGATCACGTTTAGGCATGTTTCAGTTAGAAACACACACAATAGCCTATCTACAGTAATTCAACAGAATTCTCGCGTAATAAAAGCGTAAATTAGTGAGGATCACTAATTTCAATTTCTCTTATCATATAGATATTATTCAATCAATAAAATTATCAAAACAAAATCATTAAAATAATAGTCATATTAAATATGACATAAAGCAGACGATTAATACTATAACTAAATAATAAAAATCCAAACTATGACTTAAAAATAACTATTAAGTCCTAAAATTATTTTTCATTCAATAAAATAATTTTCTTTAATCAAACAAAAATCTTTCACATTTTTCGATATTAATTCATATTAAAAGCGATATCGTCTACACTGTCTCTTAATCTGAATTAATTGTTAAAACAGTAAATTGTTCACAATAAATCTTTGTTGTTCTTCATACTTTTAATAAACCATTGAGGTCATGACTCTCTATGATTTATTTTCAAGTAGTTGGAACTACAAAATAATTTTCATAAAAATTGGGATGTTACAGTTACATCCTCCCCTCCTTACAAAAAGTTTCGTCCCCGAAACTTACCGTGGTCAAACAAGTGTGGATAAGAGGCTTGCATCAGACTCTCAAGTTCCCAAGTAGCACTCTCCTCATTGCCTCCTCCCCAAATAACCTTGACCAACGGAACCTCCTTCCCTCTCAAGCGCTTGACACTCGGTCCTCAATCCTCCTTGGTAGTACCTCATAGGTAAGATTCTCTTTTAATGGTACTTCATCAAGTTCAATTATATGAGTAGGGTCATGGACATACTTACGGAGTTGCGACACATGGAAGACATTATGAAGGTTTGAAAGGAAAGGTGGTAAGGCAATCTGTAGGCAACTTCCCCAATCTTTTCAAAATTTGGTAGGGGCCAATAAAGCGAGGTGTAAGTTTCTTCGACTTCATTACCCTGACCCAGTCTTGGGAGTGACTCTCAAGAATACATGATCGCCTCTTCAAATCTCAAATCCTTTCTCCGCTTGTCATGATAGCTTTTCGCCTACTTTGAGTGGCCCTCATCTTGTCCTGAATCATTTTGACCTTTTCGATTGGTTTCTTTGAACTATTTCAGACCTAACACAAGGTTCTCACCTGGTCTCATACCAACACAAGGGAGTCCTACACTTCACGCCATACAGGCTTCATAGGGTGCCATCCCAATCTTGGAATGATAGCTATTGTTGTAGGTAAACTCAACCAGAGGTAAGAAGGTATCCCAACTACCGGTTTGTTCTAAGACACAAGCTCTTAACAAGTCCTCTAATGATTGGATGGTTCGCTCAGGCGACCATCGACCCGAGGGTGATAAGCGAGCTCATCTTGAGCTTGGTTCCTAAAGCCTCATGTAAGCTTCCCCAAAATCTAGAGGTAAACCTGGGGTCTCTGTCGGACACAATACTAGAAGGTACGCCATGCAACCTTGCTATCTCCCTAATGTACAACCTGGTCAACTTCTCTAAAGGATATTCCACATTCACGGGGATGAAATGTGCGGACTTTGTCAATCTGTCCACAACAACCCGGATGGCATCTACTCCTGCAGAGTCACGATCTGAAGTCCATTGCTATCTTGTCCCATTTCCATACGAGGAATACTCAAGGGTTGTAAGAATCCAGATGGTTTTTGGTGTTCTATCTTGGCCTTCGACAAGTCGTGCGGCGTAGACAAATACTGCTACCTCCTTTTTCATTCCAGGCCACCAAAAATTTTCTTAAGGTCTTGGTACATCTTGGTTGCTCAGGTGAACACTCGGACTACTCTTATGCCCTTCCTCCAAAATCATTCTCTTAAGCTCAGAACATTAGGTACACAAACCCTACCTCGAAACCTCAAAATTCCATCAGTCCACTTCACTAAAACCTATATCCCTACCTTGAGCGATAAGCTCCTTCGATCCAAAGATGTTGATCGGTCTTCTGACCCTCCATAATCTGCTCTAGTAATCCACTAGTGACTTTCAACATTCCTAGTCGTACACTCTTAGAAGTGACCTCACAAACTAAGTTCAGATCCCTAAAGTCTTCGATCAAACTCATCTCTCTAACCATCATAGCGGAAAGATGTAGGGGTTTCCTACTCAAAGCATCGGCCACTACATTGGCTTTGCCGGGGTGATAGTTAAGCCCAAAATCATAATCCTTAAGAAACTCTATCCACCTTGTTGTCTCATATTCAATTCTTTCTGGTCAAAAAGATATTTAAGGCTTTTATGGTCACTAAACACTTCAAACCTAGAACCATACAAGTAATGTCTCCATATTTTCAACACAAACACCACAGCGACTAACTCTAAATCATGAGTGGGAGTAATTCCTTTCATGGGTCTTCAAGCGCCTGAGGCATAGGCCACTACATGTCTATTTTGCATAAGCACACCTCCGAGTCCTAACTTAGGCGCATCACAATACACTTCAAAAGGCTCACTTGGATTAGGTAGCACTAAAACTGGGGCAGAAGTCAATCTCCTTTTCAACTCCTGAAATCCATTTTCACACCGAGCATCCCACAAGAAAGCTTTTCCTTTCTGGTCAACATTGTCAAAGGCAAGGCTAACTTAGAGAATCCTCTATGAATCTCACGGTAGTACCTGCAAGGCCTAAGAAACTCCTAATCTCGACCGATTTAGGTGATTCCCACTTCAACACCGTTTCCCACCTTGGATGGGTCTACTGCTATTCCCCCTTTTGAGATCACATGTCCTAGGAAACTCACTTCCTCCAACCAAAACTCACACTTAGAAAGCTTGGCATAAAGTCGCTTCTCCCTAAGGGTCTGTAATACTATCCTCAAGTGTTCCACATGTTCTTCCCTACTCTTAGAGTACACTAAGATATCATCTATGAAGACCACTACAAACTTATCAAGGTATGGGTGGAAGACTCGGTTCATGTAGTCCATGAACACGGCAGGAGCATTGGTTACACCGAATGGCATAACTAGGTACTCGTAGTGCCCATAACGGGTTCTGAATGCAGTCTTTGGGATGTCCTCAGACTTCACTCGGATTTGGTGATAACCTGACCTAAGGTCTATCTTAGAAAACACACAGGCTCCAATTAGCTGGTCCATCAGATCATCTATCCTAGGCAAGGGATACTTGTTCTTAATAGTTACCTTGTTCAATTGGCGGTAATCTACGCACAACCTCATACTCCCAGCACCAATCAGAACCAAATTGGATGCAACAAGCAACGTCAACCCATAAACTAAATCAATAAATAAATAAATAAATAAATAAATAAACAAATAAAACATTGACGCACAAAGCACAGAGTTCACACAGAGAAACATAATAGACACACACACAGTCCGGTAAGACCAAACTGCTCTGATACCACTTAATGTGACACTCTAATCCCCGTTTCGAAAATCGTTAAATAAAATAAATCAAATAAAAAAGATCAACGGATAACTCGACGAATAAATCAATTTCAGATATCATTCAGTTTGCAAGTATTTAGTAATAACAAGCATAGTAAGTATTTTTCTTTCAAAGGTCTTATTTGAAATTGTGGAATAAAAATAAAACCAAACGACATACGAACCCCCAAAGAAAAAAAAAAATGTATCACATAGCCTCAGAGCTTTACTTAACCCAAATTTACACAACAAAGAACGAAATACATAAAAGATTCGACGTCTCACTAAGAAAATGTTCGAAATAAAACTATAAAAATTCTCCATAAGAGGCCTTCACCACTAGCTACGTGTCCTGGTATTAGTAGTGTCTGCAATCGAACATGGAAGAACAAGAGACAAACAACCATAGAGGGGTGAGTACGTTGAAATCGAGTTATAGTGATATTTAGAGAGAAAAAGGTGAACAAATAAATAATATATTTATATACGTATACAGATATATATATATATGTATTTTCACACCACACTATAACAATCAATTCACATAAAGTAGCAACAACATCTCGTATCATCCACGAGTACACGCAGAAAATTTCATTATTCCTCATAGTCACATAATTATCAAAAGAAAATAATGCAGATGCTAACGACACTACTTCTTATGCATGTGGTACCATCTACTACTCTGGGAAGTCTCCTAGGAGTACATATTTGGTTTATTAGAGATCACCTCGCGGGTGTTTTACTCTATTACCGCATACTCTCAACTAGGGATGATAATGTCCGTGACTGGTCAGGTAGCTAAGTCGATAAGTGGTCCCAGTCAAGGCGCGACACTCAAACTATTAGGAACACAAACTCGGCTTCTCACCCTCTAGGCCGAGGTATTGCCACGCAGCTCACTCATATTGGCCTCCACCTTTCATTTCAATAGTGCTTCCCCCATCTTGTTACAAGGGTTGTATGACAAACAAACACACAAGGTCGGGTTTCCTCCGACGTCATAGTTCAATTTTTCATCGACAATCCATCATGGCCCATATGGCTAGGATCATCTCACAAGGAATGACTCAAGTCCCATTATGGCTACTAATAGCTAGGGGACTTGCACAAAAGGGCATTTATCCTTTCAAGGTTATTTCCAGAAATGGGGAGTTTTCACCACCCACATCACAAAATAATAACTGGATCAAAGAATAAATCATAAGAAATCCACGACTTGTCTTAAGAATAATTATTTCTTGATCATGTAATTAAAATCTGTAGCAACGCAACAAACACCGCAACAACGCAGCAACAACAACAAAAATCGTACAAAGACAGAAACTGCACAGTACAACGTAAATTCTGCAGCAGAAAATTCTGCAGCAACAGAAACAGGAACTGCACTAAAAAAAAACTACCGCAGCCAACGAAAATTCTGCAGAAAACAGAAGCAACAACAACAGAATTTTTCGCAGCAATTTAAACAGCAACAAAAACAGCAACAAAAACAGCAACAAAAACTGCAACAAAACTGCAACAAAACAGAAACAGCAACAAAACAGAGACAGCAGCAAAAACAGAAACAGCAGCAAAAACAGTAACAGCAGCGAAAAACAGAAACAGCAGCGAAACCGAAAACAGCAGCGCTACTTTGCTGTCTTAAAAACGTTTTCGCCTATTTTTCTTCAATTCTACATATTTAGGAACATCACAATTAAGACTAACACTTAGGGAAAAATCTTAATTAGTATTTAGGAGTAATTCTTAAAGCTCTAACCCGGTTCTCGAATTTCAAAATAGTTACGGCAACATTATTACAAGGAAAATAATACGAATTAAAATATGAGCATAACAAGTTAAATTATTCTAAAATTTTCCATTAACAATATCCATAAAACAGCATCTATTTTAATCATTTAGATAGTCTCAAGCGCAATTCACCCATTCCAACATTGAAGTTCATCTCCAAATTAACGAACATATCAATTTGGTGCTCTAATAATTCAACCACGTCCTAGGCATCAAAACAGAAATTTTTCTAACACTTAAAACATATATGAACAACCATGGCAGCCACATAATTTATTCAAACCATAGTTATAGTGTCTATAAGCATGTAAACCAGAATTTTTCGATTAATTATCAAACAACGGGGTTCAAGGACAACCCCTTCACCTATTCCCTCAAATATCCCCAATTTCAATAATCTCCCCCTTACCTTTGGGTCCTTGAAATCCTCTTGTGGAAGAGAGATGATGATGACTCGAACCAATCCTACGATGAGTTTGCTCACGAATGGAAAAGAGGCTATAAGAAACATTGGAAATTCTCAAACTTCGAAGTCTACTAGGATCTGAAATTTAGGAAGGAAAAGAATCATGACTTACCCAATTTACGAGGAAGAACAAAGATGGAGTTGCTCCTAACCTTGGTGGCGAATTATGCAAGAGAGGAAAAATGTGGATTGCTCCCTTCAACCTTGTGTGGCGCTAGGGTTTGGAGATAGGAAGGAGAAGAAACAAGTGAATCAACTTGAGAGAGAGAGAGAGCTTGAGGCGCTAGGGCTTGAGGCGTCACATGCCCTTCATACGCCCATGGTTCTATTATTTGGGTTGGGTTGGTGAGAGCCCACGAGTGTTGGTCCATTAGGTAGGTGGAAAGGAATATAACTATGCATACAAGTGCTAGCCCAAGGCATCCTCATCCTTTCTTTTTCTTTTTAACAACTCTCAAGAATTATTCAATTAAATTAAAAGTCTCTCTTTTATGCACAAACATGTAATGCAATTAATTAAAATAACTGCTACCAAAAAATAAAATAAAGAAAATGAGGGTCGTTACTGTAACACCCCGTTTTCGAGGCGCTACTGTGCAACCCAATCTAATGCTGAAAACATTTAATGCTTGTATGCTTTCAGTTAAGGAGTACTCTTATGAATTTCGCAATGGAAAAATAGGAGTAATTTTTTTTTTCATATTCTTTCCTTTGAAACCCTTTTCAAAATGAGACATAGAGTACTATAGTTTTCTAAATGATGCCAATTCAAACTTTTACAATTATCAGAGTATAATGCATCACAAAATAATACTTCACATAACAAATTCGCACTAAGGCGAGATTTTACGAAAAAGACTAATTACAAAACAACCAATACAAAACCCTAAGCTAAGCTGGCTGACAACTATAACTCTTACTGAGAAACAGCTCAGCAAGATCAAACACGAAGTACTCAGAGGAATCTTCCTCCACTGGCTCAATCTTCAATGCTCCTAAAAGACGAAGCTGCAACAGCTACCGAACTCCATCTGGAAGTGACATCCATAAGGACATCCAATCCAACAACAAAGGTAAGGGTAAATCCTTTGTCCACGAAGTTCATCATAGGCTATGTCGCATGCAAACGATATATACATATATAATACAACAACACTCTTTTATATACATATACATACTTAATAGACCGCACACAATCAGCATGGTATATCAAGCATGGCATGTGAGCAAACAAAACAACCAACAGATCAACAATCAAGTCACTACAATATCAACCATTGCATGTGGCGAGCAAGTCTATCAACAGATAAGTGATCAAGTCATCACAATATCCAATTCATCAACAATTCCTCACATATCATAAATGCGGTTAGCTATGCATGTCAATGCAGTATGGCTAGTTTGTGTATACACCTGCAGCCTTAAACAATATCCAATTCATCAACAATTCCTCACATATCATATAATATTTAATAATTAATATTATTATTTTTTTAATTACTATTATTGTAAATTTAGTGGGAACCTATAGGGTCACACGATTGAATGGTTTAATCGGAATCAGATTATTTAATTAACTAATGATTTAAATAAATATACAGGAAACGAGCTCACAATGTATGAGGTCCACTGGGGCAACAAAACGAAAGAATAGGAGCGCGTAAGAATAAAAGCTCTGAGTCCCAATTCCAAGTGTGACAGTCTTGTTTTTCTGTGCCTCCTTCCTATGCACAGCAACTAGAGAGGTGCATTTCGAGGCATCCTTTTGTGGGGATTAAGTGGGGACACCACAAGATCGTGGTGTTAGTGATCAAAATCCTCCCCACTTAATGAGCTAAATGGTACAAACATTAATCATATTTGTGATTCACGAGCTACACGCGATCCGCGTTAACGGGGATCTTTTCACTTGAAAGAGCTTTTGAAATATATTTTAAAATGTCGGTCTCTCAAATCCCCAACTGTTGTATCAGAGCATTGGTCGTTATTGCCTTGAATCCTATGCTTTTGCCTTATTTAACAGCATGATTTGAATATGATTCAAACGAAGTATATATGTGTGATTGTTGTTTGTTTTCTCCATAATGTTTCGACTCGTTGGCAGATGCCGCTCATTGTTTATAGTATTTAACATTAATTTAATAATTAATATTATTATTTTTATAATTACTATTATTGTAAATTTAGTGGGAACCTATAGGGTCACACGATTGAATGGTTTAATTGGAATCTGATTATTTAATTAACTAATGATTTAAATAAATATAAAGGTAACGGGCTCACATTGTATGAGGTCCACTGGGGCAACAAAACGAAAGATTGGGAGCGCGTAAGAATACAAGCTCTGAGCCCCAATCCCATGTGTGACAGTCTTGTTTTTATGTGCCTCCTTCCTATGCACATCAACTAGAGAGATGCATTTCGAGGCATCCTTTTGTGCGGATTAAGTGGGGACACCACAAGATCATGGTGTTAGTGATCAAAATCGTCCCCGCTTCATGAGCTAAATGGTACAAACATTAATCATATTTGTGATTCACGAGCGACACGTGATCCGCGTTTACGGGGATCTTTTCCCTTGAAAGAGCTTTTGAAATATATTTTAAAATGTCGGTCTCTCAAATCCCCAACTGTTGTATCAGAGCATTGGTCGTTATTGCCTTGAATCCTATGCTTTTGCCTTATTTAACAACATGATTTGAATATGATTCAAATGATGTATATATGTGTGATTGTTGTTTGTTTTCTTCATAATGTTTCGACTCGTATTAATCGTGAACCTATAAAATAATTTTATTTTGCGCTTATGACAGAGAGCTCATGTTTTTCAAAAAAATTGTTGGTATGCCCTTTGTCGGTTGCACTGAATTGTTCAACCAATGATATTGTGCTAATAACACCCTTTTTACGATACAATTTTTTTCCAGCAACTGTTCATGCACATTAAGATTTTGAATTGAAACAGAGAACATGTTGTTTTGAGTCATTGGACGATTTGTTTTCCCGAAAGGTATTGTTCATATGCGTAACATTGAATTAATGAATTGGGAAATTGCTTTTTTAATTGTAAATTGTTTGTGAATTGGAAAGCTTATCTGATTGTAGAAATGGGCCAATATGTGATATTTGGCCCGTTTGTGATTACGCGTTCACTCTGGTATCGAAGAACATATGATTGGACTTATCGAGGATGATACATTTAAATCTCGTTTTAAATAACGACACATGGATGAAGGGACATCGACTTCACAGTATTGTTGGTAGCGGTCGGGTTAAAATCGGATCACAAGTTTTCCCAGTTAATTGGACAACAATGATGCATTGCCAGATGCCGCTCATTGTTTGTAGTATTTAATATTAATTTAATAATTAATTTTATTTTAGTAATATATAATATATTTATAATTACTGTTATTGTAAACTTAATGGGAACCTATAGGGTCACACGATAGAATGGTTTAATCGGAATCAGACTATTTAATTAGCTAATGATTTAATTAAACATATAGGAAATGGGTTCATAATCTATAAGGTCCATTGGGGAAACAAAAAGAAAGAAAGGGAGGGCATAAGATTACATGCTCTTAGCCCTAATCCTAAGTGTGATAGTCTTGTTTTTCTGTGCCTCCTTCCTGTACACGTCAACTAGAGAGGTGCATTTCGAGGCATCCTTTTGTGGGGATTAAGTGGGGACACTACAAGATCGTGGTGTTAGTGATCAAAATCCTCCCCGCTTCATGAGCTAAATGGTACAAACATTAATCATATTTGTGATTCACGAGCTACACGCGATCCGCGTTTACGGGGATCTTTTCACTTGAAAGAGCTTTTGAAATATATTTTAAAATGTCGGTCTCTCAAATCCCCAACTGTTGTATCAGAGCATTGGTCGTTATTGCCTTGAATCCTACGCTTTTGCCTTATTTAACAACATGATTTGAATATGATTCAAACGAAGTATATATGTGTGATTGTTATTTGTTTTCTTCATAATGTTTCGACTCGTATTAATCGTGAACCTATAAAATAATTTGATTTTGCGCCTATGACAGAGAGCTCTTGTTTTTCAAAAAAACGTGTTGGTATGCCCATTGTCGGTTGCACTCAACGATTTGTTTTCCCGAAAGGTATTGTACATATGCGTAACATTGAATTAATGAATTGGAAAATTGCTTTTTTAATTGTAAATTGTTCGTGAATTGGAAAGCTTATCTGATTGTAGAAATGGGCCAATATGTGATATTTGGCCCGTTTGTGCTTACACGTTCACTCTGGTATCAAAGAACATATGATTGGACTTAACGAGGATGATACATTTAAGTCTTGTTTTAAATAAGGTCACATGGACGAAGGGACTCGACTTCAAAGTAATCTTGGTCACGGTAGGGTTAAAATCGGATCACTAATTTTTCCCGTTAATTGGGTAACAATGATGCATTAGTAGATGTCGCTCATTGTTTATAGTATTTAATATTAATTTAATAATTAATATTATTATTTTTTTAATTACTATTATTGTAAATTTAGTGGGAACCTATAGGGTCACACGATTGAATGGTTTAATCGGAATCAGATTATTTAATTAACTAATGATTTAAATAAATATACAGGAAACGAGCTCACAATGTATGAGGTCCACTGGGGCAAAAAAACGAAAGAATAGGAGCGCGTAAGAATAAAAGCTCTGAGTCCCAATTCCAAGTGTGACAGTCTTGTTTTTCTGTGCCTCCTTCCTATGCACATCAACTAGAGAGGTGCATTTCGAGGCATCCTTTTGTGGGGATTAAGTGGGGACACCACAAGATCGTGGTGTTAGTGATCAAAATCCTCCCCACTTGATGAGCTAAATGGTACAAACATTAATCATATTTGTGATTCACGAGCTACACGCGATCCGCATTTACGGGGATCTTTTCACTTGAAAGAGCTTTTGAAATATATTTTAAAATGTCGGTCTCTCAAATCCCCAACTGTTGTATCAGAGAATTGGTCGTTATTGCCTTGAATCCTATGCTTTTGCCTTATTTAACAACATGATTTGAATATGATTCAAACGAAGTATATATGTGTGATTGTTGTTTGTTTTCTCCATAATGTTTCGACTCGTTGGCAGATGCCGCTCATTGTTTATAGTATTTAATATTAATTTAATAATTAATATTATTATTTTTATAATTACTATTATTGTAAATTTAGTGGGAACCTATAGGGTCACACGATTGAATGGTTTAATCGGAATCTGATTATTTAATTAACTAATGATTTAAATAAATATAAAGGTAACGGGCTCACATTGTATGAGGTCCACTGGGGCAACAAAACGAAAGATTGGGAGCGCGTAAGAATACAAGCTCTGAGCCCCAATCCCATGTGTGACAGTCTTGTTTTTCTGTGCCTCCTTCCTATGCACATCAACTAGAGAGATGCATTTCGAGGCATCCTTTTGTGCGGATTAAGTTGGGACACCACAAGATCATGGTGTTAGCGATCAAAATCCTCCCTGCTTCATGAGCTAAATGGTACAAACATTAATCATATTTGTGATTCACGAGCGACACGTGATCCACGTGATCCCTTGAAAGAGCTTTTGAAGTATATTTTAAAATGTCGGTCTCTCAAATCCCCACCTGTTGTATTAGAGCATTGGTCATTATTGCCTTGAATCCTATGCTTTTGCCTTATTTAACAACATGATTTGAATATGATTCAAGCGAAGTATATATGTGTGATTGTTGTTTGTTTTCTTCATAATGTTTCGACTCGTATTAATCGTGAACCTATAAAATAATTTGATTTTGCGCTTATGACAGAGAGCTCTTGTTTTTCAAAAAAACGTGTTGGTATGCCCATTGTCGGTTGCACTGAATTGTTCAACCAATGGTATTGTGCTGATCACACCCTTTTTACGACTCAATTGTTTTCCAGCAACTGTTCATGCACATTAAGATTTTGAATTGAAACAGAGAACATGTTGTTTTGAGTCGTTGGACGATTTGTTTTCCCGAAAGGTATTGTTCATATGCATAACATCGAATTAATGAATTGGAAAACAGCTTTTTTAATTGTAAATTGTTTGTGAATTAGAAAGCATATCTGATTGTAGAAATGGGCCAATATGTGATATTTGGCCCGTTTGTGCTTACACGTTCACTCTGGTATCGAAGAACATATGATTGGACTTAACGAGAGTCTCGTTTTAAATAAGTTCACATGGACGAAGGGACTCGACTTCAGAGTAATCTTGGTCGCGGTAGGGTTAAAATTGGATCACAAATTTTTCCCGTTAAATGGGTAACAATGATGCATTGGCAGATGCCGCTCATTGTTTATAGTATTTAATATTAATTTAATAATTCATATTATTATTTTTATAATTACTATTATTGTAAATTTAGTGGGAACCTATTGGGTCACACGATTGAATGGTTTAATCGGAATCAGATTATTTAATTAACTAATGATTTAAATATATATAAAGGTAAAGGGCTCACAATGTATGAGGTCCACTAGGGCAACAAAACGAAAGATTGTTGGCGCGAAAGAATACAAGCTCTGAGCCCCAATCCCAAGTGTGACAGTCTTGTTTTTCTGTGCCTCCTTCCTGTACACGTCAACTAGTGAGGTGCATTTCGAGGCATCCTTTTGTGGGGATTAAATGGGGACACCACAAGATCGTGGTGTTAGTGATCAAAATTCTCCCCGCTTCATGAGCTAAATGGTACAAACATTAATCAAATTTGTGATTCACGAGCTACATGCGATCCGCGTTTACGGGGATCTTTTCACTTGAAAGAGCTTTTGAAGTATATTTTAAAATGTCGGTCTCTCAAATCCCCAGCTGTTGTATCAGAGCATTGGTCGTTATTGCCTTGATTCCTACGCTTTTGCCTTATTTAACAACATGATTTGAATATGATTCAAACGAAGTATATATGTGTGATTGTTGTTTGTTTTCTTCATAATATTTCGACTCGTATTAATCGTGAACCTATAAAATAATTTGATTTTGCGCCTATGACAGAGAGCTCTTGTTTTTCAAAAAAACGTGTTGGTATGCCCATTGTCGGTTGCACGGAATTGTTCAACCAATGGTATTGTGCTGATCACACCCTTTTTACGATTCAATTGTTTTCCAGCAACTGTTCATGCACATTAAGATTTTGAATTGAAACAGAGAACATGTTGTTTTGAGTCATTGGACGATTTGTTTTCCCGAAAGGTATTGTTCATATGCATAACATTGAATTAATGAATTGGAAAATAACTTTTTTAATTGTAAATTGTTTGTGAATTGGAAAGCATATCTGATTGTAGAAATGGGCCAATATGTGATATTTGGCCCGTTTGTGCTTACACGTTCACTCTGGTATCGAAGAACATATGATTGGACTTAACGAGAGTCTCGTTTTAAATAAGGTCACATGGACGAAAGGACTCGACTTTAGAGTAATCTTGGTCGCGGTAGGGTTAAAATCGGATCACTAATTTTTCCCGTTAATTGGGTAACAATGATGCATTGGCAGATGCCGCTCATTGTTAGTATTTAATATTAATTTAATAATTAATATTATTATTTTTATAATTACTATTATTGTAAATTTTGTGGGAACCTATAGGGTCACACGATTGAATGGTTTAATCGGAATCAGATTATTTAATTAACTAATGATTTAAATAAATATAAAGGTAACAGGCTCACAATGTATGAGGTCCACTGTGGCAACAAAACGAAAGATTGGGAGCACGTAAGAATACAAGCTCTGAGCCCCAATCCCAAGTGTGACAGTCTTGTTTTTCTGTGCCTTCTTCCTATGCACATCAACTAGAGAGTTGCATTTCGAGGCATCCTTTTGTGGGGATGAAGTGGGGACACCACAAGATCGTGGTGTTAGTGATCAAAATCCTCCCCGCTTCATGAGCTAAATGGTACACACATTAATCATATTTGTGATTCACGAGCTACACGTGATCCGCGTTTACGGGGATCTTTTCCCTTGAAAGAGCTTTTGAAGTATATTTTAAAATGTCAGTCTCTCGAATCCCCAACTGTTGTATCAGAGCATTGGTCGTTATTGCCTTGAATCCTATGCTTTTGCCTTATTTAACAACATGATTTGAATATGATTCAAATGATGTTTATATGTGTGATTGTTGTTTGTTTTCTTCATAATGTTTCGACTCGTATTAATCGTGAACCTATAAAATAATTTTATTTTGCGCTTATGACAGAGAGCTCATGTTTTTCAAAAAAATTGTTGGTATGCCCATTGTCGGTTGCACTGAATTGTTCAACCAATGATATTGTGCTAATAACACCCTTTTTACGATACAATTTTTTTCCAGCAACTGTTCATGCACATTAAGATTTTGAATTGAAACAGAGAATGTAACGCCTGATATTTAATTATTTATTTAATTAAATATTTTCGAATATTTTTCCGATTAAATTTTCGAAGTTGTGAAATATTGATTTAAGTGGTGTTGGTTTTAGTTGGATTAATTTAGTTGAATTAAGTTGTAGAATGATATCAGATTGATACTATTATTTGTTATGGGCTTATTTTAATGTTAGAAGTAGTAGAAAACGGGTGTTACAAGAACCTTTCTAATTTGAGCTTGATAATCTTTGAATATGTTTTTTTTAAATAAATGAATAGAGCGCATATTTGGGCAAGACCTTGTGTGTAGAATTTTTTTTTTTTTTAACTTACCTTTTGGGCCAACATTCATTGGGCCTTACACAACCTTTTTTTTATGACATGAGGGGAGTGAAACCCCTTGGCTTAGGCGCACCATTCAGCCACTTCCACCATAGGAATTATTCTTTTTTTTCTCCTTCATATTCTTTCTAAACCCTAGCGCCCAAAATAGAGAAGAGGTGGCTACCCAAGTTTGTTTCTACCAATTTCGGCCACACAAAACTTAGAGGCAACCTTGTTTTCTTTTTCGCCATCCATTGAAGGAGGTTGGGCAAGTCATCAAGGGTTTGGGAGGAGATACGTAAAGTTGCCGGCAAGGAAGAATCTAGGAGTCAATCGGAGAGTTAGAGCAACCTCCAATCCAAGGTAAGGGTGGGGTTCCGACTTCTAATGGGTTGTATGATAAGTAGTAAGGGGGAGATTATTTTCGATTGGGGATACTTGAGGGATAGGTGAAGGGGTTAACCTTAGACTCCATTATTTGAAAAATGATTGAAGTGTAGGCAAAACAAATCATTTATATATATATATTACTTGCTGTTTTAATTGATTAGATGATTAAAAAGTTGTTTTATGGCCGTATGAATACTAAGAAAATTCTGTTTTAATGTTTGAGGTGTTGTCGTGTTATTGAGTGATTAAATTCATATGCCATTAGTTCTAAGTGATGATTAGTAATGATTGGATCGATGAATTGTGCTTAGAAATTATGTAAAGGATTAAGATAGATGTTGTTTTTAAAAGCTAATATTAGTTAAAAATTTTAGAATAATTTATTTCACTTCAAATTGCATTTAAATGGTAGTTTTCTTTGGTGAAATGTAGATTGATTCCTTGCTGTCTCATTTCTGTTTTATGCAGAATTTTAGTGTGCAGATTTTACTGTTCTACCTTGCTGTTTTCTGCGAAAATTGCATTGTTCTGCAGTATTTCCAGTTGTTGTTAATTTTGTTTTATGCTGGATTTTACTGTCTGCGAAAATGGCATTGTTTCTGCAGTATTTTCAGTTGTTGTTATTTCTGTTTTATGCAGAATTTTAGTGTGCAGATTTTACTGTTTCTATCTTGCTGTTTTCTACGAAAATTTGTATTGTTTCTGCAGTATTTTCAGTTGTTGTTATTTCTGTTTTATGCAGAATTTTAGTATGCAGATTTTACTGTTTCTATCTTGCTGTTTTCTGCGAAAATTGCTCCTCCTACATTGTTTCTTATTAGTGTTGTTTCCTGTTTTTATGAGGGAATTGCTGTACACAAAAATTGATATTTTCCTGCTGTATTTTTCTGGGTGTTGTTTACTGCTGTGAAAATTGTTGCCTTTTCTGCAGAATTTGCGTAGTTATTGTTCTGCTCTTTATGCAGACTTTTGGTTGCAAATAATTACGCTTCTTGTTTGTTGTTGTGTTGTCGAACTTCATAATTATTGATGCATATATAGCATGTCATGTTGGGAGCTTATGCTTTGTTAAGTTGGCTGGATTGGCAATTTTCGAGTTGGGAGTTTTGCTCAGTAAATTTTAAGTTGGGAGTTTTGCTCAGTATATTTTAAGTTGGGAGTTCTGCTCCAATGGTACCACATGCATGTGCATTGTAACGAGTCGCATTCCGTGTTGCATATTTAAGTTGTTGTGTTGATCAATTCGATGATAGTTGTTGTTTGAAAGTTGTGAAGTGGTGATTTTATATAATCTGATTCTAATATATTATTTATCATACACTCGATTATATAGTTCGATATCTCACCCTTCGTTTGAATGTTACCCTCTGTTGGTAACGTCGCGGGAAATAAAAATGAAGGCTGCTTACCTCCATTAGTTAGAGTCGGTGTGTCGCCGCTCGATACGTAGCACTTTCGGGGAATGAACACATGATTTTCTTTATTGTTGAATTTTATTATGTTGTTGAATTTACAAGTTGTTTACCTTAAAAGACATGATGTCTTTAAGTTGTTTGAATTGGACGAGATGTTATGGTATCCTTCAGTTGAATCTATGAATCCGCTGCATAGTAATGAAAATTGTTTGATTTTTAAAGACTAATAGGTTGTTATCGGTTCATCCGAAATTTTACGTGCTATGTATCCGAACTATAAATGATTGCATGTCGTTGTTTTAAGTTGAAAGTATAACATTCCATATGCTTGATGGGAATTTTGCAACTCTGATTTTTATATTATTCGTTGGGTAGAAATGGGGTGTTACAGAGAACATGTTGTTTTGAGTCATTGGACGATTTGTTTTCCCGAAAGGTATTGTTCATATGCGTAACATTGAATTACTGAATCGGGAAATTGCTTTTTTAATTGTAAATTGTTTGTGAATTGGAAAGCTTATCTGATTGTAGAAATGGGCCAATATGTGATATTTGGCCCGTTTGTGATTACGCGTTCACTCTGGTATCGAAGAACATATGATTGGACTTATCGAGGATGATACATTTAAGTCTCGTTTTAAATAACGACACATGGATGAAGGGACATAGACTTCACAGTATTGTTGGTAGCGGTCGGGTTAAAATCGGATCACAAGTTTTCCCAGTTAATTGGACAACAATGATGCATCGCCAGATGCCGCCCATTGTTTGTAGTATTTAATATTAATTTAATAATTAATTTTATTTTAGTAATTAATAATATATTTATAATTACTGTTATTGTAAACTTAATGGGAACCTATAGGGCCACACGATAGAACGGTTTAATCGGAATCAGACTATTTAATTAGCTAATGATTTAATTAAACATATAGGAAACGGGTTCATAATCTATAAGGTCCATTGGGGAAACAAAAAGAAAGAAAGGGAGGGCATAAGATTACATGCTCTTAGCCCTAATCCTAAGTGTGATAGTCTTGTTTTTCTGTGCCTCCTTCCTGTACACGTCAACTAGAGAGGTGCATTTCGAGGCATCCTTTTGTGGGGATTAAGTGGGGACACTACAAGATCGTGGTGTTAGTGATCAAAATCCTCCCCGCTTCATGAGCTAAATGGTACAAACATTAATCATATTTGTGATTCACGAGCTACACGCGATCCGCGTTTTCGGGGATCTTTTCACTTGAAAGAGCTTTTGAAATATATTTTAAAATGTCGGTCTCTCAAATCCCCAACTGTTGTATCAGAGCATTGGTCGTTATTGCCTTGAATCCTACGCTTTTGCCTTATTTAACAACATGATTTGAATATGATTCAAACGAAGTATATATGTGTGATTGTTATTTGTTTTCTTCATAATGTTTCGACTCGTATTAATCGTGAACCTATAAAATAATTTGATTTTGCGCCTATGACAGAGAGCTCTTGTTTTTCAAAAAAACGTGTTGGTATGCCCATTGTCGGTTGCACTGAATTGTTCAACCAATGATATTGTGCTGATCACACCCTTTTTACGATTCAATTGTTTTCCAGCAACTGTTCATGCACATTAAGATTTTGAATTGAAACAGAGAACATGTTGTTTTGAGTCATTGGACGATTTGTTTTGCCGAAAGGTATTGTTCATATGCATAACATTGAATTAATGAATTGGAAAATAGCTTTTTTAATTGTAAATTGTTTATGAATTGGAAAGCATATCTGATTGTAGAAATGGGCCAATATGTGATATTTGGCCCGTTTGTGCTTACACGTTCACTCTGGTATCGAATAACATATGATTGGACTTAACGAGAGTCTCGTTTTAAATAAGGTCACATGGACGAAGGGACTCGACTTCAGAGTAATCTTGGTCGCGGTAGGGTTAAATCGGATCACTAATTTTTCAGTTAATTGGGTAACAATGATGCATTGGCAGATGCCCCTCAGTGTGTATAGTATTTAATATTAATTTAATAATTAATATTATTATTTTTATAATTACTATTATTGTAAATTTAGTGGGAACCTATAGGGTCACACGATTGAATGGTTTAATCGGAATCAGATTATTTAATTAACTAATGATTTAAATAAATATAAAGGTAACGGGCTCACAATGTATGAGGTCCCCTGGGGCAACAAAACGAAAGATTGGGAGCGCGTAAGAATACAAGCTCTAAGCCACAATCCCAAGTGTGTCAGTCTTGTTTTTCTGTGCCTCCTTCCTATGCACATCAACTAGAGAGATGCATTTCGAGGCATCCTTTTGTGGGGATTAAGTGGGGACACCACAAGATCGTGGTGTTAGTGATCAAAATCCTCCCCGCTTCATGAGCTAAATGGTACAAACATTAATCATATTTGTGATTCACGAGCTACACGTGATCCGCGTTTACGGGGATCTTTTCCCTTGAAAGAGCTTTTGAAGTATATTTTAAAATGTCGGTCTCTCAAATCCCCAACTGTTGTGTCAGAGCATTGGTCGTTTTTGCCTTGAATCCTATGCTTTTGCCTTATTTAACAACATGATTTGAATATGATTCAAACGATGTATATATGTGTGATTGTTGTTTGTTTTCTTCATAATGTTTCAACTCGTATTAATCGTGAACCTATAAAATAATTTGATTTTGCGCCTATGACAGAGAGCTCTTGTTTTTCAAAAAAACGTGTTGGTATGCCTATTGTCAGTTGCACTGAATTGTTCAACCAATGATATTGTGCTCTTTTTACGATTCAATTGTTTTTCAGCAACTGTTCATGCACATTAAGATTTTGAATTGAAACAGAGAACATGTTGTTTTGAGTCATTGGACGATTTGTTTTCCCGAAAGGTATTGTTCATATGCGTAACATTGAAATAATGAATTGGAAAATTGATTTTTAAATTGTAAATTGTTTTTGAATTGGAAAGCTTATCTGTTCTAGAAATGGGCCAATTTGTGATATTTGGCCCATTTGTGCTTACACGTTCACTCTGGTATCGAAGAACATATGATTGGACTTAACGAGGATGATACATTTAAGTCTCGGTTTAAATAAGGTCACATGGACGAAGGGACTCGACTTCAGAGTAAACTTGGTCGCGATAGGGTTAAAATCGGATCACTAATTTTTCTCGTTAATTGGGTAACAATGATGCATTGGCAGATGCCGCTCGTTGTTTATAGTATTTAATATTAATTTAATATTTCATATTATTATTTTTATAATTTCTATTATTGTAAATTTAGTGGGAACCTATAGGGTCACACGATTGAATGGTTTAATCGGACTCAGATTATTTAATTAACTAATGATTTAAATAAATATAAAGGAAACGGGCTCACAATGTATGAGGTCCACTGGGGCAACAAAACGAAAGAATGGGAGCGCGTAAGAATACAAGCTCTGAGCCCCAATCCCAAGTGTGACAGTCTTGTTTTTCTGTGCCTCCTTCCTATGCACATCAACTAGAGAGATGCATTTCGAGGCATCCTTTTGTGGGGATTAAGTGGGGACACTACAAGATCGTGGTGTTAGTGATCAAAATCGTTCCCACTTCATGAGCTAAACGGTACAAATATTAATCATATTTGTGATTCACGAGCTACACGTGATCCGCGTTTACGGGGATCTTTTCCCTTGAAAGAGCTTTTGAAATATATTTTAAAATGTCGGTCTCTCAAATCCCCAACTGTTGAATCAGAGCATTGGTCGTTATTGCCTTGAATCCTATGCTTTTGCCTTATTTAACAACATGATTCGAATATGATTCAAACGATGTATATATGTGTGATTGTTGTTTGTTTTCTTCATAATGTTTCACTGTATTAATCGTAATTTGATTTTGCGCCTATGACAGAGCTCTTGTTTTTCAAAAAGCGTGTTGGTATGCCCATTGTCGGTTGCACTGAATTGTTCAACCAATGATATTGTGATGATCACACCCTTTTTACGATTCAATTGTTTTCCAGCAACTGTTCATGCACATTAAGATTTTGAATTGAAACAGAGAACATGTTGTTTTGAGTCATTGGACGATTTGTTTTGCCGAAAGGTATTGTTCATATGCATAACATTGAATTAATGAATTGGAAAATAGCTTTTTTAATTGTAAATTGTTTATGAATTGGAAAGCATATCTGATTGTAGAAATGGGCCAATATGTGATATTTGGCCCGTTTGTGCTTACACGTTCACTCTGGTATCGAATAACATATGATTGGACTTAACGAGAGTCTCGTTTTAAATAAGGTCACATGGACGAAGGGACTCGACTTCAGAGTAATCTTGGTCGCGGTAGGGTTAAAATCGGATCACTAATTTTTCAGTTAATTGGGTAACAATGATGCATTGGCAGATGCCGCTCATTGTTTATAGTATTTAATATTAATTTAATAATTAATATTATTATTTTTATAATTACTATTATTGTAAATTTAGTGGGAACCTATAGGGTCACACGATTGAATGGTTTAATCGGAATCAGATTATTTAATTAACTAATGATTTAAATAAATATAAAGGTAACGGGCTCACAATGTATGAGGTCCCCTGGGGCAACAAAACGAAAGATTGGGAGCGCGTAAGAATACAAGCTCTGAGCCACAATCCCAAGTGTGTCAGTCTTGTTTTTCTGTGCCTCCTTCCTATGCACATCAACTAGAGAGATGCATTTCGAGGCATCCTTTTGTGGGGATTAAGTGGGGACACCACAAGATCGTGGTGTTAGTGATCAAAATCCTCCCCGCTTCATGAGCTAAATGGTACAAACATTAATCATATTTGTGATTCACGAGCTACACGTGATCGCGTTCTGAGGATCTTTTCCCTTGAAAGAGCTTTTGAAGTATATTTTAAAATGTCGGTCTCTCAAATCCCCAACTGTTGTGTCAGAGCATTGGTCGTTTTTGCCTTGAATCCTATGCTTTTGCCTTATTTAACAACATGATTTGAATATGATTCAAACGATGTATATATGTGTGATTGTTGTTTGTTTTCTTCATAATGTTTCAACTCGTATTAATCGTGAACCTATAAAATAATTTGATTTTGCGCCTATGACAGAGAGCTCTTGTTTTTCAAAAAAACGTGTTGGTATGCCTATTGTCAGTTGCACTGAATTGTTCAACCAATGATATTGTGCTCTTTTTACGATTCAATTGTTTTTCAGCAACTGTTCATGCACATTAAGATTTTGAATTGAAACAGAGAACATGTTGTTTTGAGTCATTGGACGATTTGTTTTCCCGAAAGGTATTGTTCATATGCGTAACATTGAAATAATGAATTGGAAAATTGATTTTTAAATTGTAAATTGTTTTTGAATTGGAAAGCTTATCTGTTCTAGAAATGGGCCAATTTGTGATATTTGGCCCGTTTGTGCTTACACGTTCACTCTGGTATCGAAGAACATATGATTGGACTTAACGAGGATGATACATTTTTAAGTCTCGGTTTAAATAAGTTTACATGGACGAAGGGACTCGACTTCAGAGTAAACTTGGTCGCGATAGGGTTAAAATCGGATCACTAATTTTTCTCGTTAATTGGGTAACAATGATGCATTGGCAGATGCCGCTCGTTGTTTATTGTATTTAATATTAATTTAATAATTCATATTATTAATTTTATAATTACTATTATTGTAAATTTAGTGGGAACCTATAGGGTCACACGATTGAATGGTTTAATCGGAATCAGATTATTTAATTAACTAATGATTTAAATAAATATAAAGGAAACGGGCTCACAATGTATGAGGTCCACTGGGGCAACAAAACGAAAGAATGGGAGCGCGTAAGAATACAAGCTCTGAGCCCCAATCCCAAGTGTGACAGTCTTGTTTTTCTGTGCCTCCTTCCTATGCACATCAACTAGAGAGATGCATTTCGAGGCATCCTTTTGTGGGGATTAAGTGGGGACACTACAAGATCGTGGTGTTAGTGATCAAAATCGTCCCCACTTCATGAGCTAAACGGTACAAATATTAATCATATTTGTGATTCACGAGCTACACGTGATCCGCGTTTACGGGGATCTTTTCCCTTGAAAGAGCTTTTGAAATATATTTTAAAATGTCGGTCTCTCAAATCCCCAACTGTTGAATCAGAGCATTGGTCGTTATTGCCTTGAATCCTATGCTTTTGCCTTATTTAACAACATGATTCGAATATGATTCAAACGATGTATATATGTGTGATTGTTGTTTGTTTTCTTCATAATGTTTCGACTCGTATTAATCGTAATTTGATTTTGCGCCTATGACAGAGAGCTCTTGTTTTTCAAAAAAACGTGTTGGTATGCCCATTGTCGGTTGCACTGAATTGTTCAACCAATGATATTGTGCTGATCACACCCTTTTTACGATTCAATTGTTTTTCAGCAACTGTTCATGCACATTAAGATTTTGAATTGAAACAGAGAACATGTTGTTTTGAGTCATTGGACGATTTGTTTTCACGAAAGGTATTGTTCATATGCGTAACATTGAATTAATGAATTGGAAAATTGCTTTTTTAATTGTAAATTGTTTGTGAATTAGAAAGTTTATCTGATTGTAGAAATGGGCCAATATGTGATATTTGGCCCGTTTGTGCTTACACGTTCACTCTGGTATCGAAGAACATATGATTGGACTTAACGAGGATGATACATTTAAGTCTCGGTTTAAATAAGGTCACATGGACGAAGGGACTCGACTTCAGAGTAAACTTGGTCGCGATAGGGTTAAAATCGGATCACTAATTTTTCTCGTTAATTGGGTAACAATGATGCATTGGCAGATGCCGCTCGTTGTTTATAGTATTTAATATTAATTTAATATTTCATATTATTATTTTTATAATTTCTATTATTGTAAATTTAGTGGGAACCTATAGGGTCACACGATTGAATGGTTTAATCGGACTCAGATTATTTAATTAACTAATGATTTAAATAAATATAAAGGTAACGGGCTCACAATGTATGAGGTCCACTGGGGCAACAAAACGAAAGATTGGGAGCGCGTAAGAATACAAGCTCTGAGCCCCAATCCCAAGTGTGACAGTCTTGTTTTTCTGTGCCTCCTTCCTATGCACATCAACTAGAGAGATGCATTTCGAGGCATCCTTTTGTGGGGATTAAGTGGGGACACCACAAGATCGTGGTGTTAGTGATCAAAATCCTCCCCGCTTCATGAGCTAAATGGTACAAACATTAATCATATTTGTGATTCACGAGCGACACGTGATCCACGTGATCCCTTGAAAGAGCTTTTGAAGTATATTTTAAAATGTCGGTCTCTCAAATCCCCAACTGTTGTATCAGAGCATTGGTCGTTATTGCCTTGAATCCTATGCTTTTGCCTTATTTAACAACATGATTTGAATATGATTCAAACGATATATATATGTGTGATTGTTGTTTGTTTTCTTCATAATGTTTCAACTCGTATTAATCGTGAACCTATAAAATAATTTGATTTTGCGCCTATGACAGAGAGCTCTTGTTTTTCAAAAAAACGTGTTGGTATGCCCATTGTCGGTTGCACTGAATTGTTCAACCAATGATATTGTAACACCCGCACCTCAACATAATTGAAAGTACGACAAATTACATTAAGGCACAGGAATTACTAAGCATTTACAAACTTGAATACAATAATCCAAGTCGTAAACTAAACTCAATTCATAAATCTAATGAATAGATTACAAATTGTACATAACTTGGAATATAAAATTCCCACTTGGCTATAGAACTAGCCTATGAGTTCCGAGCTTGGGGCTTCGGCTCACCGTCTTCGATACCTGCTTATCTGACAAACAACAAAAGGAAAAGGGTGAGATTATAAAATCTCAGTGAGCCCTTCACGGACTCCTCGCCATTCTCTCCTCGGAACATTCTAGGCTGAGAAGGCTAACTTAGACATTTCAAACTTAGGCATACTCTCTCTGTGTACCATAAGGACTTGTCTTACAACTTCTTGATTAAACTGAACACATAAATGTACAGCAAAACCCACATCAATCTTATAAATATCCATTCTTTAACCTATGTTTAGCTCGACTAACCTTAATACAATGTAAATTGCAACCTTATTAACTAAGAACGTATTGTTCTTACTTACTCACTTTGTGCTCAACACATCTTTGCTTTTCCTTATGCTAATTGACTTTGCCTTATGTTCTATACCATGAATCTCAATCAACCTAGCTTGCTCATCCTTTAAGTGATCTAATCATAATGCTCATTACTATATAATAATTAAGCAACTAGGGATGTGCTATCCAAGATTTCATATACTTAACTAAACTAATTCCGAATATATATATATATATATATATATATATATATATATATATATATATATATATATATATATATATAAACAAGGAATTCATTAACATTCATAAACTTAACATCACTTTACATATTATACCATTCATAGGAGATATATAATATGATGCTTTGCATGTAATGCACTTTGTGTTATTGGGTAGTGTCGTAGTCTTAGGTCCCTAGACCCCAATTACACACTTTCGGAATGGTGGTTAGGCATCATAACCCTCCAAGGGCGTCCCACTTGGCTAACCAAACCGATCTACTCCTATAAATAGAGGAGTCTTGCCATGGACTTTAGCTTATGCTTATGCTTATGATTATGCTTATGCTTGTATGCATATTCATATAAATACATTCATCATCATTACTTAACTATTCAAGGAAACTACAATCTTTTCAATGAATCAAGCTTACACTAATAGGATCCCTTTTTATCTAATTGCTCCAAATCATGGACACTAATTCACACATTCATCCTATCACATCCTTTTCCTAGGGTCCTTTCTTGACCTCTATGACTTAAGTTTATGGCTCTTAGACAAGCCTCTCAATTCACCAATTTAATGGACAACACATACATTAACAAATCCCTTGAAACTCTATGGAGTTCTCAAGAGAGAAAACATCAAGCATACATTCAACTGTGGGGGGTTGGGGGCAGCCATCCAGCCTCTTTCAGTCAAACCCACTATAATATCATAACAATAATAACAATAACAACTTAACCTCTTCTAGGTATTTAAAACCTAACTTGAACCTAAGGTTCATATGTTACTAAAGGAAGAGAAAATTCCTATATGTGGGACTTATGGGTGCCCATCACCTAAAGGTTGAAGAACTCACCTCTATTCTTCAAGACATTGAGCTAGGAAGGTTGAACTTGGACCCTTTGCTCCTCTTCAAGCTTTTCCCTCTTGTTCAACTTAGGGCTTCTCCAAATACTCCTCAAATCTTGATCTTCAACCTTCAATCTTCCTTCTCAATCCAAGGACTTGACCTATCCTTCTTTGGAGCTTGGTCTTCTCCCCCTTATTCTTCTCCAAATTCGTGCTTCTTCTTCTCCTCTCTAGGGTTCAAACCCAAATCTTCCAAATACTTAAATCTCCACTCTCAAACTCCCCATTTAGGCAAGTGATTGAAGAAATCCAACATGAATCTCTTCAATCCTTCTCAAAGGGTGAAACCCTAGCTCTCCTCTCCTCTTTCTCCTTTCCCTTTCTCTTCTTTTCCTTCCCTCTTTCTCTATTTCTGCGTTCTGCTCGCTGAAACTGCGTTTTTAAACAATTCTGCAGCTGTGAATCGATTCACAGCATAGTGTGAATCGATTCACACAGTGCAAAAAGTGCCTGAATTGCAGTTTTAATGAGCGAATCGGTTCCTGCATGCGAGTCCCAGTGGCCTGTCTTATGTGAATCGATTCCTGGCTTCTGTGAATCGATTCCCACTACTAGAATTTGATGCCAATGGAGTTTTAATGCTGTGAATCGATTCCTAAGCTATATGAATCGATTCACACTACAGAAAAACCAGGAAAACTTAGTTCTAACACCAAACCTTGAGACTTTCTTCTCAAATTAACTTTCATAACTACAAATCAACATCTTTAACCATCTTAAGATTAAATCCAACTTATTCCTCAACTCAACCCATTAATTTTCTTATCAAAACTTTGTGTAATTATATCCACTCACCTTGAAATCAAATTAAGCTTGGATACAATCACACAATTCTCCTCATCGCTTATTCTCAACTTAGCTTAGAAATTCGGGGTGTTACACTACTACCCACCTTTTAAAAAATTTCGTCCTCGAAAATTACTGCATCTTTTATTGGAACTTCAACTACAACTTCCTCTCATAGCCCATTGGCTAATAGTGTAATCGGTTAAGTGAAATCACTCTATGCACTAGTCGACAGAATACTTGCAATCGTGAATGATTCTAGGTATCCTCCGATTTGGTGGTAACTCATATCCTTATTATCTTCAAATCTTTCCCCCATGAGATAGGTTCTCACTTCCAGACTTCTTATGTGGAGTTAAGGGTGTAGGAACTTCTTAGCGTTGACAAAGATGGAATGCTAATGCAGATTCACCTCCATGGAATCTCGCCCCTAACCACGCCTTTCTTTCTTACCTCATCCTTCAAGAGAATAAATTGGCTTTTGGTGCTTCCATTGCAACTCTGAGCTTACGTCTTTTCAAATGAATGAACTTCTTTCGTCTTATTTCCATCAGATGGAATACTTTACTTGTAGTCTGAGAGTTTAACTCTGGTGCTGTTCTATCTTTCGGTTGCTCTTGACTGTTGGAAATTGTTATGCTTGCTTATCATCATCTACTACTCAACTAAACATTCTGCCATTTGATACCTGTGCTTCCTCTGTAATTCCGTAGTAACCCACAGTCTCACACAGTCATCCTCATGAAATTGCCACGACATTTCTTAACTCGGTTCGGGTTTTTAACCCAGCTGATGAGTCGCTTACTCATCATCCTATACATGTTGAAGGTAGGTTAAGTATGTGGAGAATTCTTTGAATTCGTCAACACAATTCCCTGCAGACGTGCCTTTTGGTGTCAAACGAGTGAATTTTTTTTTTTTTGCTCCTTCTATCTCTTCAGGCTTCTTGGAAGATACTCTCCTTTGAATACTCCCTGGAAGTTCACCCAAAACAAAATCCAATACTACCGTTGGTGGTTTCACAACCCGTCGTTGGGCAACTATCCTATCAAATAGAATTGTCACCTAGAGGTAACTAATATATACCTTGAACAAATTTTCCCATTCGTAACGTTCACTTTTATGTTACCAATGGAAATCTTTTCTTAGAGACCTCTTCCGCAACTACGGAGTTGCTACTCATATTTAGCTCGCTATACTTAGTCTTGCAACCGACTTGGCCTAGAAAACTTGAAACTCTAGGGTTGCTCAGCTCTTGGGAGGTATCCGTTGGTTAAACTAACTTGATTTTCATTAGTTGATTACAAACTTTGTCTCACACGAGGTCTAAGCCTCACTTGGTTGGAGACTTAGCTTGCAAGTGGCTAATTAGAATCACATCAGACTCAACCTAATGACTTGACTCACAATAACTTATAGTCTCAGATGTCCACCATCTATACTCTTAAATAAACTTTACTACTGCTCTCCTTCGCTTGATGGTGTAACTCCCTTTCTTGATGTTACTGGAATTAAACCAGAACCCACACTTCTCTATCTGACAGCGGTGTAGATCGACGCATTTAATAACCAATGGACCAACAAGTATCCAGAAAATAAATCTTTGATATTCTTGGGAACAATCTACCTTATTGATCCTGTCTTATCATCCTTACCCAATCTGAATCATTAGAAACCCTGGAAGGGATTAATCTCTATAGAGGAACTAATTGCTCAGGAAATTAAGTGATCTCATTACCCAATCACAGACTAAGTCTTATTCTAACTAATATTCTTACTTAGCTAAGGCAGAGTCTATAATTGGTCAATTGAATTCACTTGACGCACTGAACCGTTAGATCGAACATAGACATTAATAACTTTAGGTTTCCGCTGACTCGGCTTTCTTGAAACTTCTATAGTTTGAAGACTACATCTCATCTGATCCTCTGGGTTGGTTGTTACACTAAGGACCCCAGTCCTTGCAGACTTAAGAGTTTCCTTTCTGCTTCACTAGGGCAGGATCACCCTTAAGGCCCGATACTACCATTTGGGCGTTGTAGCATATCGCCTAACTCCATCTTGTTGCGTACCCTTACCGTTACCATTCGGAACGCTAAGGTTCCTCGAGGATTAGCATAGGATTTCTATCGACCTAGGATCCACTTATAATTGGCTAGGTTAACCAATCTGTGAAATAACAAGTGTTGAGACCTAACCAATTAGAACCGACCATCCTACTCGATTGAAATCCTACAACTAAGAGCAACTTCTTGTTAACCACGAAGGGCACTTGAATTAACTTGGGAATCATCATAAGATCTCAATCATTCTAGGATCCATTTACAATGGATTAAAGTAAACAACTTGATAGCATAACCAAGTTGTAACCCTAACCGATTACAAATGCCCATCCTAAGTTGATTTGAAACCTCACAATTAAGACCCCTTACTTGCTCATCATTTCCAATCACTTCCAAAGCGTCTCGATCGGCCGGTACATGAATTACACGCTTGCCTGGCAGAACCCTCACCACTATGGTTCCGACCACTCTTGAAACATTCCTTAACTCTTGATTAGGAAAGGTGGGAACTTGTTTCCCTTTTTCCGTATTCAAGGTCCTCACTTAATGAGAGCTCTTGCATCCGCTCCTTTCTTGTCTCAGTATCATCCTTATTCATCAAGCTTCATCGAGTTCACGCTCCTATTCGGTCTCCTCCTCATCCGCCACTCCATCTACCACATTCTTCGTACGGTATGGAGTATTAAGTTGATCGGGCTTAATATTCCATACTAAGCATAAGAATATGTAGAGAAGTTCTCGGACAAAGGAAAATTTCATTAGCGATTACATGATCCAACAAGGACTAAATCGACACTTCCTAAATTGAGTCATTACTAAACTAGTGACTCACGGTCAGATAAGATCGAATCGCTCGATACCATAATGTAACACCGCACCTCAACATAATTGAAAGTACGACAAATTACATTAAGGCACAGGAATTACTAAGCATTTACAAACTTGAATACAATAATCCAAGTCAGAACTAAACTCAATTTATAAATCTAATGAATAGATTACAAATTGTACATAACTTGGAATATAAAATTCCCACTTGGCTATAGAACTAGCTTATGAGTTCCGAGCTTGGGGCTTCACCCACCGTCTTCGATACACCTTATCCTGAAAAAAACAACAAAGGAAAAGGGTGAGATTATAAAATCTCGGTGAGCCCTTCACGGACTCCTCGCCATTCTCTCCTCGGAACATTCTAGGTGAGAAGGCTAACTTAGACATTTCAAACGTAGGCATACTCTCTCTGTGTACCATAAGGACTTGTCTTACAACTTCTTGATTAAACTGAACACATAAATGTACAGCAAAACCCACATCAATCTTATAAATATCCATTCTTTAACCTATGTTTAGCTCGACTAACCTTAATACAATGTAAATTGCAACCTTATTAACTAAGAACGTATTGTTCTTACTTACTCACTTTGTGCTCAACACATCTTTGCTTTTCCTTATGCTAATTGACTTTGCCTTATGTTCTATACCATGAATCTCAATCAACCTAGCTTGCTCATCCTTTAAGTGATCTAATCACAATGCTCATTACTATATAATAATTAAGCAACTAGGGATGTGCTATCCAAGATTTCATATACTTAACTAAACTAATTCCGAATATATATATATATATATATATATATATATATATATATATATATATATATATATATATATATATAAACAAGGAATTCATTAACATTCATAAACTTAACATCACTTCACATATTATACCATTCATAGGAGATATATAATATGATGCTTTGCATGTAATGCACTTTGTGTTATTGGGTAGTGTCGTAGGCTTAGGTCCCTAGACCCCAATTACACACTTTCGGAATGGTGGTTAGACGTCATAACCCTCCAAGGGCGTCCCACTTGGCTAACCAAACCGATCTACTCCTATAAATAGAGGAGTCTTGCCATGGACTTTAGCTTATGCTTATGCTTATGATTATGCTTATGCTTGTATGCATATTCATATAAATACATTCATCATCATTACTTAACTATTCAAGGAAACTACAATCATTTCAATGAATCAAGCTTACACTAATAGGATCCCTTTTTATCTAATTGCTCCAAATCATGGACACTAATTCACATATTCATCCTATCACATCCTTTTCCTAGGGTCCTTTCTTGACCTCTATGACTTAAGTTTATGGCTCTTAGACAAGCCTCTCAATTCACCAATTTAATGGACAACACATACATTAACAAATCCCTTGAAACTCTATGGAGTTCTCAAGAGAGAAAACATCAAGCATACATTCAACTGTGGGGGGTTGGGGGCAGCCATCCAGCCTCTTTCAGTTAAACCCACTATAATATCATAACAATAATAACAATAACAACTTAACCTCTTCTAGGTATTTAAAACCTAACTTGAACCTAAGGTTCATATGTTACTAAAGGAAGAGAAAATTCCTATATGTGGGACTTATGGGTACCCATCACCTAAAGGTTGAAGAACTCACCTCTATTCTTCAAGACATTGAGCTAGGAAGGTTGAACTTGGACCCTTTGCTCCTCTTCAAGCTTTTCCCTCTTGTTCAACTTAGGGCTTCTCCAAATACTCCTCAAATCTTGATCTTCAACCTTCAGTCTTCCTTCTCAATCCAAGAACTTGAGCTATCCTTGCTGGAGCTTGGTCTTCTCCCCCTTATTCTTCTCCAAATTCGTGCTTCTTCTTCTCCTCTCTAGGGTTCAAACCCAAATCTTCCAAATACTTAAATCTCCACTCTCAAACTCCCCATTTAGGCAAGTGATTGAAGAAATCCAACATGAATCTCTTCAATCCTTCTCAAAGGGTGAAACCCTAGCTCTCCTCTCCTCTTTCTCCTTTCCCTTTCTCTTCTTTTCCTTCCATCTTTCTCTATTTCTGCGTTACGCTCATTGAAACTGCGTTTAAACAATTCTGCGGTGTGAATCGATTCACATAGTGTGAATCGATTCACACGAAGGCAAAAAGTGCCTGAATTGCGGTTTAATGAGCGAATCGGTTCCTGCATGCGAGTCCCAGTGGCCTGTCTTATGTGAATCGATTCCTGGCTTCTGTGAATCGATTCCCACTACTAGAATTTGATGCCAATGGAGTTTTAATGCTGTGAATCGATTCCTAAGCTATATGAATCGATTCACACTACAGAAAAACCAGGAAAACTTAGTTCTAACACCAAACCTTGAGACTTTCTTCTCAAATTAACTTTCAAAACTACAAATCAACATCTTTAACCATCTTAAGATTAAATCCAACTTATTCCTCAACTCAACCCATTAATTTTCTTATCAAAACTTTGTGTAATTATATCCACTCACCTTGAAATCAAATTAAGCTTGGATACAATCACACAATTCTCCTCATCGCTTATTCTCAACTTAGCTTAGAAATTCGGGGTGTTACACTACTACCCACCTTTTAAAAATTTTCGTCCTCGAAAATTACTGCATCTTTTATTGGAACTTCAACTACAACTTCCTCTCATAGCCCATTGGGTAATAGTGTAACTGGTTAAGTGAAATCACTCTATGCACTAGTCGACAGAATACTTGCAATCGTGAATGATTCTAGGTATCCTTCGATTTGGTGGTAACTCATATCCTTATTATCTTCAAATCTTTCCCCCATGAGATAGGTTCTCACTTCCAGACTTCTTATGTGGAGTTAAGGGTGTAGGAACTTCTTAGCGTTGACAGCATGGAATGCGAACAGAGATTCACCTCCATGGAATCTCGTCCCCGAACCACGCCTTTCTTTCTTACCTCATCCTTCAGTAGAATAAATTGGCTTTTGGTGCTTCCGCTGCGCAACTCTGAGCTTACGTCTTTTCAAATGAATGAACTCCTTTCGTCTTATTTCCATCAGATGGAATACTTTACTTGTAGTCTGAGAGTTTAACTCTGGTGCTGTTCTATCTTTCGGTTGCTCTTGACTGTTGGAAATTATTATGCTTGCTTATCATCATCTACTACTCAACTAAACATTCTGCCATTTGATACCTGTGCTTCCTCTGTAATTCCGTAGTAACCCACAGTCTCACACAGTCATCCTCATGAAATTGCCACACGACATTTCTTAACTCGGTTCGGGTTTTTAACCCAGCTGATGAGTCGCTTACTCATCATCCTATACATGTTGAAGGTAGGTTAAGTATGTGGAGAATTCTTTGAATTCGTCAACACAATTCCCTGCAGACGTGCCTTTTGGTGTCAAACGAGTGAATTTTTTTTTTTTTTTGCTCCTTCTATCTCTTCAGGCTTCTTGGAAGATACTCTCCTTTGAATACTCCCTGGAAGTTCACCCAAAACAACATCCAATACTACCGTTGGTGGTTTCACAACCCGTCGTTGGGCAACTATCCTATCAAATAGAATTGTCACCTAGAGGTAACTAATATATACCTTGAACAAATTTTCCCATTCGTAACGTTCACTTTTATGTTACCAATGGAAATCTTTTCTTAGAGACCTCTTCCGCAACTACGGAGTTGCTACTCATATTTAGCTCGCTATACTTGGTCTTGCAACCGACTTGGCCTAGAAAACTTGAAACTCTAGGGTTGCTCAGCTCTTGGGAGGTATCCGTTGGTTAAACTAACTTGATTTTCATTAGTTGATTGCAAACTTTGTCTCACACGAGGTCTAAGCCTCACTTGGTTGGAGACTTAGCTTGCAAGTGGCTAATTAGAATCACATCAGACTCAACCTAACGACTTGACTCACAGTAACTTATAGTCTCAGATGTCCACCATCTATACTCTTAAATAAACTTTACTACTGCTCTCCTTCGCTTGATGGTGTAACTCCCTTTCTTGATGTTACTGGAATTAAACCTGATGGCCTCCTTGTTGTAGAAATTGGCCATTTGCTTGACTTCCAAATAAAAGAAACTGGTTGTGACTTTGTTTTTGTATTTTTGGATATAAGTGAACGAAATATGGGTAATGGAAGATGTGAATTTCGTGGAATTGGTGATAATGAAAACTGGAAATAGATTGAGAAGTTCTGAATAAAGAAAAGAACACAATTGCAAAGCAAACAACAACAAAAATGAGAAGATGGATGAATGGGGGGGCAGGGGCGCCACCTTAGTCTAATCCAAGACAAGGATAAGCCTATGAATGTGAGCATCACCACAAGAAGAGAATTTCTTGATAAGATCAATAAACTGGTCCAATCCAGAACCAAAGAGTATGAACTCAATTTTTGCTAAAATCTTTCTTCCTTTTATTGAGACTTGCACTCCCTTTATATAATGGAGAATGCTCTTGCTGTTACAAACAAAAGAAGAGACAAAGTCTTTTCCATTTAGAGTATAAGGAATCCTAAGCTGAAATAATTAGCCTAATAAAAGGACATTACATCAGAATATTATGGCTGTTCTCATAGTCTAAATGGCGCCATTAAGGAGTAGGAAACAACTTCACATTTGTTGAATGCTCTTCATGACTAGGAAGGTTTCACAACCATACATTGAATGCAATTAAATGGATGGCTGTTATGCTTTTATGGTGCTGATGGAGCATTAATCTCTTTGTCTCTTGTAACTCCCTTTGCCTTGATTGCTTTGAATTTCTTTGTCTTTCTTTGGCAGCAAGGTTTATTGACTCATTCAAACTACACAAGAGTTATTGAGAGGTGTGAGACCCCCCTACTCTTTGTGCCACACAGCCACTTAAAGTGGATTAAACACACAAAAAAAAGAAAATAAATAACTTAGTGCCTTGGACCCAAATAAATCAATTGGTCACTTGCACTTTTATTCAAATAAAAGAAATAACTTGGCTGCATGTCATGCAAGTTGCGCCTCCTCCATGGCTTGTATGACAAGCATGGTTTTTGGTGCAATTACATCTTTGCCTTTGCTTGCAATTGTCTTAGTCATGAATTGGACTAAGCCTTCTTGGACCCTTCTTGCCATTGCCCTAGTCATTGGTCCTCCTAAGCTTTGAATGGCCTCTTGGTGATCCATGTCCTCATCATTCCCTCCCTCTTGAGGAGAATTCGACCTCGAATTGAAATCTTCATCACCTACATCAAATGGAGACAAGTCAGGAACGCGTTGAAAGTCGCACTAACACCATACTCACCTGGGAGGTCAACTTTATAAGCATTATCATTAACTTTGGCAATCACTTGAAAAGGCCCATCGCCTCTAGGCATTAACTTAGATTTCCTTTGTAAAGGAAACCTTTTTCTCCTCATATGGATCCAAACCCAATCTCAGGGTTCAAAAGTAACCCGTTTAGCCCTTATTAGCACTTTTGGCATAGCTTTCATTTTCTTCTCAATTTGCAACTTAACTTTCTCATGCAAACTTTTCACAAATTCAGCTTTTGCTTTGCCATCTTTATGCTTCAAAAGAGATGTGTTAGGTAAAGGTAATAGATCAAGAGGAGTTAAAGGATTATAACCATACACAATCTCAAATGGGGAATGGTTTGTGGTACTATGGACAGCCCTATTATAAGCAAATTCAACATGTGGCAGCCATGTTTCCTACATTTTCAAATTTCTTGAAAGCACACCCTTAAAAGAGTAGAGAGTTCTGTTTCCTACCTCAGTTTGCCCATCAGTTTGGGGATGACAAGTTGTAGAGAATAGTAACTTAGTTCCCACCTTACCCCACAAAGTTCTCCAGAAGTGGCTTAGAAATTTAGTGTCGCGATCCGACACTATACTTTTTGGTAGGCCATGTAGGCGCACCACTTCTTTGAAAAACAAATCAGCAATGTGGCAAGCATCATCCACCTTTTTGCATGGAATGAAGTGTGCCATCTTTGAGAACTCGTCCACAACAACAAAATAGAATCTTTCCTGTTCTTTGTTCTAGGTAACCCTAAGACAAAGTCCATGGAAAGGACAATCGAGGATATTCAGGAACAGGCAATGGAGTATATAAACCATGGGGCATAACTTTGGATTTGGCCTTTTTGCAAACAATGCATCTTCCACAATATTTTTGCACATCAATTTTCATGTGAGGCCAATAGAAATGTTCTTGCAAAAATTCCAAAGTCTTAGGAACACCAAAATGTCCCATTAAGCCCCCCTCATGCGCCTCTTTGACTAAGAGTTCTCTAATGGATCCTTTTGGCACACACAACCTTTTTTCTTTAAATAAATAATCATTGTGCCTAAAAAATCCATTATGGGCAGCATGCACACATTCAGCATATTTACCAGAAAAATCAAGATCATGCTCATACAATTCCTTAATGTGCTCAAGACCAAAATTTTAGTTTCAAGGGTAGAGAGTAATGCGTACCTTCTTGATAATGCATCAGCCACAACATTGGCTTTACCCTTCTTATGCTTAATCACATAAGGAAATTGCTCCAAAAATTCAACCCATTTAGCATGCCTCTTATTCAACTTGCCTTGTCCTTTTAAATACTTCAAGGACTCATGATCACTATGAATGACAAATTCTTTTGGCAGCAAGTAATGTTGCCACGTTTGCAATGCCCTTACTAAGGCATACAATTCCTTATCATAAGTGGAGTAATTTAGGGCAGCCCCTTTTAATTTCTCACTAAAATAAGCAATTGGATGACCTTCTTGCATCAAAACAGCCCCAATTCCAACATTGGAAGCATCACACTCAATTTCAAAAGATTTTGAAAAATTAGGCAATGCTGTGACACTCTAATCCCCGTTTCGAAAATCGTTAAATAAAATAAATCAAATAAAAAAAAGATCAACGGATAACTCGACGAATAAATCAATTTCAGATATCATTCAGTTTGCAAGTATTTAGTAATAACAAGCATAGTAAGTATTTTTCTTTCAAAGGTCTTATTTGAAATTGTGGAAAAAAAAAAAAACCAAACGACATACGAACCCCCAAGGAAAAGAAAACCTGTGTCACATAGCCTCAGAGCTTTACTTAACCCAAATTTACACACAACAGAACGAAATACATAAAAGATTCGACGTCTCACTAAGAAAATGTTCGAAATAAAACTATAAAAATTCTCCATAAGAGGCCTTCACCACCAGCTACGTGTCCTGGTATTAGGAGTGGCTGCAATCGAACATCGAAGAACAAGAGACAAACAACCATAGAGGGTGAGTACGTTGAAATCGAGTTATAGTGATATTTAGAGAGAAAAAGGTGAACAAATAAATAATATATTTATATACGATATCTGAGATATATATATATATGTATTTTCACACCACACTATAAAAATCAATTCACATAAAGTAGCAACAACATCTCGTATCATCCACGAGTACACGCTTGAAAAATTTCATTATTCCTCATAGTCACATAATTATCAAAGAAAATAATGCAGATGCTAACGACACTACTTCTTATGCATGTGGTACCATCTACTACTCTGGGAAGTCTCCTAGAGTACATATTTGGTTTATTAGAGATCACCTCGCGGGTGTTTTACTCTATTACCGCATACTCTCAACTAGGGATGATAATGTCCGGTGACTGGTCAGGTAGCTAAGTCGATAAGTGGTCCCAGGTCAAGGCGACACTCAAACTATTAGGGAACACAAACTCAGCTTCTCACCCTCTAGGCCGAGGTATTGCCCGCAGCTCACTCATATTGGCCTCCACCTTTCATTTCAATAGTGCTTCCCCATCCTGTTACAAGGGTTGTATGACAAACAAACACACAAGGTCGGGTTTCCTCCGAACGTCATAGTTCAATTTTTCATCGACAATCCATCATGGCCCATATGGCTAGGATCATCTCACAAGGAATGACTCAAGTCCCATTATGGCTACTAATAGCTAGGTGACTTGCACAAAAGGTCATTTATCCTTTCAAGGTTATTGCCACAAGTGTGGACTTTTCACAACCATCATCACAAAATAATAAACGGATCAAAGAATAAATCATAAGAAATCCACGACTTGTCTTAAGAATAATTATTTCTTGATCATGTAATTAAAATCTGTAGCAACGCAACAAACACCGCAACAACGCAGCAACAACAACAAAAATCGTACAAAAACAGAAACTGCGACAAGATAACGTAAATTCTGCAGCAGAAAATTCTGCAGCAACAGAAACAGAACTGCACTAAAAAAACTACCGCAGCCAACGAAAATTCTGCAGAAAACAGAAGCAACAACAACAGAATTTTTCGCAGCAATTTAAACAGCAGAAATAACAGGATTTTCGCAGTAATTTAAACAGGAACAAAAACTGCAACAAAACTGCAACAAAACAGAAACAGCAACAAAACAGGGACAGCAGCAAAAACAGAAACAGCAGCGAAAAACAGAAACAGCAGCGAAACCGAAAACAGCAGCGCTACTTTGCTGTCTTAAAAACGTTTTCGCCTATTTTTCTTCAATTCTAAATATTTAGGAACATCACAATTAAGACTAACACTTAGGGAAAAATCTTAATTAGTATTTAGGAGTAATTCTTAAAGCTCTAACCCGGTTCTCGAATTTCAAAATAGTTACGGCAACATTATTACAAGGAAAATAATACGAATTAAAATATGAACGCAACAAGTTAAATTATTCTAAAATTTTCCATTAACAATATCCATAAAACAGCATCTATTTTAATCATTTAGATAGTCTCAAGCGCAATTCACCCATTCCAACATTGAAGTTCATCTCCAAATTAACGAACATATCAATTTGGTGCTCTAATAATTCAACCACGTCCTAGGCATCAAAACAGAAATTTTTCTAACACTTAAAACATATATGAACAACCATGGCAGCCGCATAATTTATTCAAACCATAGTTATAGTGTCTATAAGCATGTAAACCAGAATTTTTTTTCGATTAATTATCAAACAACGGGGTTCAAGGACAACCCCTTCACCTATTCCCTCAAATATCCCCAATTTCAATAATCTCCCCCCTTACCTTTGGGTCCTTGCGAAATCCTCTTGTGGAAGAGAGATGATGATGACTCCGAACCAATCCTACGATGAGTTTGCTACGAATGGAAAAGAGGCTATAAGAAACATTGGAAATTCTCAAACTCAAAGTCTCTAGGATACGAAATTTAGGAAGGAAAAGAATCATGACTTACCCAATTTCTGATGAAGAACAAAGATGGAGTTGCTCCTAACCTTGGTGGCCGAATTATGCAAGAGAGGAAAAATGTGGATTGCTCCCTTCAACCTTGTGTGGCGCTAGGGTTTGGAGATAGGAAGGAGAAGAAACAAGTGAATCAACTTGAGAGAGGGAGAGAGCTTGAGGCGCTAGGGCTTGAGGCCCCACATGCCCTTCATACGCCCATGGTTCTTTTATTTGGGTTGGGTTGGTGAGAGCCCATGAGTGTTGGTCCATTAGGTAGGTGGAAAGGAATATAACTATGCATACAAGTGCTAGCCCAAGGCGTCCTCATCCTTTATTTTTCTTTTTAACAACCCTCAAGAATTATTCAATTAAATTAAAAGTCTCTCTTTTATGCACAAACATGTAATGCAATTAATTAAAATAATCAAGCTACCAAAAATAAAATAAAGAAAATGAGGGTCGTTACATCCTCCCTCCTTACAAAAAGTTTAGTCCCGAAACTTACCGTAGTCAAACAAGTGTGGATAAGAGGCTTGCATCAGACTCTCAAGTTCCCAAGTAGCACTCTCCTCATTGCCTCCTCCCCAAATAACCTTGACCAGCGGAACCTCCTTCCCTCTCGCCTTGACTGTCGGTCCTCAATCCTCCTTGGTAGTACCTCATAGGTAAGATTCTCTTTTAATGGTACTTCATCAAGTTCAATTATATGAGTAGGGTCATGGACATACTTACGGAGTTGCGACACATGGAAGACATTATGAAGGTTTGAAAGGAAAGGTGGTAAGGCAATCTGGTAGGCAACTTCCCCAATCTTTTTCAAAATTTGGTAGGGGCCAATAAAACGAGGTGTAAGTTTCTTCGACTTCATTACCCGGCCACCAGAAAATTTTCTTAAGGTCTTGGTACATCTTGGTTGCTCCGGGGTGAACACTCAGACTACTCTTATGCCCTTCCTCCAAAATCATTCTCTTAAGCTCAGGAACATTAGGTACACAAACCCTACCTCGAAACCTCAAAATTCCATCAGTCCCTTCACTAAAACCTATATCCCTACCTTGAGCGATAAGCTCCTTCTGATCCAAAAGATGTTGATCGGTCTTCTGACCCTCCATAATCTGCTCTAGTAATCCACTAGTGACTTTCAACATTCCTAGTCGTACACTCTTAGAAGTGACCTCACAAACTAAGTTCAGATCCCTAAACTCTTCGATCAAACTCATCTCTAACCATAATAAAGGAAAGATGTAGGGGTTACGAACACAAAGCATCAGCCACTACATTGGCTTTGCCGGGGTGATAGTTAAGCCCAAAATCATAATCCTTAAGAAACTCTATCCACCTTCACTGTCTCATATTCAATTCTTTCTGGTCAAAAAGATATTTAAGGCTCTTATGGTCTCTAAACACTTCAAACCTAGAACCATACAAGGAATGACTCCATATTTTCAACACAAAAACCACAGACTAACTCTAACTCATGAGTGGGGTAGTTCCTTTCATGGGTCTTCAACTGCCTAGAGGCATAGGCCACTACATGTCTATTTTGCATAAGCCCACCTCCGAGTCCTAACTTAGACGCATCACAATACACTTCAAAAGGCTCACTTGGATTAGGTAGTACTAAAGCGGGCGTAAGTCAATCTCCTTTTCAACTCCTGAAATCCATTTTCACACCGAGCATCCCACACTAAAGCTTTTCCTTTCTGGTCAACATTGTCAAAGGCAAGGCTAACTTAGAGAATCCTCTATGAATCTACGGTAGTACCTGCAAGGCCTAAGAAACTCCTAATCTCGCCACCATTTAGGTGATTCCCACTTCAACACCGCTTTCCACCTTGGATGGGTCTACTGCTATTCCCCCTTTTGAGATCACATGTCCTAGGAAACTCACTTCCTCCAACCAAAACTCACACTTAGAAAGCTTGGCATAAAGTCGCTTCCCCCTAAGGGTCTATAATACTATCCTCAAGTGTTCCACATGTTCTTCCCTACTCTTAGAGTACACTAAGATATCATCTATGAAGACCACTACAAACTTATCAAGGTATGGGTGGAAGACTCGGTTCATGTAGTCCATGAACACGGCAGGAGCATTGGTTACACCGAATGGCATAACTAGGTACTCGTAGTGCCCATAACGGGTTCACGAATGCAGTCTTTGGGATGTCCTCGGACTTCACTCGGATTTGGTGATAACTTTGACCTAAGGTCTATCTTAGAAAACACCACAGGCTCCAATTAGGTGATCCATCGGATCATCTATCCTAGGCAAGGGATACTTGTTCTTAATAGTTACCTTGTTCAATTGGCGGTAATCTACACACAACCTCATACTCCCATCCTTTTTCCTGACTAACAGCACTGGGGTACCCCAAGGGGATACACTAGGCCTCACGATTGTTTCTCTAGCAGTTCCTCCAACTGTTTCTTAAGCTCAACTAGTTCTCAAGGGAGACATCCTATAAGGAGCTATAGATATGGGTCCAGTACCTGGTACTAAGTCTATGGTAAATTCAGTCTCTCTCTCTGGAGGCAATTCTTGTACTTCTTCAAACACATCGGAATACTCACTCACTATAGGCATACCATCTATCCTGACTTGGTCTTCGACTTTTAGAGAGGCTATCATCATGTAAACTTGGGCATTTTGTTTCAAACATGCCTGTACTTGGTTGGCCGTTAAGAGTCGATGATCTCTGAGTTCAACTGAATCAGGAATACAAACAGTCTTTTCAAAGCAATTTAAGATGACTTGATTAGTAGCTAACCAATTCATGCCAAGAATTACATCAAGTTGGCTCAAAGGCAAGCAAACCAAATCAACCACAAATTTCTTATCACCTATGGACAAAGGACAGTTAAAACAAGCAAAAGAAGTTCGGACTTTACCATTTCTGGTGTGTCTCAACCTCAAGCTCACAGGGTAGGGGTGAAAGCAGGCAAATTCAAATTTTTACACATTCACTTGACACAAAGGAGTGCGTAGCACCGAGTCGAAAAGTACCACTAAAGGAGTTCCATGTATGAAGCACGCACCTTGGATAAGGTTATCCGACGCTGCGGCTTGATCACGTTGAGCAAAGACTTCGTCCTGTTGGCTTAGGTCGGTTGGGTTGGGAATTCTGTCCTCCATTCCCGTTTGGTTCCTTCTTCAGATTCGGGCACTCCCTTCCGATATGTCCTGGCCTTCTACAGTTGAAACAGATCACTTGTTTTTCAGAACAATCTCGGTAGGTATGTCCGTACTTGCCACACTTCGTGCAACGCAGAGGGGTTGAAGGGCCTCCTCCACCTCCGCCAAACAATTGTGCCGCAGGTTTGTGGAAAGATTGATTGCGGTTACCATTACGGTTATGTCCAAACCGTCCATTCGGAGTTGGGTATGGCTTTCCCCGATTTTGGAAATCTCTCTTATCTTTCTTCTTATCCTTCTGGAATCCAACCGACTTGTAGTGTGCTACCTTAGCTTTGTTGTCCTCATCCCACATTCTACAGCTGTGGATCAATTCAGGGAACTGTCGAATTCTCTGGTAGTTGATGGCTAGCTTGACTTCAGGTCGCAGTCCATTGGTGAATTTCACACACTTTGAACGTTCACCAGCTTCTCCCACATATGGGTGATAGTACCTGGACAGCTCTTCAAACTTGGTGATATACTCAGCTACTGACATATTACCCTGCTTCAATTCTAGAAATTCAGCTTCCTTCCGGTTACGGATATCCTCAGGAAAGTACTTCTCCAAGAAAATCTCTTTGAAGGCTTCCCAAGTGACTCCTCCGGGTGTAGCTTCCACACGTGGGCGGTTACTCTCCCACCAGTACTCTGCATCTTCAGCAAGCTTAAAGGTACCAAAAGTCACCTTTTGAGCATCCGTACACGCCATAGCACGGAAGATCTTCTCCATCTCCCGTATCCAGTTCTGGGCACCATCGGGATCATGTCCACCCCTAAAGGTAGGTGGGTCATTCTTTTGGAATTGCTCCAATCCTCTAAATTCAGCGGCTCGGCATTAGCTTTCCTATTTTGACTTCCTTGTCCGGCCTGAGCCATGGCACCGAGTGCATCCGCTAAAGCTCTATCGTTCCTACCCGCCATTACTCCCTGCACCAATCAGAACCAAATTGGATGCAACAAGCAACGTCAACCCATAAACTAAATCAATAAATAAATAAATAAATAAATAAATAAATAAATAAATAAATAAAACATTGACGCACAAAGCACAGAGTTCACACAGAGAAACATAAGAAACACACACACACACCCGTAAGACCGAACTGCTCTGATACCACTTAATGTGACACTCTAATCCCCGTTTCGAAAATCGTTAAATAAAATAAATCAAATAAAAAAAAGATCAACGGATAACTCGACGAATAAATCAATTTCAGATATCATTCAGTTTGCAAGTATTTAGTAATAACAAGCATAGTAAGTATTTTTCTTTCAAAGGTCTTATTTGAGTGGAAAAAAAAATAAAATAAAACCAAACGACATACGAACCCCCAAGGAAAAGAAAACCTGTGTCACATAGCCTCAGAGCTTTACTTAACCCAGCTTACACAACAGCAACGAAATACATAAAAGATTCGACGTCTCACTAAGAAAATGTTCGAAATAAAACTATAAAAATTCTCCATAAGAGGCCTTCACCACTAGCTACGTGTCCTGGTATTAGTAGTGTCTGCAATCGAACATGGAAGAACAAGAGACAAACAACCATAGAGGGGTGAGTACGTTGAAATCGAGTTATAGTGATATTTAGAGAGAAAAAGGTGAACAAATAAATAATATATTTATATACGTATACAGATATATATATATATATGTATTTTCACACCACACTATAAAAATCAATTCACATAAAGTAGCAACAACATTTCGTATCATCCACGAGTACACGCAGAAAATTTCATTATTCCTCATAGTCACATAATTATCAAAAGAAAATAATGCAGATGCTAACGACACTACTTCTTATGCATGTGGTACCATCTACTACTCTGGGAAGTCTCCTAGGAGTACATATTTGGTTTATTAGAGATCACCTCGCGGGTGTTTCACTCTATTACCGCATACTCTCAACTAGGGATGATAATGTCCGGTGACGGTCGAGGTAGCTAAGTCCGATAAGTGGTCCCACCCAAGGCGCGACACTCAAACTATTAGGGAACACAAACTCGGCTTCTCACCCTCTAGGCCGAGGTATTGCCACGCAGGCTCACTCATATTGGCCTCCACCTTTCATTTCAATAGTGCTTCCCCCCATCCTGTTACAAGGGTTGTATGACAAACAAACACACAAGGTCGGGTTTCCTCCGAACGTCATAGTTCAATTTTTCATCGACAATCCATCATGGCCCATATGGCTAGGATCATCTCACAAGGAATGACTCAAGTCCCATTATGGCTACTAATAGCTAGGTGACTTGCACAAAAGGTCATTTATCCTTTCAAGGTTATTGCCACAAGTGTGGACTTTTCACAACCATCATCACAAAATAATAAGCGGATCAAAGAATAAATCATAAGAAATCCCCGACTTGTCTTAAGAATAATTATTTCTTGATCATGTAATTAAAATCTGTAGCAACGCAACAAACACCGCAACAACGCAGCAACAACAACAAAAATCGTACAAAACAGAAACTACACAAGATAACGTAAATTCTGCAGCAGAAAATTCTGCAGCAGAATAAAACAGGAACTGCACTAAAAAAACTACCGCAGCCAACTAAAAATTCTGCAGAAAACAGAAGCAACAACAACAGAATTTTTCGCAGCAATTTAAACAGCAGAAATAACAGGATTTTCGTAGTAATTTAAACAGCAACAAAAACAGCAACAAAAACTGCAACAAAACTACAACAAAACAGAAACAACAACAAAACAGAGACACCAGGAAAAACAGAAACAGCAGCAAAAACAGTAACAGCAGCGAAAAACAGAAACAGCAGCGAAACCGAAAACAGCAGCGCTACTTTGCTGTCTTAAAAACGTTTTACTTATTTTTCTTCAATTCTAAATATTTAGGAACATCACAATTAAGACTAACACTTAGGGAAAAATCTTAATTAGTATTTATGAGTAATTCTTAAAGCTCTAACCCGGTTCTCGAATTTCAAAATAGTTACGGCAACATTATTACAAGGAAAATAATACAGTTAAAATATGAACGCAACAAGTTAAATTATTCTAAAATTTTCCATTAACAATATCCATAAAACAACATCTATTTTAATCATTTAGATAGTCTCAAGCGCAATTCACCCATTCCAACATTGAAGTTCATCTCCAAATTAACGAACATATCAATTTGGTGCTCTAATAATTCAACCACGTCCTAGGCATCAAAACAGAAATTTTTCTAACACTTAAAACATACATGAACAACCATGGCAGCCGCATAATTTATTCAAACCATAGTTATAGTGTCTATAAGCATGTAAACCAGAATTTTTTTTCGATTAATTATCAAACAACGGGGTTCAAGGACAACCCCTTCACCTATTCCCTCAAATATCCCCAATTTCAATAATCTCCCCCCCCTTACCTTTGGGTCCTTGCGAAATCCTCTTGTGGAAGAGAGATGATGATGACTCCGAACCAATCCTACGATGAGTTTGCTACGAATGGAAAAGAGGCTATAAGAAACATTGGAAATTCTCAAACTCGAAGTCTCTAGGATACGAAATTTAGGAAGGAAAAGAATCATGACTTACCCAATTTCTGATGAAGAACAAAGATGGAGTTGCTCCTAACCTTGGGGGGGAATTATGGAAGAGAGGAAGAATGGGGAGTGCTCCGTTCAACCTTGTGTGGCGCTAGGGTTTGGAGATAGGAAGGAGAAGAAACAAGTGAATCAACTTGAGAGAGGAGAGAGCTTGAGGCGCTAGGGCTTGAGGCGTCACATGCCCTTCATACGCCCATGGTTCTATTATTTGGGTTGGGTTGGTGAGAGCCCATGAGTGTTGGTCCATTAGGTAGGTGGAAAGGAATATAACTATGCATACAAGTGCTAGCCCAAGGTGTCCTCATCCTTTCTTTTTCTTTTTAACAACTCTCAAGAATTATTCAATTAAATTAAAAGTCTCTCTTTTATGCACAAACATGTAATGCAATTAATTAAAATAACTGCTACCAAAAAATAAAATAAAGAAAATGAGGGTCGTTACAAATGCTAGAATTGGTGCTTGGGTGAGCTTTTCTTTAAGAATTGAAAAAGCTTGTTCTTGTTTCTCACCCCATTTAAAACCAATTTCCTTTTTAACAATTTCATTAAGAGGTGCAGCAATAGTACTAAAATCCTTAACAAACCTCCTATAGAAACTTGCTAAACCATGGAAACTTCTTACCTCTGTCACACTTTTAGGTGCTGGCCATTCTTGGATTGCCTTCACCTTTGCTTCATCCACATGTACTCCTTGAGAGCTTATGACAAAGCCTAGAAAACCGACTTGATCCGTGCAAAACACACATTTTTCCAAGTTTGCATACAAGTTTTCTTTTCTTAGCACATTTAAAACAGCCCTTAGATGAATGCAATGGTCCTCTAAATTTTTGCTATATATCAAGATATCATCAAAATATACAACAACAAATTTTCCCAAAAATTCCTCAAAACATGGTTCATTAATCTCATGAAAGTGCTAGGTGCATTAGTTAATCCAAAAGGCATAACTAACCACTCATATAAACCATATTTAGTTTTGAAAGCAGTTTTCCATTCATCCCCTTCCCTTATTCTAATTTGATGGTATCCACTTTTCAAATCAATTTTGGAAAACAAGCATGCACCAAACAGTTCATCAAGCAAGTCATCTAACCGAGGTATTGGATGCCTATACTTAACAGTAATATTATTAACAGCCCTACAATCAGTGCACATTCTCCAACTACCATCTTTCTTAGGGACTAAAATAACAGGGACAGCACATGGACTTAAAATTTCCCTTACCCAACCTTTACTTACCAATTTAGCCACTTGCTTTTGTATCTCTTGCGTTTGTTGTGGGTTGCTCCGGTAGGCTGGCCTATTAGGCAAAGTGGCGCCTGGGATGAGATCAATGTGGTGCTCAATCCCTCTCAAGGGTGGCAGCCCACTTGGTACCTCCTTAGGAAACAAATCCTCAAATTCTGCAAGAGAATTTATGCAATTTGGCACTTCTTGAGTGTTAGGTAAATTTTCCAGCAAGGCCACCTTTTTGCTAAAAAGCAAATATAGGGGCTGATTAGAGACAATAGCTTTTTTAACCTCCCCTTTTGTCGCCATCAAATTTTCTTTCTTTTTTTCATCAATCTTTTTTTTTTCACTCTTTTTTCTCTCTTTTTCTTTGGCGATCTTTTCTTTCTCTTCTTTTTCTTCTTTTTCTTTTTCACATTTTTCTCTCAATTTTTTTTGATCATCTCTCACCTCACTTGGGCTCAAAGGAGCCAATACAATTCTTTTTTCATGATGAACAAAAAAATACTTGTTGGTATGCCCTTCATGGCTTGCCTTTTTGTCAAATTGCCAAGGCCTTCCCAACAAGACATGGCTGGCCTCCATAGGAACTACATCACAAACAGCCACATCTTCATATTTTCCAATTGAAAAAGAAATTTCTACTTGTTCATCAACAATCATCTCAACATCATTAACAAGCCATTGAAGCTTATATGGCTTGGGATGTGGTTTAGTTTCTAGTTGGAGTTTGGAAACTAACCTTGTGCTAGCAACATTTGTGCAACTCCCACCATCAATAATTAGGGAACATACCTTGCCTTGTATGAGGCATCTTGAGTGAAATATGTTCTCCCTTTGAGTCGCATCTTCCTCCTTTACCACGGCTTCCAACAACCTTTTTATTATAAGTAGCTCTCCACTGGGTATTTGGGCCTCCTCCTCAATACAATCCTCATCATACTCTTCAACCCTTTCATCTTCCTCCTCAACCTCCTCTACAATCATAATTCTCTTGGTAGGACATTGAGATGCAATGTGTCCTAAGCCTTGGCACTTGAAACACTTAACAGCCCGGTTAGTTGAAACAACTTGAGAAGGACTAGTTGTAGTGTTTTTACCTTTGTGTCACCAGCCTTCTTTGGATGATGATGTACCTTCACTCTTAATATTGCTCTTCCAATTTTGAGGATTGGAAGTGGTAGTGCTTCTTCTTATCGACCCTTCCTCTTGAGTTGTTGTTCTACCCTTGTGGCTTGATGTACCAAATCATCTAATTGAACATAGTGTTGTAGTTCCACTATGTCACTTATATCACGATTTAGGCCATGCAAGAACCTGGCCATGGTTGCTTCATCATCTTCCTCCACATTTGCTCTAACTTTCGCCACCTCCATCTCCTTGTAGTACTCATCAACACTTTTGTTGCCTTGGGTGAGTCAGCCAGAATTTGTTGTGCAACTCTCTCATTTGTAGTAAGATGGGATGAATCTCCTTCTCATGAGCCGCTTCATCTCCTCCCATATGGCAATGGCTGGCTCATTGTGCCTTCTCCTCTCCTTTGTCAATTGGTCCCACCACACTAAGGCATAATCAGAAATTCAATAGAAGCAACCTGCACCTTTTGAAGATCGTTGTAATTGTAACAGGAAAAAATTTGTTCAATTTTAGTTTCCCATTCCAAATACGTCTCCGGGTCATTTTTCCCGACAAATTTTGGTACTTTTATTTTTATACCACCCAACCTATCTTCTCTAGGTTCATCACGTCTCCTTCTCCTCCGTTCCTCCTCATCACTATTATTTTGTCTGTTTTCTAATGCGTCAATTCTCTCATTTATACCTTCCACTTCCTCTTTCAAAAGTTCTCTCATTTTTGCCGTGAGGGCATCAAATAGCAAACGATTTTGAGGATCCATAACTCTGTCAGTTCTTTAGAGAAACCAGCAAATTATCAATACAAGAAATCAATTCAAATAATAATCCACACACCCAATCAGCTTGGAAAGGAAAGGTAAGAAACAAAAATTGAACACAAAGTTTGTGAGACTAGAACAAGAAAGAACTCACTCAAAAGAAAGAAATAAAATAAAAATTTCAGAGTGTAGCAGCAACGAAGAAACACAACCAGAATTCAAGATTTTTTTTTTATGAATTTTCGCAATTTTTTTTTTTAAAGAATTCAGAACTCAAAGATAAGAATAGAGAAACCTGGGGTTCTTTTGAACAAAGTCGAAACCTTGCTCTGATACCAAATGATGGCCTCCTTGTTGTAGAAATTGGCCATTTGCTTGACTTCCAAATAAAAGAAACTGGTTGTGACTTTGTTTTTGTATTTTTGGATATAAGTGAACGAAATATGGGTAATGGAAGATGTGAATTTCGTGGAATTGGTGATAATGAAAACTGGAAATAGATTGAGAAGTTCTGAATAAAGAAAAGAACACAATTGCAAAGCAAACAACAAAAAAATGAGAAGATGGATGAATGGGGGCAGGGCGCCACCTTAGTCTAATCCAAGACAAGGATAAGCCTATGAATGTGAGGATCACCACAAGAAGAGAATTTCTTGATAAGATCAATAAACTGGTCCAATCCGTAACCAAAGAGTATGAACTCAATTTTTGCTAAAATCTTTCTTTCTTTTATTGAGACTTGCACTCCTTTATATAATGGAGAATGCTCTTTGCTGTTACAAACAAAAGAAGAGACAAAGTCTTTTCCATTTAGAGTATAAGGAATCCTAAGCTGAAATAATTAGCCTAATAAAAGGACATTACATCGTAATATTATGGCTGTTCTCATAGTCTAAATGGCGCCATTAAGGAGTAGGAAACAACTTCACATTTGTTGAATGCTCTTCATGACTAGGAAGGTTTCACAACCATACATTGAATGCAATTAAATGGATGGCTGTTATGCTTTTATGGTGCTGATGGAGCATTAATCTCTTTGTCTCTTGTAACTCCCTTTGCCTTGATTGCTTTGAATTTCTTTGTCTTCCTTTGGCAAAGAAGGTTTATTGACTCATTCAAACTACACAAGAGTTATTGAGAGGTGTGAGACCCCCCTACTCTTTGTGCCACACAGCCACTTAAAGTGGATTAAACACACAAAAAAAAGAAAATAAATAACTTAGTGCCTTGGACCCAAATAAATCAATTGGTCACTTGCACTTTTATTGAAATAAAAGAAATAACTTGGCTGCATGTCATGCAAGTTGCGCCTCCTCCATGGCTTGTATGACAAGCATGGTTTTTGGTGCAATTACATCTTTGCCTTTGCTTGCAATTGTCTTAGTCATGAATTGGACTAAGCCTTCTTGGACCCTTCTTGCCATTGCCCTAGTCATTGGTCCTCCTAAGCTTTGAATGGCCTCTTGGTGATCCATGTCCTCATCAAAACCAGAACCCACACTTCTCTATCTGACAGCGGTGTAGATCGACGCGTTTAATAACCAATGGACCAACAAGTATCCAGAAAATAAATCTTTGATATTCTTGGGAACAATCTACCTTATTGATCCTGTCTTATCATCCTTACCCAATCTGAATCATTAGAAACTCTGGAAGGGATTAATCTCTATAGAGGAACTAATTGCTCAGGAAATTAAGTGATCTCATTACCCAATCACAGACTAAGTCTTATTCTAACTAATATTCTTACTTAGCTAAGGCAGAGTCTATAATTGGTCAATTGAATTCACTTGACGCACTGAACCGTTAGATCGAACATAGACATTAATAACTTTAGGTTTCCGCTGACTCGGCTTTCTTGAAACTTCTATAGTTTGAAGACTACATCTCATCTGATCCTCTGAAGTTGGTTGTTCCACTAAGGACACCAGTCCTTGGAGACTTAAGAGTTTCCTTTCTGCTTCACTAGGGCAGGATCACCCTTAAGGACCCATACTACCATTTGGGCGTTGTAGCATATCGCCTAACTCCATCTTGTTCCTTACCCTTACCGTTACCATTCGGAACGCTAAGGTTCCCTCAGGGATTAGCATAGGATTTCTATCGACCTAGGATCCACTTATAATTGGCTAGGTTAACCAATCCTGCTGAAATAACAAGTGTTGAGACCCTAACCAATTAGAACCGACCATCCTACTCGATTGAAATCCTACAACTAAGAGCACTTACTGTTAACCACGAAGGGCACTTGAATTAACTTGGGAATCATCATAAGATCTCAATCATTCTAGGATCCATTTACAATGGATTAGGCGAAACAACTTGATAGCATAACCAAAGGTCAGTAACCCTAACCGATTACAAATGCCCATCCTAAGTTGATTTGAAACCTCACAATTAAGACCCCTTACTTGCTCATCATTTCCAATCACTTCCAAAGCGTCTCGGTTGACGGTACATGAATTACACGCTTGCCTAGCCGAACCCTCACCACTATGGTTCCGACCACTCTTGAAACATTCCTTAACTCTTGATTCCGGAAAGGTGGAAACTTGTTTCCCTTTTTCCGTATTCCGAAGGTCCTCACTTAATGAGAGCTCTTGCATCCGCTCCTTCCTTGTCTGTATCATCCTTATTCATCAAGCTTCATCAGAGTTCACGCTCCTATTCGGTCTCCTCCCTCATCCGCCAGCTCCATCTACCACATTCTTTGTACACGGTATGGAGTATTAAGTTGATCAGGCTTAATATTCCATACTAAGCATAAGAATATGTAGAGAAGTTCTCGGACAAAGGAAAATTCCTTATTAATCGACATACCAACAAGGACTAAACTGACACTTCCTAAATTGAGTCATTACTAAACTAGTGACTCTCAGTCCGATAAGATCGAACTGCTCTGATACCATAATGTAACACCCGCACCTCAACATAATTGAAAGTACGACAAATTACATTAAGGCACAGGAATTACTAAGCATTTACAAACTTGAATACCATAATCCAAGTCGTAAACTAAACTCAATTCATAAATCTAATGAATAGATTACAAATTGTACATAACTTGGAATATAAAATTCCCACTTGGCTATAGAACTAGCCTATGAGTTCCGAGCTTGGGGCTTCGGCTCACCGTCTTCGATACCTGCTTATCTGAAAAACAACAAAAGGAAAAGGGTGAGATTATAAAATCTCAGTGAGCCCATCACGGACTCCTCGCCATTCTCTCCTCGGAACATTCTAGGCTGAGAAGGCTAACTTAGACATTTCAAACTTAGGCATACTCTCTCTGTGTGCCATAAGGACTTGTCTTACAACTTCTTGATTAAACTGAACACATAAATGTACAGCAAAACCCACATCAATCTTATAAATATCAATTCTTTAACCTATGTTTAGCTCGACTAACCTTAATACAATGTAAATTGCAACCTTATTAACTAAGAACGTATTGTTCTTACTTACTCACTTTGTGCTCAACACATCTTTGCTTTTCCTTATGCTAATTGACTTTGCCTTATGTTCTATACCATGAATCTCAATCAACCTAGCTTGCTCATCCTTTAAGTGATCTAATCACAATGCTCATTACTATATAATAATTAAGCAACTAGGGATGTGCTATCCAAGATTTCATATACTTAACTAAACTAATTCCGAATATATATATATATATATAAACAAGGAATTCATTAACATTCATAAACTTAACATCACTTCACATATTATACCATTCATAGGAGATATATAATATGATGCTTTGCATGTAATGCACTTTGTGTTATTGGGTAGTGTCGTAGGCTTAGGTCCCTAGACCCCAATTACACACTTTCGGAATGGTGGTTAGACGTCATAACCCTCCAAGGGCGTCCCACTTGGCTAACCAAACCGATCTACTCCTATAAATAGAGGAGTCTTGCCATGGACTTTAGCTTATGCTTATGCTTATGATTATGCTTATGCTTGTATGCATATTCATATAAATACATTTATCATCATTACTTAACTATTCAAGGAAACTACAATCATTTCAATGAATCAAGCTTACACTAATAGGATCCCTTTTTATCTAATTGCTCCAAATCATGGACACTAATTCACACATTCATCCTATCACATCCTTTTCCTAGGGTCCTTTCTTGACCTCTATGACTTAAGTTTATGGCTCTTAGACAAGCCTCTCAATTCACCAATTTAATGGACAACACATACATTAACAAATCCCTTGAAACTCTATGGAGTTCTCAAGAGAAAACATCAAGCATACATTCAATCATGGGGGGTTGGGCAGCCATCCAAATTTCTTTCAGTCAAACCCACTATAATATCATAACAATAATAACAATAACAACTTAACCTCTTCTAGGTATTTAAAACCTAACTTGAACCTAAGGTTCATATGTTACTAAAGGAAGAGAAAATTCCTATATGTGGGACTTATGGGTGCCCATCACCTAAAGGTTGAAGAACTCACCTCAATTCTTCAAGACATTGAGCTACGAAGGTTGAACTTGGACCCTTTGCTCCTCTTCAAGCTTTTCCCTCTTGTTCAACTTAGGGCTTCTCCAAATACTCCTCAAATCTTGATCTTCAACCTTCAGTCTTCCTTCTCAATCCAAGAACTTGAGCTATCCTTGCTGGAGCTTGGTCTTCTCCCCCTTATTCTTCTCCAAATTCGTGCTTCTTCTTCTCCTCTCTAGGGTTCAAACCCAAATCTTCCAAATACTTAAATCTCCACTCTCAAACTCCCCATTTAGGCAAGTGATTGAAGAAATCCAACATGAATCACTTCAATCCTTCTCAAAGGATGAAACCCTAGCTCTCCTCTCCTCTTTCTCCTTTCCCTTTCTTTTCTTTTCCTTCCCTCTTTCTCTATTTCTGCGTTCTGCTCGCTGAAACTGCGTTTTTAAACAATTCTGCAGCTGTAAATCGATTCACAGCATAGTGTGAATCGATTCACACAGTTCAAAAAGTGCCTGAATTGCAGTTTTAATGAGTGAATCGATTCCTGCATGCGAGTCCCAGTGGCCTGTCTTATGTGAATCGATTCATGGCTTCTGTTAATCGATTCCCACTGCTAGAATTTGATGCCAATGGAGTTTTAATGCTGTGAATCGATTCCTAAGCTATATGAATCGATTCACACTGCAGAAAAACCAGGAAAACTTAGTTCAAACACCAAACCTTGAGACTTTCTTCTCAAATTAACTTCCATAACTACAAATCAACATCTTTAACCATCTTAAGATTAAATCCAACTTATTCCTCAACTCAACCCATTAATTTTCTTATCAAAACTTTGTGTAATTATATCCACTCACCTTGAAATCAAATTAAGCTTGGATACAATCACACAATTCTCCTCATCGCTTATTCTCAACTTAGCTTAGAAATTCGGGGTGTTACAGATATTGTGCTGATCACACCCTTTTTAAGATTCAATTGTTTTCCAGCAACTGTTCATGCACATTAAGATTTTGAATTGAAACAGAGAACATGTTGTTTTGAGTCATTGGACGATTTGTTTTCCCGAAAGGTATTGTTCATATGCATAACATTGAATTAATGAATTGGAAAATAGCTTTTTTAATTGTAAATTGTTTGTGAATTGGAAAGCATATCTGATTGTAGAAATGGGCCAATATGTGATATTTGGCCCGTTTGTGCTTACACGTTCACTCTGGTATCGAAGAACATATGATTGGACTTAACGAGAGTCTCGTTTTAAATAAGGTCACATGGACGAAGGGACTCGACTTCAGAGTAATCTTGGTCGCGGTAGGGTTAAAATCGGATCACTAATTTTTCCCGCTAATTGGGTAACAATGATGCATTGGCAGATGCCGCTCATTGTTTATAGTATTTAATATTAATTTAATAATTAATATTATTATTTTTTATAATTACTATTATTGTAAATTTAGTGGGAACCTATAGGGTCACACGATTGAATGGTTTAATCGGAATCAGATTATTTAATTAACTAATGATTTAAATAAATATAAAGGTAACGGGCTCACAATGTATGAGGTCCCCTGGGGCAACAAAACGAAAGATTGGGAGCGCGTAAGAATACAAGCTCTGAGCCCCAATCCCAAGTGTGTCAGTCTTGTTTTTCTGTGCCTCCTTCCTATGCACATCAACTAGAGAGATGCATTTCGAGGCATCCTTTTGTGGGGATTAAGTGGGGACACCACAAGATCGTGGTGTTAGTGATCAAAATCCTCCCCGCTTCATGAGCTAAATGGTACAAACATTAATCATATTTGTGATTCACGAGCTACACGTGATCCGCGTTTACGGGGATCTTTTCCCTTGAAAGAGCTTTTGAAGTATATTTTAAAATGTCGGTCTCTCAAATCCCCAACTGTTGTGTCAGAGCATTGGTCGTTATTGCCTTGAATCCTATGCTTTTGCCTTATTTAACAACATGATTTGAATATGATTCAAACGATGTATATATGTGTGCTTGTTGTTTGTTTTCTTCATAATGTTTCGACTCGTATTAATCGTGAACCTATAAAATAATTTGATTTTGCGCCTATGACAGAGAGCTCTTGTTTTTCAAAAAAACGTGTTGGTATGCCCATTGTCGGTTGCACTGAATTGTTCAACCAATGATATTGTGCTGATAACACCCTTTTTACGATTCAATTTTTTTGCAGCAACTGTTCATGCACATTAAGATTTTGAATTGAAACAGAGAACATGTTGTTTTGAGTCATTGGACGATTTGTTTTCCCGAAAGGTATTGTTCATATGCGTAACATTTAATTAATGAATTAGGAAATTGCTTTTTTAATTGTAAATTGTTTGTGAATTGGAAAGCTTATCTGATTGTAGAAATGGGCCAATATGTGATATTTGGCCCGTTTGTGCTTACGCGTTCACTCTGGTATCGAAGAACATATGATTGGACTTATCGAGGATGATACTTTTAAGTCTCGTTTTAAATAACGACAAATGGACGAAGGAACATCGACTTCACAGTATTGTTGGTAGCGGTCGGGTTAAAATCGGATCACAAGTTTTCCCAGTTAATTGGACAACAATGATGCATTGCCAGATGCCGCTCATTGTTTGTAGTATTTAATATTAATTTAATAATTAATTTTATTTTAGTAATTAATAATATATTTATAATTACTGTTATTGTAAACTTAATGGGAACCTATAGGGTCACACGATAGAACGGTTTAATCGGAATCAGACTATTTAATTAGCTAATGATTTAATTAAACATATAGGAAACGAGTTCATAATGTATAAGGTCCATTGGGGAAACAAAAAGAAAGAAAGGGAGGGCATAAGATTACATGCTCTTAGCCCTAATCCTAAGTGTGATAGTCTTGTTTTTCTGTGCCTCCTTCCTGTACACGTCAACTAGAGAGGTGCATTTCGAGGCATCCTTTTGTGGGGATTAAGTGGGGACACTACAAGATCGTGGTGTTAGTGATCAAAATCCTCCCCGCTTCATGAGCTAAATGGTACAAACATTAATCATATTTGTGATTCACGAGCTACACGCGATCCGCGTTTACGGGGATCTTTTCACTTGAAAGAGCTTTTGAAATATATTTTAAAATGTCGGTCTCTCAAATCCCTAACTGTTGTATCAGAGCATTGGTCGTTATTGCCTTGAATCCTATGCTTTTGCCTTATTTAACAACATGATTTGAATATGATTCAAACGATGTATATATGTGTGATTGTTGTTTGTTTTATCCATAAGGTTTCGACTCGTATTAATCGTGAACCTATAAAATAATTTGATTTTTTTACCTATGATAGAGAGCTCAAGTTTTTCAAAAAAACGTGTTGGTATGCCCATTGTCGGTTGCACTGAATTGTTCAACCAATGATATTGTGCTGATCACACCGTTTTTACGATTCAATTGTTTTCCAGCAACTGTTCATGCACATTAAGATTTTGAATTGAAACAGAGAACATGTTGTTTTGAGTCATTGGACGATTTGTTTTCCCGAAAGGTATTGTCCATATGCGTAACATTTAATTAATGAATTGGGAAATTGCTTTTTTAATTGTAAATTGTTTGTGAATTGGAAAGCTTATCTGATTGTAGAAATGGGCCAATATGTGATATTTTGCCCGTTTGTGCTTACGCGTTCACTCTGGTATCGAAGAACATATGATTGGACTTATCGAGGATGATACATTTAAGTCTCGTTTTAAATAACGACACATGGACGAAGGAACATCGACTTCACAGTATTGTTGGTAGCGGTCGGGTTAAAATCGGATCACAAGTTTTCCCGATTAATTGGACAACAATGATGCATTGCCAGATGCCGCCATTGTTTGTAGTATTTAATATTAATTTAATTATTAATTTTATTTTAGTAATTAATAATATATTTATAATTCTTGTTATTGTAAACTTAATGGGAACCTATAGGGTCACACGATAGAACGGTTTAATCGGAATCAGACTATTTAATTAGCTAATGATTTAATTAAACATATAGGAAACGGGTTCATAATGTATAAGGTCCATTGGGGAAACAAAAAGAAAGAAAGGGAGGGCATAAGATTACATGCTCTTAGCCTTAATCCTAAGTGTGATAGTCTTGTTTTTCCTGTGCCTCCTTCTGTACACGTCAACTAGAGAGGTGCATTTCGAGGCATCCTTTTGTGGGGATTAAGTGGGGACACTACAAGATCGTGGTGTTAGTGATCAAAATCCTCCCCGCTTCATGAGCTAAATGGTACAAACATTAATCATATTTGTGATTCACGAGCTACACGCGATCCGCGTTCTGAGGATCTTTTCACTTGAAAGAGCTTTTGAAATATATTTTAAAATGTCGGTCTCTCAAATCCCTAACTGTTGTATCAGAGCATTGGTCGTTATTGCCTTGAATCCTATGCTTTTGCCTTATTTAACAACATGATTTGAATATGATTCAAACGATGTATATATGTGTGATTGTTGTTTGTTTTCTCCATAAGGTTTCGACTCGTATTAATCGTGAACCTATAAAATAATTTGATTTTTTTACCTATGATAGAGAGCTCAAGTTTTTCAAAAAAACGTGTTGGTATGCCCATTGTCGGTTGCACTGAATTGTTCAACCAATGATATTGTGCTGATCACACCGTTTTTACGATTCAATTGTTTTCCAAAGAATCGCTCATGCACATTAAGATTTTGAATTGAAACAGAGAACATGTTGTTTTGAGTCATTGGACGATTTGTTTTCCCGAAAGGTATTGTCCATATGCGTAACATTTAATTAATGAATTGGGAAATTGCTTTTTTAATTGTAAATTGTTTGTGAATTGGAAAGCTTATCTGATTGTAGAAATGGGCCAATATGTGATATTTTGCCCGTTTGTGCTACGCGTTCACTCTGGTATCGAAGAACATATGATTGGACTTATCGAGGATGATACATTTAAGTCTCGGTTTAAATAACGACACATGGACGAAGGAACATCGACTTCACAGTATTGTTGGTAGCGGTCGGGTTAAAATCGGATCACAAGTTTTCCCAGTTAATTGGACAACAATGATGCATTGCCAGATGCCGCTCATTGTTTGTAGTATTTAATATTAATTTAATTATTAATTTTATTTTAGTAATTAATAATATATTTATAATTACTGTTATTGTAAACTTAATGGGAACCTATAGGGTCACACGATAGAACGGTTTAATCGAATCGGACTATTTAATTAGCTAATGATTTAATAAAACATATTGGAAAGGGGTTCATAATGTATAAGGTCCATTGGGGAAAAAAAAAGAAAGAAAGGGAGGGCATAAGATTACATGCTCTTAGCCTTAATCTTAAGTGTGATAGTCTTGTTTTTCTGTGCCTCCTTCCCCGCATACACGCCAACTAGAGAGGTGCATTTCGAGGCATCCTTTGTGGGGATTAAGTGGGGACACTACAAGATCGTGGTGTTAGTGATCAAAATCCTCCCGCTTCATGAGCTAAATGGTACAAACATTAATCATATTTGTGATTCACGAGCTACACGCGATCCGCGTTCTGGGGATCTTTTCACTTGAAAGAGCTTTTGAAATATATTTTAAAATGCTCGGTCTCTCAAATCCCTAACTGTTGTATCAGAGCATTGGTCGTTATTGCCTTGAATCCTATGCTTTTGCCTTATTTAACAACATGATTTGAATATGATGCAAACGATGTATATATTTGTTATTGTTGTTTGTTTTCTCCTTAACGTTTCTTCTCGTATTAACCGTGAACCTATAAAATAATTTGATTTTTTTACCTATGATAGAGAGCTCAAGTTTTTCAAAAAAACGTGTTGGTATGCCCATTGTCGGTTGCACTGAATTGTTCAACCAATGATATTGTGCTGATCACACCGCTTACGATTCAATTGTTTTCCAAAGAATCGCTCATGCACATTAAGATTTTGAATTGAAACAGAGAACATGTTGTTTTGAGTCATTGGACGATTTGTTTTCCCGAAAGGTATTGTCCATATGCGTAACATTTAATTAATGAATTGGGAAATTGCTTTTTTAATTGTAAATTGTTTGTGAATTGGAAAGCTTATCTGATTGTAGAAATGGGCCAATATGTGATATTTTGCCCGTTTGTGCTTACGCGTTCACTCTGGTATCGAAGAACATATGATTGGACTTATCGAGGATGATACATTTAAGTCTCGTTTTAAATAACGACACATGGACGAAGGAACATCGACTTCACAGTATTGTTGGTAGCGGTCGGGTTAAAATCGGATCACAAGTTTTCCCAGTTAATTGGACAACAATGATGCATTGCCAGATGCCGCTCATTGTTTGTAGTATTTAATATTAATTTAATTATTAATTTTATTTTAGTAATTAATAATATATTTATAATTACTGTTATTGTAAACTTAATGGGAACCTATAGGGTCACACGATAGAACGGTTTAATCGGAATCAGACTATTTAATTAGCTAATGATTTAATTAAACATATAGGAAACGGGTTCATAATGTATAAGGTCCATTGGGGAAACAAAAAGAAAGAAAGGGAGGGCATAAGATTACATGCTCTTAGCCTTAATCCTAAGTGTGATAGTCTTGTTTTTCTGTGCCTCCTTCCTGTACACGTCAACTAGAGAGGTGCATTTCGAGGCATCCTTTTGTGGGGATTAAGTGGGGACACTACAAGATCATGGTGTTAGTGATCAAAATCCTCCCCACTTCATGAGCTAAATGGTACAAACATTAATCATATTTGTGATTCACGAGCTACACGCGATCCGCGTTTACGGGGATCTTTTCACTTGAAAGAGCTTTTGAAATATATTTTAAAATGTCGGTCTCTCAAATCCCCAGCTGTTATATCAGAGCATTGGTCGTTATTGCCTTGAATCCTATGCTTTTGCCTTATTTAACAACATGATTTGAATATGATTCAAACGATGTATATATGTGTGATTGTTGTTTGTTTTCTCCATAAGGTTTCGACTCGTATTAATCGTGAACCTATAAAATAATTTGATTTTTACCTATGACAGAGCTCAAGTTTTTCAAAAAGCGTGTTGGTATGCCCATTGTCGGTTGCCTTTGAATTGTTCAACCAATGATATTGTGCTGATCACACCGTTTTTACGATTCAATTGTTTTCCAGCAACTGTTCATGCACATTAAGATTTTGAATTGAAACAGAGAACATGTTGTTTTGAGTCATTGGACGATTTGTTTTCCCGAAAGGTATTGTTCATATGCGTAACATTGAATTAATGAATTGGGAAATTGCTTTTTTAATTGTAAATTGTTTGTGAATTGGAAAGCTTATCTGATTGTAGAAATGGGCCAATATGTGATATTTTGCCCGTTTGTGCTTACACGTTCACTCTGGTATCGAAGAACATATGATTGGACTTAACGAGGATGATACATTTAAGTCTCGTTTTAAATAAGGTCACATGGACGAAGGGACTCGACTTCAGAGTAATCTTGGTCACGGTAGGGTTAAAATCGGATCACTAATTTTTCCCGTTAATTGGGTAACAATGATGCATTGGCAGATGCCGCTCATTGCTTATAGTATTTAATATTAATTTAATAATTAATATTATTATTTTTATAATTACTATTATTGTAAATTTAGTGGGATCCTATAGGGTCACACGATTGAGTGGTTTAATCGGAATCAGATTATTTAATTAACTAATGATTTAAATAAATATAAAGGTAACGGGCTCACAATGTATGAGGATGATACATTTAAGTCTCGTTTTAAATAACGACACATGGACGAAGGAACATCGACTTCACAGTATTGTTGGTAGCGGTCGGGTTAAAATCGGATCACAAGTTTTCCCAGTTAATTGGACAACAATGATGCATTGCCAGATGCCGCTCATTGTTTGTAGTATTTAATATTAATTTAATTATTAATTTTATTTTAGTAATTAATAATATATTTATAATTACTGTTATTGTAAACTTAATGGGAACCTATAGGGTCACACGATAGAACGGTTTAATCGGAATCAGACTATTTAATTAGCTAATGATTTAATTAAACATATAGGAAACGGGTTCATAATGTATAAGGTCCATTGGGGAAACAAAAAGAAAGAAAGGGAGGGCATAAGATTACATGCTCTTAGCCTTAATCCTAAGTGTGATAGTCTTGTTTTTCTGTGCCTCCTTCCTGTACACGTCAACTAGAGAGGTGCATTTCGAGGCATCCTTTTGTGGGGATTAAGTGGGGACACTACAAGATCGTGGTGTTAGTGATCAAAATCCTCCCCGCTTCATGAGCTAAATGGTACAAACATTAATCATATTTGTGATTCACGAGCTACACGCGATCCGCGTTTACGGGGATCTTTTCACTTGAAAGAGCTTTTGAAATATATTTTAAAATGTCGGTCTCTCAAATCCCCAGCTGTTATATCAGAGCATTGGTCGTTATTGCCTTGAATCCTATGCTTTTGCCTTATTTAACAACATGATTTGAATATGATTCAAACGATGTATATATGTGTGATTGTTGTTTGTTTTCTCCATAAGGTTTCGACTCGTATTAATCGTGAACCTATAAAATAATTTGATTTTTTTACCTATGACAGAGAGCTCAAGTTTTTCAAAAAAACGTGTTGGTATGCCCATTGTCGGTTGCACTGAATTGTTCAACCAATGATATTGTGCTGATCACACCGTTTTTACGATTCAATTGTTTTCCAGCAACTGTTCATGCACATTAAGATTTTGAATTGAAACAGAGAACATGTTGTTTTGAGTCATTGGACGATTTGTTTTCCCGAAAGGTATTGTTCATATGCGTAACATTGAATTAATGAATTGAAAAATTGCTTTTTTAATTGTAAATTGTTCGTGAATTGGAAAGCTTATCTGATTGTAGAAATGGGCCAATATGTGATATTTGGCCCGTTTGTGCTTACACGTTCACTCTGGTATCGAAGAACATATGATTGGACTTAACGAGGATGATACATTTAAGTCTCGTTTTAAATAAGGTCACATGGACGAAGGGACTCGACTTCAGAGTAATCTTGGTCACGGTAGGGTTAAAATCGGATCACTAATTTTTCCCGTTAATTGGGTAACAATGATGCATTGGCAGATGCCGCTCATTGTTTATAGTATTTAATATTAATTTAATAATTAATATTATTATTTTTATAATTACTATTATTGTAAATTTAGTGGGATCCTATAGGGTCACACGATTGAGTGGTTTAATCGGAATCAGATTATTTAATTAACTAATGATTTAAATAAATATAAAGGTAACGGGCTCACAATGTATGAGGTCCACTGGGGCAACAAAACAAAAGATTGTGATGTGATCCTGAATTCGTTGAGTATGTGGAAGGAAACCTACAAAGATTCCTTCAAAGAATACAAGTGAAGAAGTTCCGAGTTCAATATTAGCACTACTTTGAAGTTTATCCAGGGAATTACTATATTCACCCCTTGCTTTTGATTGGCAAAAGAAAATGCTCCTATGTTTAATTGTTGCTGGTCATCGAGAATTATGCATAAAAATTCAAAGGGGTGCACTCCCGTAATTGCAAGGCTGCATATGGATAATAATTTGGAAATTAAATTGGTGCTTGGCCAATTAAGGAATTCATGATGGTTCATGGAATTAAATGGGAAGAATAGAGTAAGCACCCAAGTGGACTTAATGTATTTGCTTCCTTGGAATTAATTGTTCCATTAACATTCCATTATTCTATTTATATGGAAAATTAAATCCAACAATTCACGTTCAGCTTGGAGACGTGACTTTTGGCATGCATCCTATTGAAGGCTCCCAGAATTTGATTGGCTAGAGTGCATTATTTGAAAAGTCAAAAAGCCTTGCACAAGAGATGAATCAGTTACGTGGGAATTAATTTAGTTTTATCATGTTTTAATGCTTTATTTTAAGAATAAGAATTATATTGCTTAAATGTCAATTAGTACGCACTTTAATTAGGAGGCTGAGCAATCTATAAATTGTAATTCATTATTCATGAAATGGGAGTTTAAGTTTTGGATTGAGTTAAAAATTGGAGAGGACTCTCTATGGTTCTTCGTGAGCCGTGTTTAGAGCTTATCGGCTTGCCGTGGCGCTCAACCCCGACTTATCAACAGGAATGTCCATAACCGGTTGTGGCGTCTTCATTTCTGCCTTACGACTCTTGATTTGGGTCCGACGGCTCCGAGGATCATATCAGATTGGGAGCGCGTAAGAATACAAGCTCTGAGCCCCAATCCCAAGTGTGACAGTCTTGTTTTTCTGTGCCTCCTTCCTATGCACATCAACTAGAGAGATGCATTTCGAGGCATCCTTTTGTGGGGATTAAGTGGGGACACTACAAGATCGTGGTGTTAGTGATCAAAATCCTCCCCGCTTCATGAGCTAAATGGTACAAACATTAATCATATTTGTGAATCACGAGCTACACGTGATCCGCGTTTACGGGGATCTTTTCCCTAGAAAGAGCTTTTGAAGTATATTTTAAAATGTCGGTCTCTCAAAACCCCAACTGTTGTATCGGAGCATTGGTCGTTATTGCCTTGAATCCTATGCTTTTGCCTCATTTAACAACATGATTTGAATATGATTCAAACGATGTATATATGTGTGATTGTTGTTTGTTTTCTTCCCAATGTTTCGACTCGTATTAATCGTGAACCTATAAAATAATTTTATTTTGCGCCTATGACAGAGAGCTCTTGTTTTTCAAAAAAACGTGTTGGTATGCCCATTGTCAGTTGCACTGAATTGTTCAACCAATGATATTGTGCTGATCACACCCTTTTTACGATTCAATTGTTTTCCAGCAACTGTTCATGCACATTAAGATTTTGAATTGAAACAGAGAACATGTTGTTTTGAGTCATTGGATGATTAGTTTTCCCGAAAGGTATTGTTCATATGCGTAACATTGAATTAATGAATTGGAAAATTGCTTTTTAAATTGTAAATTGTTTGTGAATTGGAAAGCTTATCTGATTGTAGAAATGGGCCAATATGTAATATTTGGTCGGTTTGTGCTTACACGTTTACTCTGGTATCGAGGAACATATGATTGGATTTAACGAGGATGATACATTTAAGTCTCGTTTTAAATAAGGTCACATGGACGAAGGGACTCGACTTCAGAGTAATCTTGGTCGCGGCAGGGTTAAAATTGGATCACTAGTTTTTCCCGTTAATTGGGTAACAATGATGCATTGGCAGATGCCGCTCATTGTTTATAGTATTTAATATTAATTTAATAATAAATATTTTTATTTTATAATTACTATTATTGTAAACTTAGTGGGATCCTATAGGGTCACACGATAGAACGGTTTAATCAGAATCAGATTATTTAATTAACTAATGATTTAATTAAATATAAAGGTAACAGGCTCATAATGTATGAGGTCCATTGGGGCAACAAAAAGAAAGAAAGGGAGCGCATAAGATTATAAGCTCTAAGCCCCAATCCCAAGTGTGATAGTCTTTTTTTTTGTGCCTCCTTCCTATGCACATCAACTAGAGAGACGCATTTCGAGGCATCCTTTTGTGGGGACTAAGTAGGCACACTACGAGATTGTGGTGTTAGGGATCAAAATCCTACCCGCTTAAACGATACAAACATTAATCATATTTGTGATTCATGAGCTATACGTGATCCGCGTTTACGGGGGTCTTTTCCCTTGAAAGAGCTTTTGAAGTATATTTTAAAATGTCGGTACTCTCAAATCCCCAACTCTGGTGTCAAAGCACTGGTCGTTATTGCCTTGAATCCTATGCTTTTGCCTTATTTAACAACATGATTTGAAAATGATTCAAACGATGTATATATGTGTGATTGTTGTTTGTTTTCTCCATAATGTTTCGACTCGTATTAATCGTGAACCTATAAAATTATTTGATTTTGTGCCTGCAACAGAGAGCTCATGTTTTTCAAAAAAAATGTGTTGGTATGCACGTTGTTAGTTGCACTGAATTGGTCAACCAATGATATTGTGCGGATCACACCTTTTTTACGAGTCAATTGTTTTCCAGCAACTGTTCACGCACATTATGATTTTGTGTTGAAACAGTGAAAATGTTGTTTAGTGTCATTAGACGATTTATTTTCCCGAAAGGTATTGATCATATGCGTAACATTGAATTAATGAATTGGAAAATTGTTTTTTAATTTGTCAATTGTTTGTGAATTGAAAAGCTTATCTGATTGTAGAAATGGGCCAATATGTGATATTTGGCCCGTTTGTGATTACACGTTCACTCTGGTATCGAGGAACATATGATTGGACTTAACGAGGATGACACATTTATGTCTCGTTTTAATTAAGGACACATGGACGAAGGGACATCGACTTCACAGTAATGTTGGTCGCGGTCCGGTTAAAATCAGATCACAAGTTTTTCAGTTAATTGGACAACAATGATGCATTGCCAGATGCCCCTCATTGTTTGTAGTATTTAATATTAATTTGATAATTAATTTTATTTTAGTAATTAGGAATATATTTATAATTACTGTTATTGTAAACTTAATGGGAACCTATAGGGTCCCACGATAGAACGGTTTAATCGGAATTAGACTATTTAATTAGCTAATGATTTAATTAATCATATAGGAAACGGGCTCATAATGTATGAGGTCCATTGGGGAAACAAAAAGAAAGAAAGGGAGGGCATAAGATTACATGCTCTTTGCCCTAATCCTAAGTGTGATAGTCTTGTTTTTCTGTGCCTCCTTCCTGTACACGTCAACTAGAGAGACGCATTTCGAGGCATCCGTTCGTGTGGACTAAGTAGGGACACTACGAGATTTATGGTGTTAGTGATCAATTTCCTCCCCGCTTCATGAGCTTAACGGTACAAACATTTATCATAATTGTGATTCAAGAGTAATACGTGATCCGGGTTTCTGGGGAGCTTTTCTCTTAAGAGAGTTTTTGAAATATATTTTGAATGTCGGTCTCTCAAATCCCCAATTGTGGTATCGGAGCATTGTTCGTTATTGCCTTGAATCCTATGCTCTTGCCTTGTTTAATAACATGATTTGAATATGATTCAAACGATGTATATATGTGTGATTGTTGTTTGTTTTCTCCATAAGGTTTCGACTCGTATTAATCATGAACCTATAAAATAATTTGATTTTTTACCTATGACAGAGAGCTCATGTTTTTCAAAAAAACGTGTTGGTATGCCCATTGTTGGTTGCACTAAATTGGTCAACCAATGATATTGTGCTGATCACACCTTTTTAAGATTCAATTGTTTTCCACCAACTATTCATGCACATTATGATTTTGTGTTGAAATAGTGAACATGTTGTTTTGAGTCATTGGACGATTTGTTTTCTCAAAAGGTATTGTTCATATGCGTAACATTGAATTAATGAATTGGAAAATTGTTTTTTAATTTGTCAATTGGTTGTGAATTGGAAAGCTTATCTGATTGTATAAATGGGCCAATATGTGATATTTGGCCAGTTTGGGATTACACGTTCAATCTGTAGGGAAATCGCGTAATAAGCAAAGATAAAATGCATCGAAAAATTAAAATTTCCCGTCCATAGATCCTTGCGAATGGTCATTATTCCGGGATTACGTTGGTTACCTCTTATAAGCGCATCGCTGCGTACCGTAATCGAGTCAAGCACGAGCGTCGTACTGATGACAACGCCTCTACGCAGTCCACTCGAACAGACTTTGAATAGGAGCGGCCTCCGTCTACTGTGCTAGCTGACGAACGAGGTCGGCTGTCACGAACACACGCAAGGTCTCTCTGTACGGCTAGGGTTAATTCCATGTCTGAACTTTCTGCTTAAGTGTCTTATTTATAGAACCACTTAAGACTGACCTAGCGGCGCACCGTAGCTTACCATGTGCTACGTTGCTCTTGACTTACGATGGTGCGTCATAAGAGCACACCACTGAATAAAACGAGTCTTACTCATTTATATTTAATCTCCCATTAATCTGTTCTTATGTGTGTGACCCTGTAGGTTCCCGTAACGTTGGCAATAATATTAAATCACTATTTAATATTATAAACAGAGAGCGGTGTCTAGCAACACATCACTGCTACCCAAGTAACGAGAATGTCAGTATTATGACGTAACCTTTCCAAGATAATGATCATGTGTATAATTACCCTTTTGCCCTTATATCTATATTGAACACAAGGCATAGTGTGTGTCTCCCTTGTATAGTTCAACATTATATTCCTTGATACCCAAGTAGACTAAGTAACAATAAATAAGATCAATATCTCATATTGACTTATTTCAGCATGGCCATGTATTTTACAGTCATACTCTATCAAGGGGCCCACAGATATTACTCCTACTATGTAGGAGGGGCAAATCCCATCTAGGTCACTCATGTCCCTCTGCATGACTTGTGGAGTGTCCAGTTAACCGACTTTATAATTGTCCTGTTACAGACAATGTTTGACGGTAATAAAACACTCAACTCCTCATGTAGGGACCATAGTGGTTTCAGGTCAAAGGGTGGCATACACCATTATCACTATGAGAATGACTTATTACACTTACATAATGCACTATGTAGTATTCTCATGGCGGGTTAATCCAGTACACAATTACCCTAATGTGTACCTATGCGATGACTTGATATCTCATATCTATAACTTGTGAGATGAGGTTATCAGTCCACCCACGTAATAGTCTTGATTATTATTATTGTTCTTAATAATAATAATACTTGACTACGGACATTTAGAGTAAGTTCTATAATATCTCACAACCGAGTCGTCTACTCGATGTTCTATTAGAATTGAACTTTTACTCAAGGACTTTATTACGTTGAAACAAACATAATAACTGAAATAGCTCATATAATAGATAAATAACATGATACAAATTATAAGTTCAAAAGGAACTACATTGGCCTCTAGGGCTTACACTAACAATCTTCCACTAGCACTAAAGCTAATTAGGCTTATACCTGATACCCATAGATCTAGTATGACCATCATGCTTCTGTTGAGTAAGAGGCTTTGTAAGTGGGTCAGTAACATTGTCAAGTGTTGGTACTCTGCATGTGTTTACATCTCCTCTATCGATAATCTCTCGAATGAGATGGAAGCGCCTAAGTATATGTTTGAATCGCTGGTGAGATCTAGGTTCCTTAGCTTGTGCAATGGCACCATTGTTATCACAATAGAAATCAATGGGGTCCACAATGCTAGAAACTGTACCAAGTTCAGTAATGAACTTCTTGATCCAAACAGCCTCTTTTGTTGCATTTGAAGCAGCGATATACTCGGCCTCTGTAGTAGAATCGACCGCTTCTCGCTTTGAACTCTTCCAGCTCACAGTGCCACCATTTAGGCAAAACACATAACCAGATTGCGATTTAGAATCATCTTTATTTGTCTGGAAGCTAGCATCGGTGTAACCTATTACAACGAGCTCTTCTTGACCTCCATATACCAAGAATGAATCCTTAGTTCTTCTCAAGTACTTAAGGATGTTCTTGACAGCAACCCAATGACCATCATCGGGATCAGACTGGTACCTACTCGCTGTGCTCAAGGCATACGAGACATCTGGTCGAGTACACAACATGGCATACATGATAGATCCAATTGTAGATGCATATGGAATCTTATTCATGCGATCCCTTTCTTCTTGAGTCGAAGGGGATTGTGCCTTTGATAGGCATATGCCATGTGTCATAGGCAGAAATCCTTTCTTGGAATCATGTATATTAAAGCGTCTCAAGACTTTGTCTATGTATGTACTCTGACTCAGGCCAAGTAATCTTTGCGATCTATCTCTATAGATCCTGATTCCTAATATGTAGGTAGCTTCACCCAAATCTTTCATAGAAAAGCAATTCCCTAACCAAGTCTTAACTTGTTGCAAAGTAGGGATGGCGTTTCCAATGAGTAATATGTCATCCACATATAACACCAGGAATACAACTATGCTCCCACTAACCTTCTTGTAAACACAAGGTTCATCTTCATTTTTTATGATTCCAAACTGTCTCACAGTTTCATCAAAACGAAGATTCCAACTTCTAGAAGCTTGCTTTAATCCATAGATTGATCGCTGTAACTTGCACACTTTCTTGGCATCATCTGAAGTGTCAAAGCCTTCAGGTTGTGTCATGTACACGTCCTCAAGGAGATTTCCATTAAGGAAAGCAATCTTGACATCCATTTGCCATATTTCATAGTCATGGTATGCAGCGATGGCAAGTAAAATCCGAACAGATTTAAGCATCGCTACTGGCGAAAAAGTTTCATCATAGTCTACACCATGAATTTGCTTGAAACCCTTAGCAACCGGTCGTGCCTTATAGGTATGAACCTTATCATCCATGTCAGTCTTCTTTTTGAAGACCCACTTGCACCCTATGGGAGTAACTCCTTCAGGTGGCTCTACCAAGGTCCATACTTGGTTAGTGTACATGGAGTCCATCTCAGATTTCATGGCCTCAAGCCACTTCTCAGATTTAGGGCCAGTAATGGCCTCCTGGTAAGTCACAGGCTCATCTTGATCCATGAGAAATACATCACCCTGTTGAGTCATGAGAAATCCATATCTCTCGGGTTAGTGACGTATCCTGCTTGACCTACGCTGGTCTTGTGTTACTTGAGCAGGTTGTTCTATCACAACTTCTTGTGCAGGCTCCTCTTGTTCCTCCATAGGTGTGTCGCTACTCTGTGATACTCGAATTTCTTCAAGTTCTACTTTCCTCCCACTGATTCCTTTGGAAACAAATTCCCTTTCTAGGAATACACCAGTTCGAGCGACAAACACTTTGCCCTCAGAAGGATTGTAAAAGTAGTATCCCTTGGTTTCTTTAGGATACCCCACAAAGAAGCATTTATCAGATTTGGGCTCAAGCTTAGTGGAAATTTGTCGTTTCACATATACTTCACAACCCCAAATCTTCATGAAAGACATACTGGGTTTATTGCCAGTCCATATCTCATATGATATCTTTTCCACAGTTTTGGATGGAACACGGTTAAGCGTGAAAGCTGCAGTTAATAGAGCATGTCCCCAGAAGGAATTTGGAAGATCCGCATGACTCATCATAGACCGGACCATGTCCAACAAGGTTCGATTTCTCCTTTCAGAAACACCATTCCATTGCGGTGTTCCAGGAGGGATGAGCTGGGATAGGGTCCCACACTCTTTTAGATGATCATCAAATTCTAGGCTCAAATCAAGCATTTGCATGTGAACAGACAAATCAATCAATAGAACAACGATCAAGTCATCACATATTACAATATGGTTAATGATGCATGTCAATGCATTATGAACGAGTTTGTGTATACACCTGCAGCCTTAAATAAGGTCAGCAGTAGAAAAGGAATTTTATTTCCCAACGTCCGAACAAATTTACCCTAAGGGTATAGCCACGCATTAGGCATTACTGCCACACGGGCATGAAGTGACAACTTGATATGATCCAAGCTGGATGCATATAGTTTTTAACGGATTGTCCTCGAATTGACTCTTGTTATAAGGATTAAGACTGAATTAAAATGAGAACTTTAGGAATGGAATCCTTAAACCTGAAACTTGCGTGACTTCTATTGAAGAAGGAAGAACAAATACAAGCTTTTTTCTTAATTTAACAATGGCGCATAATAATATAAAAAGGAAAACAACAAGATTCAAGTGCTAAAGATGTAAACTTTAAGAGTAATGGCGCATAAACAATACGAAAATAGTAACCAGAATAAAATAAAAAGATGGCAAGAAGACAGAAAATGGAAGAAGACGCCACACTCACAAGAGAGTGATAAGTCCGGTGTAGATTCGCCACAAGAGAAAGGAACCTCTTGATAAGAATCAGAGATGGTTCATCCAAGAACCTAAGAGACTCAGCTCTTTACACTCACAAAGGAGCAAACTTTCAATATTATTCAAAACTGCCCAAATGATAGGAAGTTCATTCCTATTTATAGACTAAAGAGTTGATGACTAACCCTAATTCTAATCCTAGGTAGCACCTATCAGCATAAGGAGGCTAAACCTAGCGCAAGACCCAAGCCCAATACAAGGCTGCTAAGAAAACACAAAAGAAAGCCCAAATTAAAAGAGAAACACGTGTAAAAATTTGGGTTACATTTGGAGCCTATTTTTATCCATAATAAAGGCCGAATTTGGTGTTTGAGCTTGAAATACGACTTGTACACAATTTCCCTAGCTTCCTAACGCATCAAATAACACCTCAATTGGATATCTACAGCTCAAGATAAATTTAAAACACCGAAGAGATGTCACCACCAATGAAAATAATTTTTGAACAAAATCCAGTTTAGTTCTTCTTGTTTGATAATTGGCTTGGTGCTTCTTCTCAAAGTTGACCATTCTTGGTTTGCATCACTCTCTCCCCCTTCGAAAGAATTTGTCCTCAAATTTATAGCTCCAATCCCTACATCACAAAAAAAAGTCTTAGTTTTATTGAAAATATTATAAAGAAAAAAGCCTATTTCAATGGAGACTTGACTTCCTTTAAATGGAAGATCTCTTATTTCTCATTTTCCTGCAAAACAGCCTCCAGGGTCAAAAACAAGTCTTTTAGATCCAATCCTTTTTCGTCCTTGGTGGGCTTGTTTAGCATTTTGCTCCAATTCCTTATCAATTTCAGTTTTCACCTGTTCTCGAATTTTCCTCACATGATACCAAATAATATGATCATGGGAGGCTTGAGTATGTGGAAGGAAACCTACAAAGATACCATATAAAAAGTTCATGCAAAGATGGACGTTGAGCTACTTTTAATAGAACGTCTCATAGCAAATTCGTAGCACCTTGTGCATTTGGCCAGACCTGCACCTAATATTTGAAATTACTTGCGTTCATTTTTTTAGCATGTGCAACACTAATCAAGCCTTGCAATCAATTTGACCAGTGCATGCAATCCCATGACATTCTAATTCAAATATCACGTGGCCCCACCAGCATGCAAGTTAAAGGGAAACAACTGCTCTTGCTTTCGATTGGTTGAAGGTTTTAATTACCATAGGAGCTACCAATTTGATTGGCCAATCAGACGTTGATGAATTTGCTATGAGACGTTCTATTAAAAGTAGCTCAACGTCCATCTTTGCATGAACTTTTTATATGGTATCTTCGTAGGTTTCCTTCCACATACTCAAGCCTCCCGTGATCATATTATTCTCTCCTTCTTCAAAAGGATTTCTCCTCAAATCCTCATAATAATCTTCAAGCAAAAACATGGACTTTGAACACCTTTTTTTGTATGAGTACATCCACACCCAACTGCCGGGATCGAAGACAAGTCTTGCCTTTTCAATTTCAGCTTCCATCTCTTCATTGTGAGACCCACCTTCTAAACCGTCAAATAATTTAGCAATATGAGGATCACAAAAATATTTTAAGGAAGCTCTTGGAACTGGAATAATGGAAGCAAGAGTAGAATCTAAATATTTCTCCTTCCATGTGCTCAAGCCACCCATTTTTGCATCATTCTCCTCTTCTTCAAGGGGATTTGCCCTCAAATCCAAACCTGCATCAACAGTTAGTGGGTCTAAAAAATTTTCGCCTTTGTTCTTTCGACATTCTTATTCAAGTTTGGATCTTTTCTCCTCCTCTCTCTCAAAGCTTTCAATTTTATCAACAAAAACCTCATTTTTCTCTTTTTCTTCTTTATCTTTTCTCTCAAGATTTTCTTTTTCCTCTACTTCTTTCTCCTAACTTTCTTTTCTCTCTATTTCTTTCACACTCATTTCATTCCCCATTCTCACTCTTCACATGCATTGCCTTTTCTGGATCTAATGGCACAAGAGTGATTTCTCGATTTTCAAATAAAAATGAGTATTTATTGGTGTAGCTATCATGCTTTGCACGTCGTTCATGCCTCCACGGAAGCCCAAGTAACAAGTCTTTCGTTTCTGTAGGCAACACATCACATAGCACCTCATCTTCATATTCCCCAAGTTTGAATGGCACTCGTACTTGTCTAGTCACCATCAAGTCACCCATATCTCTAAACTCTGGATCATCAAGGCTATCGAGTATATACGGTGTTGGATGCTCAAGAACTGGAAGTTTCAACTTCTCCACCATGGTTGTACTAGCCACATTTATCCAATATTTTCTATCAATGACTAAATTACATACTTTATCCTTCACAATGCATCTAGTAAAGAAAGGCTTCTTCCTTTGTTTTGGCTTCCATGATGAATCACTCAGAAAAATGCAAACTTTACAAATAACCACCAAGAAAGATGAATAAAAATTGAAGCTTTTTTGATTTTTTTCCTCTTTCTTGCCCTTTTTCGCTTTTTTGTCTCTATTTTTTCACACACTTTTTTTGAACAGGTTTGTCACCCTTTTTTGAATTTTCGAATTTTTTTTATAATTTTTATTTTTGCAAACCTGAAACAAACAAAAATTTAAAGACAAGGATTGAAAAGGATAGATAACACCTGACTAGAACCTAAGCTCTGATTACCAGATGATACGATCCTTGGAGCCGCTTCGGTGACTAAATCGAAGTCATGAAGGTGAAGGTGGTGAGCACGGCACAATGGGGATGGAAAACGGATTGATAAGTCAGGAGGACGCCACAACCGTCTATGGAGGTTCCGGTTGATAAGTCGGGATTGAGCGCCACGGCAAGCCGATAAGCTCTAAGAACGGTTCCGAGAACCAAAGAGAAAATATCTCTCAATTTTTACTCAAAATTCAACTCCCCCATTTCATAAGATGAATTACAATATATAGGGCACTAGTCCTAATTGACTCAATGAAACCCTAAAAATTCAAATAGCACGTAATTATTATCTAAACTTAATTTTCAGATTTGAAATAAAGATTAAACCAAATCTGAAAATATACTTCCTAATATGTAATCTCTAATAAAATCCCTAATTAAAGATAGAAAATCAGATGGCCCCTTTTTCTAAGGCTTACATTTATTAATCTCCTGAAATAAAAAGTGAAACATAGCAAATAAAAATGTCTTTGATCTGCTTGTATCATTTGAAATTAAATGCGTTGACGCAAAGATTCATCAACGCCTGATTGGCACAATCAAATTGGAAGCTCCTATGGTAATTAAAACCTTCAACCAATCAAAAGCAAGAGCAGTTGTTTCCCTTTAACTTGCATGTTGGTGGGGCGATGGGATACTTGAATTAGAATGTCATGGGATTGCATGCATCTGTCAAATTGATTGCAAGGCTTGATTAGTGCTGCACATGCTAAAAATGAACGCAAGTAATTTCAAATTTTAGGTGCAGGTCTGGCCAAATGCACAAGGTGCTATGAATTTGCTATGAGACGTTCTATTAAAAGTAGCTCAACGTCCATCTTTGCATGAACTTTTTATATGGTATCTTTGTAGGTTTCCTTCCACATACTCAAGCCTCCCGTGATCATATTATTCTCTCCTTCTTCAAAAGGATTTGTCCTCAAATCCTCATAATAATCTTCAAGCAAAAACATGGACTTTGAACACCTCTTTTTGTATGAGTACATCCACACCCAACTGCCGGGATCGAAGACAAGTCTTGCCTTTTCAATTTCAGCTTCCATCTCTTCATTGTGAGACCCAACTTCTAAACCGTCAAATAATTTAGCAATACGAGGATCACAAAAATATTTTAAGGAAGCTCTCGGAACTAGAATAATGGAAGCTCGAGTAGAATCTAAATATGTCTCCTTCCATGTGCTCAAGCCACCCATTTTTGCATCATTCTCCTCTTCTTCAAGGGGATTTGCCCTCAAATCCAAACCTGCATCAACAGTTAGTGGGTCTAAAAAATTTCTCCTTTGTTCTTTCGACATTCTTTTTCAAGTTTGGATCTTTTCTCCTCCTCTCTCTCAAAGCTTTCAATTTTATCAACAAAAACCTCATTTTTCTCTTTTTCTTCTTTATCTTTTCTCTCAAGATTTTCTTTTTCCTCTACTTCTTTCTCATAACTTTCTTTTCTCTCTATTTCTTTCACACTTATTTCTTTCCCCATTCTCACTCTTCACTGCATTACCTTTTCTGGATCTAATGGCACAAGAGTGATTTCTCGATTTTCAAATAAAAATGAGTATTTATTGGTGTAGCTATCATGCTTTGCACGTCGTTCATGCCTCCATGGAAGCCCAAGTAACAAGTCTTTCGTTTCTGTAGGCAAAACATAACATAGCACCTCATCTTCATATTCCCCAAGTTTGAATAGCACTCGTACTTGTTTAGTCACCATCAAGTCACCCATATCTCTAAACTCTGGATCATCAAGGCTATCGAGTATATACGGTGTTGGATGCTCAAGAACTGGAAGTTTCAGCTGCTCCACCATGGTTGTACTAGCCACATTTATCCAATATTTTCTATCAATGACTAAATTACATACTTTATCCTTCACAATGCATCTAGTAAAGAAAGGCTTCTTCCTTTGTTTTGGCTTCCATGATGAATCACTCAGAAAAATGCTAACTTTACAAATAACCACAAAGAAAGATGAATAAAAATTGAAGCTTTTTTTAATTTTTTTTTCCTCTCTCTTGCCCTTTTTTTTCATTTTTTTTGTCTCTATTTTTCACACAGTTTTTTTTGAACAGGTTTCTCATCCTTTTTTTTTTTAATTTTCGAATTTTTTTTATAATTTTTATTTTTGCAAACTGGAAACAAACAAAAATTTCAAGACAAGGATTGAAAAGGAAAGATAACACCTGACTAGAACCTAAGCTCTGATTACCAGATGATACGATCCTTGGAGCCGCTTCGGCGACTAAATTGGGAGTGATGAAGGTGAAGGTGGTGAGGACGCCACAATCGGGATGGAATACCGATTGATAAGTCAGGAGGACGCCACAACCGTCTATGGAGGTTCCGGTTTATAAGTCGGGATTGGGCGTCACGGCAAGCCGATAAGCTCTAAGAACGGTTCCGAGAACCAAAGAGAAAATATCTCTCAATTTTTACTCAAAATTCAACTCCCCCATTTCATAAGATGAATTACAATATATAGGGCACTAGTCCTAATTGACACAATGAAACCCTAAAAATTCAAATAGCACGTAATTATTATCTAAACTTAATTTTCAGATTTGAAATAAAGATTAAACCAAATCTGAAAATATACTTCCTAATATGTAATCTCTAATAAAATCCCTAATTAAAGATAGAAAATCAGATGGCCCTTTTTTTCTAAGGCTTACATTTATTTATCTCCTGAAATAAAAAAGTGAAACATAGCAAATAAAAATGTCTTTGATCTGCTTGTATCATTTGAAATTAAATGCGTTGGACGCAAAGATTCATCAACGTCTGATTGGCCAATCAAATTGGAAGCTCCTATGGTAATTAAAACCTTCAACCAATCAAAAGAAAGAGCAGTTGTTTCCCTTTAACTTGCATGCTGGTGGGGCCACGTGATATTTGAATTAGAATGTCATGGGATTGCATGCACTGGTCAAATTGATTGCAAGGCTTGATTAGTGCTGCACATGCTAAAAAATTGAACGCAAGTAATTTCAAATTTTAGGTGCAGGTCTGGCCAAATGCACAAGGTGCTATGAATTTGCTATGAGACGTTCTATTAAAAGTAGCTCAACGTCCATCTTTGCATGAACTTTTTATATGGTATCTTTGTAGGTTTCCTTCCACATACTCAAGCCTCCCGTGATCATATTATTCTCTCCTTCTTCAAAAGGATTTGTCCTCAAATCCTCATAATAATCTTCAAGCAAAAACATGGACTTTGAACACCTCTTTTTGTATGAGTACATCCACACCCAACTGCCGGGATCGAAGACAAGTCTTGCCTTTTCAATTTCAGCTTCCATCTCTTCATTGTGAGACCCAACTTCTAAACCGTCAAATAATTTAGCAATACGAGGATCACAAAAATATTTTAAGGAAGCTCTCGGAACTAGAATAATGGAAGCTCGAGTAGAATCTAAATATGTCTCCTTCCATGTGCTCAAGCCACCCATTTTTGCATCATTCTCCTCTTCTTCAAGGGGATTTGCCCTCAAATCCAAACCTGCATCAACAGTTAGTGGGTCTAAAAAATTTCTCCTTTGTTCTTTCGACATTCTTTTTCAAGTTTGGATCTTTTCTCCTCCTCTCTCTCAAAGCTTTCAATTTTATCAACAAAAACCTCATTTTTCTCTTTTTCTTCTTTATCTTTTCTCTCAAGATTTTCTTTTCCTCTACTTCTTTCTCATAACTTTCTTTTCTCTCTATTTCTTTCACACTTATTTCTTTCCCCATTCTCACTCTTCACTGCATTACCTTTTCTGGATCTAATGGCACAAGAGTGATTTCTCGATTTTCAAATAAAAATGAGTATTTATTGGTGTAGCTATCATGCTTTGCACGTCGTTCATGCCTCCATGGAAGCCCAAGTAACAAGTCTTTCGTTTCTGTAGGCAAAACATAACATAGCACCTCATCTTCATATTCCCCAAGTTTGAATAGCACTCGTACTTGTTTAGTCACCATCAAGTCACCCATATCTCTAAACTCTGGATCATCAAGGCTATCGAGTATATACGGTGTTGGATGCTCAAGAACTGGAAGTTTCAGCTGCTCCACCATGGTTGTACTAGCCACATTTATCCAATATTTTCTATCAATGACTAAATTACATACTTTATCCTTCACAATGCATCTAGTAAAGAAAGGCTTCTTCCTTTGTTTTGGCTTCCATGATGAATCACTCAGAAAAATGCTAACTTTACAAATAACCACAAAGAAAGATGAATAAAAATTGAAGCTTTTTTTAATTTTTTTTTCCTCTCTCTTGCCCTTTTTTTTCATTTTTTTTGTCTCTATTTTTCACACAGTTTTTTTTGAACAGGTTTCTCATCCTTTTTTTTTTTAATTTTCGAATTTTTTTTATAATTTTTATTTTTGCAAACTGGAAACAAACAAAAATTTCAAGACAAGGATTGAAAAGGAAAGATAACACCTGACTAGAACCTAAGCTCTGATTACCAGATGATACGATCCTTGGAGCCGTCGGCGACTAAATTGGGAGTCATGAAGGTGAAGGTGGTGAGGACGCCACAATCGGGATGGAATACCGATTGATAAGTCAGGAGGACGCCACAACCGTCTATGGAGGTTCCGGTTTATAAGTCGGGATTGGGCGTCACGGCAAGCCGATAAGCTCTAAGAACGGTTCCGAGAACCAAAGAGAAAATATCTCTCAATTTTTACTCAAAATTCAACTCCCCCATTTCATAAGATGAATTACAATATATAGGGCACTAGTCCTAATTGACACAATGAAACCCTAAAAATTCAAATAGCACGTAATTATTATCTAAACTTAATTTTCAGATTTGAAATAAAGATTAAACCAAATCTGAAAATATACTTCCTAATATGTAATCTCTAATAAAATCCCTAAGTAAAGATAGAAAATCAGATGGCCCTTTTTTTCTAAGGCTTACATTTATTTATCTCCTGAAATAAAAAAGTGAAACATAGCAAATAAAAATGTCTTTGATCTGCTTGAATCATTTGAAATTAAATGCGTTGGACGCAAAGATTCATCAACGTCTGATTGGCCAATCAAATTGGTAGCTCCTATGGTAATTAAAACCTTCAACCAATCAAAAGCAAGAGCAGTTGTTTCCCTTTAACTTGCATGCTGGTGGGGCCACGTGATATTTGAATTAGAATGTCATGGGATTGCATGCACTGGTCAAATTGATTGCAAGGCTTGATTAGTGCTGCACATGCTAAAAAAATGAACGCAAGTAATTTCAAATTTTAGGTGCAGGTCTGGCCAAATGCACAAGGTGCTATGAATTTGCTATGAGACGTTCTATTAAAAGTAGCTCAACGTCCATCTTTGCATGAACTTTTTATATGGTATCTTCGTAGGTTTCCTTCCACATACTCAAGCCTCCGTGATCATATTATTCTCTCCTTCTTCAAAAGGATTTGCCCTCAAACCCTCATAATAATCTTCAAGCAAAAACATGGACTTTGAACACCTCTTTTTGTATGAGTACATCCACACCCAATCACGGGATCGAAGACAAGTCTTGCCTTTTCAATTTCAGCTTCCATCTCTTCATTGTGAGACCCAACTTCTAAACCACAAATAATTTAGCAATATGAGGATCACAAAAATATTTTAAGGAAGCTCTCGGAACTAGAATAATGGAAGCTCGAGTAGAATCTAAATATGTCTCCTTCCTTGTGCCCAAGCCACCCATTTTTGCATCATTCTCCTCTTCTTCAAGGATTTGCCCTCAAATCCAACCTGCATCAACAGTTAGTGGGTCTAAAAAATTTCGCCTTTGTTCTTTCCACATTCTTTTTCAAGTTTGGATCTTTTCTCCTCCTCTCTCTCAAAGCTTTCAATTTTATCAACAAAAACCTCATTTTCTCTTTTTCTTCTTTATCTTTTCTCTCAAGATTTTCTTTTTCCTCTACTTCTTTCTCATAACTTTCTTTTCTCTCTATTTCTTTCACACTCATTTCATTCCCCATTCTCACTCTTCACATGCATTGCCTTTTCTGGATCTAATGGCACAAGAGTGATTTGTCGATTTTCAAATAAAAATGAGTATTTATTGGTGTAGCTATCATGCTTTGCATCGCTGCTCATGCCTCCACGGAAGCCCAAGTAACAAGTCTTTCGTTTCAGAGGCAACACATCACATAGCACCTCATCTTCATATTCCCCAAGTTTGAATGGCACTCGTGCTTGTCTAGTCACCATCAAGTCACCCATATCTCTAAACTACGGATCATCAAGGCTATCGAGTATATCACGGTGTTGGATGCTCAAGAACTGGAAGTTTCAACTTCTCCACCATGGTTGTACTAGCCACATTTATCCAATATTTTCTATCAATGACTAAATTACATACTTTATCCTTCACAATGCATCTAGTAAAGAAAGGCTTCTTCCTTTGTTTTGGCTTCCATGATGAATCACTCGGAAAAATGCAAACTTTACAAATAACCACCAAGAAACATGAATAAAAATTGAAGCTTTTTTTGATTTTTTTTCCTCTTTCTTGCCCTTTTTTTTCGTTTTTTTTGTCTCTATTTTTTCACACACTTTTTTTTGAACAGGTTTGTCACACTTTTTTTTTGAATTTTCGAATTTTTTTTTTATAATTTTTATTTTTGCAAACTGGAAACAAACAAAAATTTAAAGACAAGGATTGAAAAGGATAGATAACACCTGACTAGAACCTAAGCTCTGATTACCAGATGATACGATCCTTGGAGCCGTCGGTGACTAAATCGGGAGTCATGAAGGTGAAGGTGGTGAGGACGCCACAATCGGGATGGAAAACCGATTGATAAGTCAGGAGGACGCCACAACCGTCTATGGAGGTTCCGGTTGATAAGTCGGGATTGAGCGCCACGGCAAGCCGATAAGCTCTAAGAACGGTTCCGAGAACCAAAGAGAAAATATCTCTCAATTTTTACCCAAAATTCAACTCCCCCATTTCATAAGATGAATTACAATATATAGGGCACTAGTCCTAATTGACTCAATGAAACCCTAAAAATTCAAATAGCACGTAATTATTATCTAAACTTAATTTTCAGATTTGAAATAAAGATTAAACCAAATCTGAAAATATACTTCCTAATATGTAATCTCTAATAAAATCCCTAATTAAAGATAGAAAATCAGATGGCCCTTTTTTTCTAAGGCTTACATTTATTTATCTCCTGAAATAAAAAAGTGAAACATAGCAAATAAAAATGTCTTTGATCTGCTTGTATCATTTGAAATTAAATGCGTTGGACGCAAAGATTCATCAACGTCTGATTGGCCAATCAAATTGGAAGCTCCTATGGTAATTAAAACCTTCAACCAATCAAAAGCAAGAGCAGTTGTTTCCCTTTAACTTGCATGCTGGTGGGGCCACGTGATATTTGAATTAGAATGTCATGGGATTGCATGCACTGGTCAAATTGATTGCAAGGCTTGATTAGTGCTGCACATGCTAAAAAAATGAACGCAAGTAATTTCAAATTTTAGGTGCAGGTCTGGCCAAATGCACAAGGTGCTATGAATTTGCTATGAGACGTTCTATTAAAAGTAGCTCAACGTCCATCTTTGCATGAACTTTTTATATGGTATCTTCGTAGGTTTCCTTCCACATACTCAAGCCTCCCGTGATCATATTATTCTCTCCTTCTTCAAAAGGATTTGTCCTCAAATCCTCATAATAATCTTCAAGCAAAAACATGGACTTTGAACACCTCTTTTTGTATGAGTACATCCACACCCAACTGCCGGGATCGAAGACAAGTCTTGCCTTTTCAATTTCAGCTTCCATCTCTTCATTGTGAGACCCAACTTCTAAACCGTCAAATAATTTAGCAATATGAGGATCACAAAAATATTTTAAGGAAGCTCTCGGAACTAGAATAATGGAAGCTCGAGTAGAATCTAAATATGTCTCCTTCCTTGTGCCCAAGCCACCCATTTTTGCATCATTCTCCTCTTCTTCAAGGGGATTTGCCCTCAAATCCAACCCTGCATCAACAGTTAGTGGGTCTAAAAAAATTTCGCCTTTGTTCTTTCCACATTCTTTTTCAAGTTTGGATCTTTTCTCCTCCTCTCTCTCAAAGCTTTCAATTTTATCAACAAAAACCTCATTTTTCTCTTTTTCTTCTTTATCTTTTCTCTCAAGATTTTCTTTTTCCTCTACTTCTTTCTCATAACTTTCTTTTCTCTCTATTTCTTTCACACTCATTTCATTCCCCATTCTCACTCTTCACATGCATTGCCTTTTCTGGATCTAATGGCACAAGAGTGATTTGTCGATTTTCAAATAAAAATGAGTATTTATTGGTGTAGCTATCATGCTTTGCACGTCGTTCATGCCTTCACAGATGCCCAAGTTACAAGTCTTTCGTTTCTGTAGGCAACACATCACATAGCACCTCATCTTCATATTCCCCAAGTTTGAATGGCACTCGTACTTGTCTAGTCACCATCAAGTCACCCATATCTCTAAACTCTGGATCATCAAGGCTATCGAGTATATACGGTGTTGGATGCTCAAGAACTGGAAGTTTCAACTTCTCCACCATGGTTGTACTAGCCACATTTATCCAATATTTTCTATCAATGACTAAATTACATACTTTATCCTTCACAATGCATCTAGTAAAGAAAGGCTTCTTCCTTTGTTTTGGCTTCCATGATGAATCACTCGGAAAAATGCAAACTTTACAAATAACCACCAAGAAACATGAATAAAAATTGAAGCTTTTTTTGATTTTTTTTCCTCTTTCTTGCCCTTTTTTTTCGTTTTTTTTGTCTCTATTTTTTCACACACTTTTTTTTGAACAGGTTTGTCACCCTTTTTTTTTGAATTTTCGAATTTTTTTTTATAATTTTTATTTTTGCAAACTGGAAACAAACAAAAATTTAAAGACAAGGATTGAAAAGCATAGATAACACCTGACTAGAACCTAAGCTCTGATTACCAGATGATACGATCCTTGGAGCCGTCGGTGACTAAATCGGGAGTCATGAAGGTGAAGGTGGTGAGGACGCCACAATCGGGATGGAAAAACGATTGATAAGTCAAGAGGACGCCACAACCGTCTATGGAGGTTCCGGTTGATAAGTCGGGATTGAGCGCCACGGCAAGCCGATAAGCTCTAAGAACGGTTCCGAGAACCAAAGAGAAAATATCTCTCAATTTTTACCCAAAATTCAACTCCCCCATTTCATAAGATGAATTACAATATATAGGGCACTAGTCCTAATTGACTCAATGAAACCCTAAAAATTCAAATCGCACGTAATTATTATCTAAACTTAATTTTCAGATTTGAAATAAAGATTAAACCAAATCTGAAAATATACTTCCTAATATGTAATCTCTAATAAAATCCCTAATTAAAGATAGAAAATCAGATGGCCCTTTTTTTCTAAGGCTTACATTTATTTATCTCCTGAAATAAAAAAGTGAAACATAGCAAATAAAAATGTCTTTGATCTGCTTGTATCATTTGAAATTAAATGCGTTGGACGCAAAGATTCATCAACGTCTGATTGGCCAATCAAATTGGAAGCTCCTATGGTAATTAAAACCTTCAACCAATCAAAAGCAAGAACAGTTGTTTCCCTTTAACTTGCATGCTGGTGGGGCCACGTGATATTTGAATTAGAATGTCATGGGATTGCATGCACTGGTCAAATTGATTGCAAGGCTTGATTAGTGCTGCACATGCTAAAAAAATGAACGCAAGTAATTTCAAATTTTAGGTGCAGGTCTGGCCAAATGCACAAGGTGCTATGAATTTGCTATGAGACGTTCTATTAAAAGTAACTCAACGTCCATCTTTGCATGAACTTTTTATATGGTATCTTTGTAGGTTTCCTTCCACATACTCAAGCCTCCCGTGATCATATTATTCTCTCCTTATTCAAAAGGATTTGTCCTCAAATCCTCATAATAATCTTCAAGCAAAAACATGGACTTTGAACACCTCTTTTTGTATGAGTACATCCACACCCAACTGCCGGGATCGAAGACAAGTCTTGCCTTTTCAATTTCAGCTTCCATCTCTTCATTGTGAGACCCAACTTCTAAACCGTCAAATAATTTAGCAATACGAGGATCACAAAAATATTTTAAGGAAGCTCTCGGAACTAGAATAATGGAAGCTCGAGTAGAATCTAAATATGTCTCCTTCCATGTGCTCAAGCCACCCATTTTGCATCATTCTCCTCTTCTTCAAGGATTTGCCCTCAAATCCAAACCTGCATCAACAGTTAGTGGGTCTAAAAATATTTCTCCTTTGTTCTTTCGACATTCTTTTTCAAGTTTGGATCTTTTCTCCTCCTCTCTCTCAAAGATTTCAATTTTATCAACAAAAACCCCATTTTTCTCTTTTTCTTCTTTATATTTTCTCTCAAGATTTTCTTTTTCCTCTACTTCTTTCTCATAACTTTCTTTTCTCTCTATTTCTTTCACACTTATTTCTTTCCCCATTCTCACTCTTCACATGCATTACCTTTTCTGGATCTAATGGCACAAGAGTGATTTCTCGATTTTCAAATAAAAATGAGTATTTATTGGTGTAGCTGTCATGCATTGCACGTCGTTCATGCCTCCATGGAAGCCCAAGTAACAAGTCTTTCGTTTCTGTAGGCAACACATCACATAGCACCTCATCTTCATATTCCCCAAGTTTTAATGGCACTCGTACATGTTTAGTCATCATCAAGTCACCCATATCTCTAAACTCTGGATCATCAAGGCTATCGAGTATATACGGTGTTGGATGCTCAAGAACTGGAAGTTTCAACTTCTCCACCATGGTTGTACTAGCCACATTTATCCAATATTTTCTATCAATGACTAAATTACATAGTTTATCCTTCACAATGCATCTAGTAAAAGAAAGGCTTTTTCCTTTGTTTTGGCTTCCGTGATGAATCACTCAGAAAAATGCAAACTTTACAAATAACCACCAAGGAAGATGAATAAAAATTGAAGCTTTTTTTTATTTTTTTTCCTCTCTCTTGCCCTTTTTTTTGTTTTTTTTGTCTCTATTTTTCCACACACTTTTTTTTGAACAGCTTTCTCACCCTTGTTTTTTGAATTTTCGAATTTTTTTTATAATTTTTATTTTTGCAAACTGGAAACAAACAAAAATTTAAAGACAAGGATTGAAAAGGATAGATAACACCTGACTAGAACCTAAGCTCTGATTACCAGATGATACGATCCTTGGAGCCGTCGGTGACTAAATCGGGAGTCATGAAGGTGAAGGTGATGAGGACGCCACAATCGGGATGGAAAACCGACTGATAAGTCAGGAGGACGCCACAACCGTCTATGGAGGTTCTGGTTGATAAGTCGGGATTGAGCGCCACGGCAAGCCGATAAGCTCTAAGAACGGTTCCGAGAACCAAAGAGAAAATATCTCTCAATTTTTACTCAAAATTTAACTCCCCCATTTCATAAGATGAATTACAATATATAGGGCACTAGTCCTAATTGACTCAATGAAACCCTAAAAATTCAAATAGCACGTAATTATTATCTAAACTTAATTTTCAGATTTGAAATAAAGAATAAACCAAATCTGAAAATATACTTCCTAATATGTAATCTCTAATAAAATCCCTAATTAAAGATAGAAAATCAGATGGCCCTTTTTTTCTAAGGCTTACATTTATTAATCTCCTGAAATAAAAAAGTGAAACATAGCAAATAAAAATGTCTTTGATCTGCTTGAATCATTTGAAATTAAATGCGTTGGACGCAAAGATTCATCAACGTCTGATTTGCCAATCAAATTGGTAGCTCCTATGGTAATTAAAACCTTCAACCAATCAAAAGCAAGAGCGATTGTTTCCTTTAACTTGCATGTGGGTGGGGCCACGTGATATTTGAATTAGAATGTCATGGGATTGCATGCACGGGTCAAATTGATTGCAAGGCTTGATTAGTGCTGCACATGCTAAAAAAATGAACGCAAGTAATTTCAAATTTTAGGTGCAGGTCTGGCCAAAGGCACAAGGTGCTATGAAGTTGCTATGAGACGTGCTATATAAAGTAGCTCAACGTCCATCTTTGCATGAACTTTTTATATGGTATCTTCGTAGAGTTTCCTTCCACATACTAAAGCCTCCCGTGATCATATTATTCTCTCCTTCTTCAAAAGGATTTGTCCTCAAATCCTCATAATAATCTTCAAGCAAAAACATGGACTTTGAACACCTCTTTTTGTATGAGTACATCCACACCCAACTAGGGATCGAAGACAAGTCTTGCCTTTTCAATTTCAGCTTCCATCTCTTCATTGTGAGACCCAACTTCTAAACCGTCAAATAATTTAGCAATACGAGGATCACAAAAATATTTTAAGGAAGCTCTCGGAACTAGAATAATGGAAGCTCGAGTAGAATCTAAATATGTCTCCTTCCATGTGCTCAAGCCACCCATTTTTGCATCATTCTCCTCTTCTTCAAGGGGATTTGCCCTCAAATCCAAACCTGCATCAACAGTTAGTGGGTCTAAAAAAATTTCTCCTTTGTTCTTTCGACATTCTTATTCAAGTTTGGATCTTTTCTCCTCCTCTCTCTCAAAGCTTTCAATTTTATCAACAAAAACCTCATTTTTCTCTTTTTCTTCTTTATCTTTTCTCTCAAGATTTTCTTTTTCCTCTACTTCTTTCTCATAACTTTCTTTTCTCTCTATTTCTTTCACACTTATTTCTTTCCCCATTCTCACTCTTCACATGCATTACCTTTTCTGGATCTAATGGCACAAGAGTGATTTCTCGATTTTCAAATAAAAATGAGTATTTATTGGTGTAGCTATCATGCTTTGCACGTCGTTCATGCCTCCATGGAACCCCAAGTAACAAGTCTTTCGTTTCTGTAGGCAAATCATAACATAACACCTCATCTTCATATTCCCCAAGTTTGAATAGCACTCGTACTTGTTTAGTCACCATCAAGTCACCCATATCTCTAAACTACGGATCATCAAGGCTATCGAGTATATCCGGTGTTGGATGCTCAAGACCTGGAAGTTTCAGCTGCTCCACCATGGTTGTACTAGCTACATTTATCCAATGTTTTCTATCAATGACTAAATTACATACTTTATCCTTCACAATGCATCTAGTAAAAGAAAGGCTTTTTCCTTTGTTTTGGCTTCCATGATGAATCACTCAGAAAAATGCAAACTTTTCAAATAACCACCAAGAAAGATGAATAAAAATTGAAGCTTTTTTTGATTTTTTTTCCTCTCTCTTGCCCTTTTTTTTTCGTTTTTTTTGTCTCTATTTTTCACACACTTTTTTTTGAACAGGTTTCTCATCCTTTTTTTTTTTAATTTTCGAATTTTTTTTATAATTTTTATTTTTGTAAACTGGAAACAAACAAAAATTTCAAGACAAGGATTGAAAAGGATAGATAACACCTGACTAGAACCTAAGCTCTGATAACCAGATGATACGATCCTTGGAGCCGTCAGCGACTAAATCGGGAGTCATGAAGGTGAAGGTGGTGAGGACGCCACAATCGGGATGGAAAACCGATTGATAAGTCAGGAGGACGCCACAACCGTCTATGGAGGTTCCGGTTGATAAGTCGGGATTGAGCGTCACGGCAAGCCGATAAGCTCTAAGAACGGTTCTGAGAACCAAAGAGAAAATATCTCTCAATTTTTACCCAAAATTCAACTCCCCCATTTCATAAGATGAATTACAATATATAGGGCACTAGTCCTAATTGACACAATGAAACCCTAAAAATTCAAATAGCACGTAATTATAATCTAAACTTAATTTTCAGATTTGAAATAAAGATTATACCAAATCTGAAAATACACTTCCTAATATGTAATCTCTAATAAAATCCCTAATTAAAGATAGAAAATCAGATGGCCCTTTTTTTCTAAGGCTTACATTTATTAATCTCCTGAAATAAAAAAGTGAAACATAGCAAATAAAAATGTCTTTGATCTGCTTGAATCATTTGAAATTAAATGCGTTGGACGCAAAGATTCATTAACGTCTGATTGGCCAATCAAATTGGTAGCTCCTATGGTAATTAAAACCTTCAACCAATCAAAAGCAAGAGCAGTTGTTTCCCTTTAACTTGCATGCTGGTGGGGCCACGTGATATTTGAATTAGAATGTCATGGGATTGCATGCACTGGTCAAATTGATTGCAAGGCTTGATTAGTGCTACACATGCTAAAAAAATGAACGCATAAGTAATTTCAAATTTTAGGTGCAGGTCTGGCCAAATGCACAAGGTGCTATGAATTTGCTATGAGACGTTCTATTAAAAGTAGCTCAACGCGTCCATCTTTGCATGAACTTTTTATATGGTATCTTCGTAGGTTTCCTTCCACATACTCAAGCCTCCCGTGATCATATTATTCTCTCCTTCTTCAAAAGGATTTGTCCTCAAATCCTCATAATAATCTTCAAGCAAAAACATGGACTTTGAACACCTCTTTTTGTATGAGTACATCCACACCCAACTGCCGGGATCGAAGACAAGTCTTGCCTTTTCAATTTCAGCTTCCATCTCTTCATTGTGAGACCCAACTTCTAAACCGTCAAATAATTTAGCAATATGAGGATCACAAAAATATTTTAAGGAAGCTCTCGGAACTAGAATAATGGAAGCTCGAGTAGAATCTAAATATGTCTCCTTCCATGTGCTCAAGCCACCCATTTTTGCATCATTCTCCTCTTCTTCAAGGGGATTTGCCCTCAAATCCAAACCTGCATCAACAGTTAGTGGGTCTAAAATAATTTCTCCTTTGTTCTTTCCACATTCTTTTTCAAGTTTGGATCTTTTCTCCTCCTCTCTCTCAAAGCTTTCAATTTTATCAACAAAAACCTCATTTTTCTCTTTTTCTTCTTTATCTTTTCTCTCAAGATTTTCTTTTTCCTCTACTTCTTTCTCGTAACTTTCTTTTCTCTCTATTTCTTTCACACTCATTTCTTTCCCCATTCTCACTCTTCACATGCATTACCTTTTCTGGATCTAATGGCACAAGAGTGATTTCTCGATTTTCAAATAAAAATGAGTATTTATTGGTGTAGCTATCATGCTTTGCACGTCGTTCATGCCTCCATGGAACCCCAAGTAACAAGTCTTTCGTTTCTGTAGGCAAATCATAACATAACACCTCATCTTCATATTCCCCAAGTTTGAATAGCACTCGTACTTGTTTAGTCACCATCAAGTCACCCATATCTCTAAACTCTGGATCATCAAGGCTATCGAGTATATACGGTGTTGGATGCTCAAGAACTGGAAGTTTCAGCTGCTCCACCATGGTTGTACTAGCTACATTTATCCAATGTTTTCTATCAATGACTAAATTACATACTTTATCCTTCACAATGCATCTAGTAAAAGAAAGGCTTTTTCCTTTGTTTTGGCTTCCATGATGAATCACTCAGAAAAATGCAAACTTTTCAAATAACCACCAAGAAAGATGAATAAAAATTGAAGCTTTTTTTGATTTTTTTTCCTCTCTCTTGCCCTTTTTTTTTCGTTTTTTTTGTCTCTATTTTTCACACACTTTTTTTTGAACAGGTTTCTCATCCTTTTTTTTTTTAATTTTCGAATTTTTTTTATAATTTTTATTTTTGTAAACTGGAAACAAACAAAAATTTCAAGACAAGGATTGAAAAGGATAGATAACACCTGACTAGAACCTAAGCTCTGATAACCAGATGATACGATCCTTGGAGCCGTCAGCGACTAAATCGGGAGTCATGAAGGTGAAGGTGGTGAGGACGCCACAATCGGGATGGAAAACCGATTGATAAGTCAGGAGGACGCCACAACCGTCTATGGAGGTTCCGGTTGATAAGTCGGGATTGAGCGTCACGGCAAGCCGATAAGCTCTAAGAACGGTTCTGAGAACCAAAGAGAAAATATCTCTCAATTTTTACCCAAAATTCAACTCCCCCATTTCATAAGATGAATTACAATATATAGGGCACTAGTCCTAATTGACACAATGAAACCCTAAAAATTCAAATAGCACGTAATTATAATCTAAACTTAATTTTCAGATTTGAAATAAAGATTATACCAAATCTGAAAATACACTTCCTAATATGTAATCTCTAATAAAATCCCTAATTAAAGATAGAAAATCAGATGGCCCTTTTTTTCTAAGGCTTACATTTATTAATCTCCTGAAATAAAAAAGTGAAACATAGCAAATAAAAATGTCTTTGATCTGCTTGAATCATTTGAAATTAAATGCGTTGGACGCAAAGATTCATTAACGTCTGATTGGCCAATCAAATTGGTAGCTCCTATGGTAATTAAAACCTTCAACCAATCAAAAGCAAGAGCAGTTGTTTCCCTTTAACTTGCATGCTGGTGGGGCCACGTGATATTTGAATTAGAATGTCATGGGATTGCATGCACTGGTCAAATTGATTGCAAGGCTTGATTAGTGCTACACATGCTAAAAAAATGAACGCAAGTAATTTCAAATTTTAGGTGCAGGTCTGGCCAAATGCACAAGGTGCTATGAATTTGCTATGAGACGTTCTATTAAAAGTAGCTCAACGTCCATCTTTGCATGAACTTTTTATATGGTATCTTCGTAGGTTTCCTTCCACATACTCAAGCCTCCCGTGATCATATTATTCTCTCCTTCTTCAAAAGGATTTGTCCTCAAATCCTCATAATAATCTTCAAGCAAAAACATGGACTTTGAACACCTCTTTTTGTATGAGTACATCCACACCCAACTGCCGGGATCGAAGACAAGTCTTGCCTTTTTCAATTTCAGCTTCCATCTCTTCATTGTGAGACCCAACTTCTAAACCGTCAAATAATTTAGCAATATGAGGATCACAAAAATATTTTAAGGAAGCTCTTTAACTAGAATAATGGAAGCTCGAGTAGAATCTAAATATGTCTCCTTCCATGTGCTCAAGCCACCCATTTTTGCATCATTCTCCTCTTCTTCAAGGATTTGCCCTCAAATCCAAACTCTGCATCAACAGTTAGTGGGTCTAAAATAATTTCTCCTTTGTTCTTTCCACATTCTTTTTCAAGTTTGGATCTTTTTCTCCTCCTCTCTCTCAAAGCTTTCAAATTTATCAACAAAAACCTCATTTTCTCTTTTTCTTCTTTATCTTTTCTCTCAAGATTTTCTTTTTCCTCTACTTCTTTCTCGTGAACTTTCTTTTCTCTCTATTTCTTTCACACTCATTTCTTTCCCCATTCTCACTCTTCACATGCATTACCTTTTCTGGATCTAATGGCACAAGAGTGATTTCTCGATTTTCAAATAAAAATGAGTATTTATTGGTGTAGCTATCATGCTTTGCACGTCGTTCATGCCTCCATGGAAGCCCAAGTAACAAGTATTTCGTTTCTGTAGGCAACACATCACATAGCACCTCATCTTCATATTCCCCAAGTTTGAATGGCACTCGTACTTGTCTAGTCACCATCAAGTCACCCATATCTCTAAACTCTGGATCATCAAGGCTATCGAGTATATACGGTGTTGGATGCTCAAGAACTGGAAGTTTCAACTTCTCCACCATGGTTGTACTAACCACATTTATCCAATATTTTCTATCAATGACTAAATTACATACTTTATCCTTCACAATGCATCTAGTAAGAAA